>JABTTQ020000294.1:600000-946651 GCA_016081115.2 Rehmannia glutinosa
AGTTGAAGAAATGGCTTCGGCTTGGACTGGAAGTCACCTTGAGCCGAAGCCTTGTCCAGGTGGATGAGTATTTATCTGGTGTAATCAATGCACGTAAGCTAGAGCTGATGACTCAGCAGAAAGATGCTAACCCACATGATGACCTGTTGTCCAGATTCATGAAGAAAAAGGAATCATATTCAGACAAATTCTTGCAACACGTGGCACTCAACTTCATCCTAGCTGGACGAGACACGTCGTCGGTCGCGTTGAGCTGGTTCTTCTGGCTGGTCATGCAGAATCCAAGGGTGGAAAAGGAAATTCTATGCGAGATATGCTCGGTTTTGATTGAGACACGTGGTGCTGACGTGGACAAGTGGGTCGACGAACCACTTGCGTTCGAAGAAGTTGACCGTTTGGTATACTGAAAGCCGCATTGTCGGAGACTCTTAGGTTGTACCCTTCTGTGCCCGAGGACTCAAAGCATGTGGTGGCCGACGATGTTTTGCCAGACGGTACATTTGTTCCGGCAGGGTCGTCCATTACGTATTCGATATATTCGGCCGGGAGGATGAGGTCAACATGGGGCGAGGATTGTTTGGATTTCAAGCCGGAGAGATGGTTGTCGATGAATGGCGACAAGTTTGTAATGCATGATTCCTACAAGTTCGTGGCATTCAATGCCGGTCCAAGAATATGTCTCGGGAAGGATTTGGCGTATTTGCAAATGAAGTCGATAGCCGCGGCAGTGTTGCTCCGCCACCGGCTGACGGCGGTGGCCGGCCACAAAGTGGAGCAAAAGATGTCGTTGACATTGTTCATGAAAGATGGGCTTAAAGTGAATGTTCGGCCGAGGGACCTAAAATCGATAGTGGCAAGTATGCATAAGGATAAAGATGTGGAATTGGATAGCGATAAATGTTTAAGTATACTAAGTAATGGAAAATGTGGTGCATATAGTGAAAGCGGTGGCGGTGGAATAGGGGTGGATGTGGTGGTTGGAGTGGTCTAAAGGCGGTGGTTTAATGGTTTTGGTTGTTGGACTGATTTAAGGATTCTTGGTAGGGTGGCGCTTTGTAGGCCAATTAACTACTGAGTCTTTTAGCCCAACTTATTAGTGGGTGGCTGGTTTTGTGAGATAAGGAAATTTGTGGGACAGAGTCACATGGGGGATGCTTAATTTTGAATGCATGTAAATGAGTTAGCTCTTCCCACACATGGTATTCATGCTTTGAAGGTACAATCATTCATTGCAGTAAATTCAATGAGAGGTGGTAGGATGATGATGGTTGAGATTTTCTTTTATCAACAAATTAAATTCATGTTTTCTTGGCAGTTTTTGTTTGTTAAATTTGGGTTTTGGTCATGTATTGATTCTTTGTATTTCTTATTTCTGACTGCCTTTGTTATCATCCTTTTCGATTTAATTTATTTGGCTTCCACAATAGAGTCAATCCTTTTTTTTACAAGTAATCTCTCTACAACATTATGGATTCAAGTTTTTTTTTTCATTATATTTCTGAAATATTATTGCTTGACCTAAAATAAATCGACATTCTGCAGTGTCGTTCTGCATTTCCTTGTCTAATCAACATCTGGTCATTTCATTGATCCCATAAAAAGTGGAGACATTGAACATAACGGGTGAGAAAATTATTTCCTCTTGCCTTAAATCATTTCTGGAGGTCGTAAAAGTCCAATTCAAACCTCAAGATACTGAAAATCTCAATTTAATCAGAGACCAGAAATACAGAAATCATATGGTGTAGTGTCAAAATTATCAGATTTTATTTTTCTTAGGGTTTATATTTGTTTTTTTAGGGTTTATTTTGTTTCTTGGGTTTATTTTTAATTGATTTGGGTTTTTAGGATTTTTAGTTTTTTTAGGGTTTATTTTTTATTTTTGGGTTTTTGTTTTTCGGGTTTTTAGTTCATGGTTGTGTTTTTAGGGTTTAAAAGCTATGGTTCATTATTATTTTTAAATTTATTTTAAAAATGTTAATACAGACAGTGACTGCTCAAATTATATTTGTTTCATTTTGAGGTTTTCTTTGACAGTTCATGGTTGTGAGCCTTAAAAGCTAAATAAAAATGTTAATACAGACAGTGCTTGGTTGGGGGTTATTAAACTTAATCCCCATAACTTTTTCAAAATAAATAATTTCTAAACTGCAAGTAGGGACCTTAAAAGTTTCACCAAGTTGGCTAAATCATCCAAGAGACTCCAAATCCTAGGGAAGTGAAAATATAAATATATATCTCGCAAATCTTTTCTATTTATTCTGAATAACCTAGTCTAGAATTTTCTCTCCTGTGGAAAACATGTTCCACACTAATGTGCCAATGAGGTACAATGCAACAGCCACTTTGAATACATCATCCCAAGAACCTGAGTAATATAATTCAAGAGTCAAAATATGAAAATTACAAGTATACGATGAAAATCACAACGGCAAAACTAATGCTTAAAGAAAATAAAGTGGTAAATTGCAGTTTTGGTCCTGTAACTAAAGAGACGTGGTAAAATTGGTCCTCTTTAAAATTTCATTTGGTAAAATAGTCCTGTAACTTTGAAGATCTAGTCCTCAATTCGCCGAAAATTTTAAAATTGTTTGGAAAATCTCACGTGTAAACGCAAAAAATTGGGAAGTTTTGAATCTCCAGCCAAATATTGGGATTTTCTCAACACCTCAGTCAACAACTCAAAATTGTTTGGAAAATCTCACCTGAGTTGAACGTAAACGCAAAAAATTGGGGAGTTTTAAATCTCCAGCCAAATATTGGGGTTTTCCCAACACCTTACTCAACAACTACATTAGTGAAAACTATAATTTTTTGGCGGAAATTCGAAAACTCCAAACTTTTTTTGTGTTCACATGCAACTAACGTGAGATTTATCCAACACTTTTGAGATTTCCAGCGAATTGAGGACTAAATTCGAAAGTTTTGCAAAGATGGAGGGCTATTTTGTCAAATGACATTTAAAGAGGACCAATTTTACCACATATGACCAAAATTGCAATTTACCCAAAATAAAATATAGGTGAGGTTGTACCCTTTTGGAGTATGTATCCAGTAGCAGCAGTCCCAAAGACACCAGCAAGTACACCAGCAGTATTAGACAGACCCAAAAGTACTCCCTGCAATAGCAGCAAAATTAGAATATCAGATTGAGAAATCAATGTTTCGGAGAACATTGATATTAAAACGTTTTCTTTCCGAAAAGAGAAAGTGAAGACAACTCACAGCATAGCGTGGCCCAATATCTTGGTGATTGGAGTATAGTCCAGACTGTGAGAATGCATCCGATCCCTGTACAAGAATAATATACAAATTGTACTAAGTTATGAATTAAAAGGCAAGAATGTGACGTGAATATATCAAACCTGACTGCATGCCATGCATAGCACCGCTAAAGCAGGTGTCTTCACATTACTGAGTTGTGTTAGGAAGAAAGCAGGGCCTAAGAACCCGATCGACTGCATTATCTGTGACCACAAGGAATCGGACAAGATTATATAAGTCTGTGAAGCCAGTTTGACAATAAAAATAATCGGAAGTAATAATTGGCCAAAACTCCATTCGAAACTATATGTGCACAATGAACAACATAATAGCTGTCTTCCTAACTCAATTGAATGGAAGGAGAAAAATAAAGGGCTTGAGCTTGCCTTACGAACAGTGGTGATAGAAAGACCTTTGCTCACAAGGGTATCAGCAATCCAACCACCGATATTCGCAAACACAGCCATAGTCAGCCATGGAAGCACACAGAGCAGTCCAGATTCCGTGAGGTTGAACTTCAAAACCTAAGAAAGCAACAAAAATCGCAAAAGGGGAAAAACTAAAATGTCTGCTCAATTAGCTAAAATATTCAATTACACTGCAGCCGTGTCATCTCGATGTAGAATCAAAGGAAAATCAAGTGAAAAAAGTCATCATCAATTCCATATTGTTTAAGAATACCTGGTTATAATAAGTAGGCATCCATGTCAAAAGAATAAATGTTCCCCAGTTATGGCAGAAATGGGAGATAATGAGAGCCCAGACAGGGGCCTTTGATAGAATTCTCTTCCATGGAATTTCCGTAACAGGTTCCTTCGATATGCTGCCTCCCAAAATCAATTCCTTTTCCTCCAGACTGAGAGTTGGGTCGTCTTTCGGTGAGCTGTATGCCTGGAATAAGTAAATTCAAGGATTTTAAATGACATTTGTAACAAGACACCTGGAGTTACATTCTAACATCGAACTTGTGAAATTTCAAAAGCACATTTTGATAATACAATGGAACAGACAGAACCTGCAAGATGAGATTCAACGTATAAACTTTATTTAGCAATCATTGAATAAAAAAGGAGAATAGAAGTCATGCAGCATGCTAAAGACATAAATAAAATCCAACTTTTTGCTTCAGTAAGAGCCAGTACTCTCAGATGGTATTCTCGCACATTATGCGGAGAAGGGTCTGGAATTTATCTTTTCCACCATCCATTAAAAAAATTGTATATGCTCAAACCATTTAGATTTAGGGTGCATATGCAGGGGATTGGTGAAGAAATATTAATATATCCTGTCTAAGGCTTCTCCTTTTCTGGTTGCTAAAAACATCTGTTGTCATTAAAAATTTCAGCAGAAAGAAGTGGGCCTTACTTTGCTCAACCAAAGCGCAAACCAGATACTTCCAAGGGATCCAAAAGAATAGAAAACAGATGGCCACCCAAATTTGTGGATCAATATGGGTGAAAACGCCAAACCAGTAACTGATCCAAGATACATCCCGCTGTATACTAGCGCAAGAGATCTGCTTCTCTCAGAGACAGGAATCCACTTTGATAACAAATTATTCATAGCAGGCATAGCAACACCCTGATTTACAAAATAAAACTCATTAGAAAAGAAAACCATGTCAACGAAAGTAAGGTTCTTAAACCTTGCATCTTAAAGTGTTCAAAATTTAACTTCTTATTTTTTTTAGGATGTAGGGGATAGTAAGGGAGGACACACACACTTATATGGGATCGAATCCGGGTCATACGCCCGACAACACAAGCTTCTACCACTGAAGCACAAGGTTGATTCCAAGTGTTCAAATATAACTTCAAGCAACCATTTGGGTTAAACTGATCACAGGACTTTGTCATGTAAGGGCTAATTTCATCCATAACATCCTTGTATAGGTGGAAATCAATTGTATGACTGGCATAATTTAGAATATTATAGGAATTATCATGAAAAGCAACATTTAGTTCAAATTATCAATATAAACATCTAATCAATTGACCTTTATATTTGAAGTTATCTAGCAGTTTCTTCTAGTGAAATCATAATGAGGAAAAATACATTTGCTGGGGTGGCAATCTATGCAGAAGGTACGAGCAGCTAACCTCACCAATTCCCATGAAGGCACGCATAATGAGTAAGAATGGAAGCCCAATTTTGGCAGCAATAGGTGTCAAAACTGTTGCGATGGACCACCAAACTACTCCAAAACCAAGTACTCGCTTCCCGCCTATTTTATCAGCCCATATGCCTCCAACAATCTACGCCCACAGCAAATGTAGAGAAACTTCAGCTACAAGACAAAAATATAAATGTCTCGAAATGACCAGTGAGGCCTTAATTCAGCACACATTCAATTTTTCGGATGAAAAATGTTTATAGGCATAATTTTGAAAAGAGGATAACAATTAAGCTATATATTTTATAAGAAAACACGTGATTGCTGGACCTTAAAACGGCGTGAAATGATTGTTTCTTTGTTCAAATACTGCTTTGACACTCTGCTGTGCTTGACTTTTCTATTTTGGTCTAGGAAAAATATGTTAAGTTTGTAGGAGTACCATAAATTGTACCTGAGGCACTTAGATAATTATACAACTCTGAGTTTCACTAGACAGCAAACAATAAGCAATTACAAGTTACAACAATAACTATTGGCCCTTGGTTTGCAAGTCATACAAAAATCATAGAAGAATTCATAAAAAACAGAAAGACAACCTGCATAATGGAACACAATTTCAATTGATAATTTGCAAAGGTGTAAAAGGCTAGCTCAAACACTTGTGCTGAAGTGGAGATAAACTCAAGACTTTTAAATGGGTCTAGGATGTAACATGAGAAAAACCTGTGTAAGCAAATAACCCCAGAAGAAAGAAGACTGAATTAGACCAACTGTCGCACTGTTCCAGTTGAATTCCTTTGACATTGGGAGTATTGCTATACTCATGTTCACCTAAAGGCAGAAAGCATCAAACTATTAGCAGAGATAGCAGTTATCATATCTCATTAAGCCAGTTAAAAGTGCATGCACAAGCACCTGACTCAAATATTAATTTGGCCAGGAAATCTACAAACTTAAGCAGGCTGCATATAGTATCAGCAATAAATACGTCAAAGCAAACAATGGTCATTACAAGAAATATAATCGATAAAGAACATTACACGATCCATGTTGCACAACAGAAATGCAGCAAAACAAAGGAGCACCATCACCCAGCGCTTTGGAAACTGCCTCCCCCAAGGTTTTGTTTGCTCAACTCCTTCAAGTAAAACCGCTTCACTTGCTCCCTCAGTTGATACGGTTCCTGTTATGTCATGCTCTTCAGATTTGAAGTCGGCTCTGGTTTTCGTCACTATTGAATGCTTTGACGTAAGTTTTTGGCCGTCGATAAAGCCAAGGTTATTTAACTTCCTTGGTTGAACCCAATTGCCATCAGAGTGAGCCGAAGAGAGGCAGCATTGATATAACCCTCTAATTCTTCTCCTTGTATTTATGGCCTTAAACTTTTTGCTCAGTTGGTGGGATATTGAGAGAGGTGGATCTACTTTAACATGATAGGTTGAATTTGATCGGTAAGATTCTCTCTTTGATAGATCTCTAGCATGAAGAGATGACCGATATGCAGCATAGCCGGATGGAAAGCTTCCCCACGGGAGATATAGCTTGCTGTCAATCAACTTTCTATTTACATACCTTGCAGCAGCAACACTCAAGTGCTCACCTCTTTTATGATCTGTAGCTGCTTCTCCATGACATAGTCCTGGTAACATGACCAAATAAGAGGATGCATCTATCAGCCAAAAAAGACAATCAACAAATGGACATCCTATAGACCAAATAATTTATATTCTTGTCCTACAGTTTCCAGTGTACCGACCTTTCTGTAGCAATGAATGGATTTCATATGAAGTGGAAAATTAGTCCTGATGTTAAGTAACTTGATGACTTTAACTTCTTACAAATATTATGTATTATTTCTATGGTTTAAGAAATTATACAACCCAGTAAATAGATAAAGGAAGAAAGAAACACGAAAGAACGATTAGCATCATAATTGTTGATGGATTTTGATATTTGAGAAATGAATATCAAGCAGATATCAGGGGCTCACATCATTTACTCGCTATAGTCATCGAAGTAACTTAGTTCATGGTACTGTGCTAAGTCCAATATTCATAAAATTTATATGCACAATCCTAAACGAAAAATAGATGGAATAAAGCAACAATAATTGGTTTTAAAATAATCGGCAATAATTGGATATAAGAGGTTTCCCATGCTCAAGCTCATACAGGACGTCCTACACAATATCCAACCTCTCAGCTCTTTACACCAGGCTTAGTTATTAAAACATTGGTAACCCTAGATTTTTGGAGAACGATAGCCATCATCTCATAGCCTTCACTTCACATTAAAGGGACTTGTATCTCCAGCATCAACCATGACTCCTGCATGCAACTTTCCAATCCGGGCTGCCCTAGAGAGAATTTTGAGGCGACCTTGCTATCACTTAGCAGTTAGCAACAGTTATTGGACATATAAGGAAGTATGAGATGTTTCCTCCAGTGCTCAAGATAACTCATGTTGCTCGTCCACATGCTCATTGTTGAACTACATTGCCATGTAGTTCATATAATTTGGATCAAATTGTAATACAAGCTCCATATAAGGTTAACTCCAAAAGGTAACGAATAAAAGGTAAGAAAATCCAAAGCTACTGATGGATAATTTAGCAATCTTTCCTCCATATCATTATAGCGCGTTGTTCTGAATTGTGAACAAAAGTTAAACTTCGTTCTTGCTTCCAAAATGCACGCAAGTTAGGCCTCACTTCACATCTTCACATGTGCATGAAGGGCTCTCAGCCTCTCAGGTACACGGACAATAAAAGATTCTGCAAATATCCACTAGAACTAAGCTTTCCAAACCAATACACCAGCTTAGACAAACTGACAAGCACCTTACTCATTGCTAATTAGTCTTGTGAAATATGCATTTCTGAAATGCATAATGCATTCAGTAATTCGAATTTTTTTTTCAGACAGTGTCAAAAGGATTTATTTCAGAATGAAATTTAAGCCCAGAATTATAATTTTCTTCAATTAATCTCTCATCACAGTTCAAAATAGTAATCACGCAAAGAGTGCTCAACAGTCTTATGAGTAAAATCAATGTTAAACAACCAAAAACTACTCTAAGCAACGAATTTAACTTAACAGTGCCATAATTAGCAAAGTTTACCAGAACCGATGAAAGAGCCGAAATTCCGGTGCGAAACGACGGCGCCGATTGCCATTCTCACCCGAAAATTCCTGCACTGGATTTTTTTTATCTATACTTTCATATTTCCAGTCTCCAGATGTAGAATGAATAGATATTTAGTATTAAAGTTAATTTTTTCAAACTTTCTCACTCTAAAATGGATAATATCTGGAAGCCATAGTTGCTCAACGAATTTTTCAGCTCAGATTTATTTTCTGCAATTTATTCTTTTTTATTTTTCAAAAAGCGGGAAATTGTGAGAGAGGGGCTGACAGAGTGACACGTCACATCATCTTCGTGATGACGAAACTACGATAATGTCCCCGTTTAGAGATTCGACTAGTTGTAGAGTGGACACTGAAAGTCAGAGGTTTCGACGAGGGTGGATTTGGAAAATCGACATGGATGGTGTAGATTGTTAATTTATTAATAAGTCCCTCCCTGTTCCCCAGGATGTGAAAGTGTCACGAAAGGCCAAAATGGTAAAAAAGGAAACATAAAATGAATTATAAGTGCATAGTGCAAACAATAATTTTGTAATTGTTGTGAATAGTCTTTGTTTATATGAACATTATTGTTGCTACATGTTATTACGAAAGATGAAATATATACATATATATACGCGGAAGCAAAGTTTACAAGTTAATTGTGATAAGGAAATTGTGTTTGCAATGAAAACCGTGAATCTTTCATTCCTCAAATTACATCATTATATAGACAAATACTAGATGCTTATTGAGTCCATGAATTTGTCATTTTTCTACAATACTATTAACATTCGCTTGCAGACATGTCAACCTCAGCTGCTCTTGCAGCTTCTTCTCCTGCACCTACTACTCTAGCCACAGTTTGTATTCATCTTAGTGATTTTAATGGGTTCATCTTTAATGACAAACCACATTTCATCGCGCAATGCAAAGAGATATGCCCACATGTATATTTTCCAATCATCAAATGCTTCAATAGAAAGCAGGGGAATACGAGTTAGATTTGCTTCCATGATAATAACTCTTAAAAGCTTTGAAAGACTTAAGTGTTGATGTTTTTTGAAAAATAGAGACCTAGTTCAATAACCAGTGTGGAAGGTTATTTGAACCAACCGCTCTGATACCACTTGTAGGTCCTAATGGGTGTAGAGTAAAATCTAGAAGGGGGGTTGAATAGACTTTAGAGATTTTCTTGATTCTTTAAATAAGAGTTAAAGAACACACTCAACCCTTTTGGACAGTTGGGTTAAAAATCAGCAGGCGAGTTAACCACTCAACAGTTTTCTTGAGAAATATATTGATAGAGTAACTCAACTAAAGATAATCAACTGATTTACAAATTCAGTTTTCTTTTAAGTCAGCGGAAGACTTACACCCTTTAATATTTTAGTTATCAGCACTTAGTGTTTTAAAAAGTTTGTAGTTGATTGGATAGCAAATTTAAAGCAAAAATATAAAGGGCAGAAATATAAAAGTAAATGTAATGACAACAATTTATAGTGATTCGATGATGAGTTAATTCCTCTACTCCACTCACAAAGTATGTATTGGGTGAAATGTCTTTGAGTAAGCTTGAGGATTTGCAGTTAAACTTGAGAGAGAATTTTCAAATTACTTGCTCGAATTCTCTTATGTCTAATTGCTTGCAGATATCTCTTGGTTCGTCTCTCTTGTGTTGTACATATATATTTTTTTCACTCTATGAAAACTCCTCAGTTTTTATAGTAGAATTTTGAATTTTGTCCGTTGAAGATATAGACAAAATTTCAAACTCTATTTTATTTGTTGGTTTGTCTTATCATGCAGCTTTAGATGTTGACCCAACCTTGTTCTCGGGCTTTTTGCAGGCTTTCTGAAAAGGTGTCAGCACCTGCTTGCTTCCCATTTGCTCATTCCTTTTGCATCCTTATAGCTTGAGCACTTTAAGGTTTTGGACATGTCCTTGTTACAAAAATAAGTAACTTCATTGGACTTGGTGCAAAGACTTGGATGTCTTAGTCCTTCAGCTACTTTACCCCTTTTGACTTAGGATTGAGTCTTCTGACATATTCTTTTGAGAGGCTCTGTTGTCAGTTTTCTGAAAGACTTGGCTATCGTACTTTGCTGAGAGTCTTCTGAAGTTTACTCAGGTATAAGTCAGTTGGTTCTTCTCACCACTCAGCTGTGAGTCTTCTGATGATTTCTTCAGCAAGTCTTCTGCAATTCTACTTGGCTGCTTTTTAAGTCGGCGTTCATCCTCTCTATTACAAAGTAGAAATTACATAGAAAATAGCGTGCCAACTTTCTAATACAAAATTTTCTAAGCATCATCAAAATCTATACAATAAATTTCCTAACAATTTTATTTGTAACATCATCCAAAACAAGAAATCCTTGTTAGGGTTCTTTTGGCAAGAACACGTTTGGTTGATTAGAGTTAATTGGTTGAAAAGCTTGGTGTTTTTTGGTGCCCTTCAAGTTGGAAGAGTTTGGTGCTCTTCCAGTTGTTGTCGGAAGAGTTTCGTGCTCTTCAAAGTTGTAACAAGTTTTTCATCAATAAACTAGTTGTTATGAAATCCACTCGAGGGATTAGGTGGTAGTGGATTAGGCTCTAGGTAAGTTGAACCACTATAAGTCATCTGGTGTATTTTGATTTATCGCACTTATATTTCCGTGATTAAGCTTCATCATCCATTTTTGAAAAAGAGAAACAATCGAGGAAAATTTATTCACCTCCGTCTGGATTTTTGTGGTACTTGGACTAACATCTTGGTCTACTATCATTGGTATGTTTACATTTATATGACCTTATTTGAATTAGGAAAATTTTGAAAAATACCACCTTAAGAGCAATTTGTTTAAAAAATATCAACCTAAATCCTTATAATTATATCGCCATGACCACTGTGAAATGACTAATATACCCCTTTGCTCAATATTTTTTTAATTTTTTGACCCACATTATTCCTCCTCTAAAAAATTCCTTCACATACCTTCTTCTCTTCTGAAATCCTCTCGTTTTCGGCCAGTGTTGACAACATTGTTCCCATCTCAGAAATTCTTTATGGAAGAGTTCGAGTAGAGGTGTCTACTAGAGCAACATTTCTGATTTTTTTTCGCGAGCTCATTTCCAGTTGATTCGTTCTTGGAGATGACTTGTTTCCTTTTGTCTTACTTTACAGCCGGTTTAAGTTCGAAAATACGGAAGGAGGTCAATCTTGTTTTTTAACTAATGTTTTCTGTTAATTTGGTCAATTTTCATTTGTAAAAACTTGTTAAATACGCAGTGTAGTTAGTGTTACGAACTAGATAATTTGTAATTATTTAAATTTTAGCACATGTAATGGTTTGGAAGTTGAAAATGTGATGATACTATATAATTAAGTCGATTTTTTTGAAATTTATGTTTGGGTCCTGTAAAGCAGTTGTTTGGTATGTGTTGTCTGGTATATAATGATTTTCATGGTCGTTGTATGGTGGGTATTTGTGGTCAGTCTGTGGATGCAGTTGATTCTCTGGTCATTTGTAGTCGATCGTGTGATTGTTGGATTTGTAAATTTGTAATTTCAGTTTGTTACTCTATTATTTCAGGTCCTAGTTCATGCTCAATACTAATTCCTTGGGATGGTGCGTGGGAGTTCGATTCAAATAATTATCATTGGTGTTTCAGTGGTGATGCTGCTTTTTAAAAGCAAATCACCCAAGTCAACTGAGTTGACTAAAATCTTCTTCCCGGGAGGGAAGTCTTCACGCTAGTCTTCTTCCTGAGGGGGAAGTCTTCTCGTCTTCTGCTCCTTGAACTGGTAACTCTTCTTTTGGGAACTTGCTTGCACACACGTGCAAATTTTAGAGGGCTCTGGGGATTGTCTCAGGGAGGCCCCTCCGACGTTCAAGTCAGCACGGTGAATGAGAAAATATATAGTAATCGAATACTGTAAAAGTAATGCGTAGGAGGATTATGAATTAATTATGAGTTAATTACTTACAAATCATAGAATGGACCTTTTTATACCTGGAAGATGGGCCCCATGGGCTGCGTAGGAGAATTTGGCCTATGGGCCAGTCCACGTAGGAGAAAACGGCCGCTTGGGCCAAACCCGGACTCCTTTGGGCCGGTAATTATTAAGAGCCCATTGGGCAATTAGTATTCAATAAACAAATATCAAATGAATTATATTTAATTAATGAAATACCGTTTTTGTCTCCAACATAAGCCCCCCAGCTTAGATGTTGCGGAGGGATGAAGCAGTGCGGGAGCTAATCCGGTGTAGAAATATTTGGCTTGTCTTGTAGTATATGATGCCTTGTCTTTGGAGAATCTTTGACCACTTTGCTCAAGGAAACTTTGAAGTGGAGGCTTGTGACCATGTCTTCCAAAGGTAAATTCTCTCTCTCTACCTCTCAACTTTTGATTTTTTTGCTTTGTCGAAGACTTAGGAAATTTCTTACAAGTGAGAGTTGAGGTGAGACTTGAGTTGAGAGTTGATGGAGAGGTGGAGTGCTTGACGTACATAGGGAGATGAGAGCCATAGAAGGCGCCCCGAGGTACCTCCCCGGAGTGGGTAAGGGCTCTCATTTAGCACCCTCCTCGGGCGGCAACAAGGGCACGCCCCCGGGGGGCGTCCCGAGCCTCCCGGGCCATTTTTCTTCCCATTTTTCTCCGTCTTCCCCCGAGTTTCCATATGTTTCAAGCCATATCCTGAATTCTGGTACTTCTTCCATCCCACTTGAATGCCGAGGTGTTACCGAGAGATCTGCTTCTAGTTCAATTATTTCATGTCCACGTTTCTTCATAGAGTTTGATATTCCTGTCCTTGCTCCAGACTTGTGTTTTGATGGTGATGGGGAGGTAGAGCTTGAGCCGGATTCCAGCTCAAGTGATTAGTCTTCTGAGGTGGAGTCCAAAAGAGATAGTCCTCAAGAGGTTCGCCCCACCAAGTATTAGCATAGGCCTCCTTCCCGGAGTCGAGCAGTTGTCCCGGGAGAGTTGGCCAGTCGAGTGACTTCCACTTGTCTTTGTAGACTGCATGAGCGGTTGGAGCTTCTTTCGGCTTTTGTGATGTTGACCTCGATTCCAAGTGACAGGCTAAGTCATCCACCTGAGGACTTCATCACGATGTACCTTTAGAGTTTCTCAGTTGGCTTTGCGCTTCCACCAGATACTTTCCTCATCTCGATCCTTAAGTCGGTGGGAGCATGTGTTGGTCAGATGATTCCCCAGACCTATGCATGTATACAAGGATATCAGCATGTTATGCATCAGTTGGGCTTGATTCCAACCGTAGACGGGTTTCATTCCTTGTTCTATGCCTGGAAGTCTTCGGGTGACACCTTCTTCTACTTCTTCCCCCTCCTCACCGCAAGTTCCTAGATAGATTTCCTTCTCCTGGTGGGTTGTGGAAGGAAGATTTCTTTTATGTGAGGGATAATGGTTAGGAGCTTCCTCATGAGTGGGTTTCTGAGGTTAAGACTGCCCGAGGCACTCCCGCTTCCCGGAAGGAGATGGCGGAAGCTTATAGGTCTCGAGGCTTATTTAAAAATCTTCTGAATGTTAGGGAGTTCTTGCGTATCCCATCTTGCTTTACTTTACATTGTTTCCCGCTTTACTTAAATATTTTGACTGCTTCCTTTTCTGATAGTGCTTCTACTTGATTTTCAGGTTAGGAGAGTTACATCATTGCAGAGTTGATGGCTTTCAAGAAAAATGAGAAGGAGAAAGCCAAGGGGAAGTCTGTTGTTGGCGGGAGCTCGAGCGTCCCGCCTCGAAGTGTTAGGTCGCGCCCTTCTCCCCAGGAGAGTGAGAGGCGCCCTTCCGGCCAGGAGGGTGATAGGCGCCCTGGCTCACGCTCCAGTGATCGTGTTGATGTTGCTTTTGCTCCTCATTTTTCTGCTGGCCCTTCGGGAGGGAAGAGGCTGAGGATGTAGCCCATAGTTGCTGCTTCTGAGACTGTTGGTCCCCGAGCTCTCTTCTCCGGTGGAGTGAACTGTCGCAAAGGGATCCAGTCCCATTGGGACTACACTGATTCTGGCTTTGGCTACGCCAGTACCAAGGAGCTATATCGGCTGATGACTAGTCTCGTCTTGGGTCTTTGTCTTTCAAGGACAATGGGACAATGAGACTTACCTTTACGGGGACCTTGCTCGGATAAGCTTCCATAGTTTCTTCGCATTTCCATTCTTCATGTTTTGTCTCTCTACTCGGCTAAGACTTTTACAAATTATATTGTAGGCCCTGAACCTCGCAGCGGCTTCAAACCATCTAGGTGAGGTAATCGAGGCGAAGAACCGTCAGCTTCGAGGTGAGGTGAAGGCACTCAAATCTGCAGCTAGCCATCACAAGTGCGAGATGTCAAATTTGTCGAAACAGTGTGCCTGGTCGAAGAGTGAGCTTGCCCACGAGACTAAGACGGGTGAGTTGTTCTTCTATTCTCCCATCAGAGTTGATTTGTTGGCCAAGGAGAGGTCCAATTCGATTAGGCCTATAGAGGTTCCTTGTCTATCGCTATGAAACATGATGATGAGAGTCTTGCTCTTATTATGAAAAGGTGGTACGCCACTGCCGAAAACTTTTATGGTAGAGTGAAAAGGTTTCTAGTGAGCTGATCGCCATCCTGGATTGTGGTGTTTCTAAGGAGGGGTAGGATGAAGAGGTCGAGGCCTTGATGGATCTTCCCGATGATATTGGTGGCGATGGAGATGCTGATGATGGAGATGATAGCAGTGATAGTTTTTTCTTTCTGCCCACATGTTTAAGGCTTGCTTTACTCATTTGGATATTCCACTGTACGTACTTGGATGTTTCATCTTCCGCACTTGGATATTTCTTCCCCTCTTCTAGTCTTGAGATGTTTGATTTTGCCCTATAGGGCTGGATGATTCTTTCATTTTTTTATGCATATTAATTTTCCTTTGTCATTCTTTACTTGTGATATCTGAGTATGACTTCTTGTGGGAGATTAGATTTCAAAGGCGCCCTTTCGGAATTCGTAGGAGGGCGCTCCCCTTGGGTTCCCGGGGCGCTCTTCCAAAACTCGGAGGAGGGCACCCCTTGGGGTTCCCGGGGCGCCCTTCTAAAGCTCGGAGGAGGGCGCCCCCCTTGGGGTTCCCGGGGCGCCCTTCCTGAGCCCAGAAGAAGCTTTTCCCTTGGATTTTCCCAAAGTCATTGCTCTACGTAGTGATTTGATATAACTTCTTTCTGTAGAAGACTTGTTTATTTTCCACGTTGAGGTGGATCTTCCCTTCGGAGGAAAGTCTTGATTTTTTGGAATAGCCGGGGATATTAGTGTTGAAGGTTAATATGTGTCATCCCATGAGTCCTTAAGGGTGCCCCAGAAGCCCAATGGGCACCCAGGAATTGAGTGGGCGCCTTAGGGGCTTGGAAGGGCTCTTTTCTAGCACTCTTCTCTAGCTTTCCTTTATCGCTTTTGATGTCTTCCCCAGGTGTTAGAGTTTTTATTTCTTCTTTCGCCAGGGAGTAATATTTTGAGGGATGCTCTTCCAGAGCCCGGAGTGGGCGCCCTCCTGGAGTTCGCGGGGCGCCTTTCCTAAGCTTGGAAGGGGAACCCTTCTGGAGCTTCCACCATAATTTTTGTTTTAGGCTTTTGATCCTTTCTCCATATGTGTTGGATTTTTTCACCTTCTTTTTGTTGCACATTTTCATCATGGAGAAGAATTCATCGGGACTCTTGTGAGGATGCCCCTTTTCCCCGGGTCTTAGTTGGAGGGAAAAGAATTTTTACTAGGATCTCCTTGTGAAGAGGCCCCTCCCATCCGGGGTTTTAGCCAGAAGGAGTCATCCCACCTGGGGTCTTAGCCGGGTGAGGCCATCCCCTCCAAGGTCTTAGCCGGAGGAGCTAAATTGCTAGGACCTCCATGAGGAGGCCCTTCCCATCTGGGGTCTTAGCCGGGTGAGGCCATCCCCTTCATGGTCTTAGCAGGGTGAGGCCATCCCCTTCAGGGTCTTAGCCGGAGGAGGTAAGTTAGTAGGACTTACGTGAGGAGACCCTCCCATCCGGGGTCTTAGTTGGAAGGGTCATCCTACCCGGGGTCTTAGTCGGTGAGGCCATCCCCTCCCGGTCTTAGCTTGGAGAAGGTTATTTATGAGGACCCCCATGAGAAGGCCCCTCCCATCCGGGGGCCTTGGCCGAAAAAGATGGGGTTTGTTGAGGAGAGCGTCTAACTGGTCATTGACCTTGGCCATGTGTGGCCATTAATTGCACCCTGGCCATGTGTGGCCATTAACTACATTCACAACATCAAAGTAGAAAAGTGAAAGGGATTTTATTCATTATAATGAAAAGCTTTACGCCCTGTGGGCGGAAACATGACTAAAATATAAATAAATTTTTAACGCCTCTTGGGCGGAGATAAACTGCTAACGGTAAAATAAATTAAAAATTACTAAGGCCCACGGAAGGCTGATGAGAGCTGGTGTAGGCTGAAGCTAAGGAGATCTATGACTTTCATGGGAGCGTGATGTGTCTATTGGTTGGCTGGGAGAATTCACTTTGTCTTCAGTGTCATCGGTCAATGTTTCTGGATAGTCCCTATGCCCCAGTAGTGTCGTTTGTCTCTTACTTTTTGACGAGTTTCGGCTAAAAGGGAAGTGTTGGTGAGGTGATCCGAAGCTAATCCAGGAGATGTTGTCTGGATTTCATGTCACGATGGCAAAGTATTTTCAAAGTGGCGAGTCGGACTGTCCTTCCCGTGTGATGTAGGGCGTCCTCAGCTGTTGTCTTCCCGAGTCCGATCATGGTCCGAGTAATCCATGTACTCTTGTAGGTGGCCTTTTATGAATTAAATTTTTAATAGAGGCTCTCAACTGGATGCAAGCCTCTGTGGTGTGTCCTTTGTCGTAATGGAAGTAACAAAAATATTTGGACCGACATCGTCCGTAATTGTCTCTCATCTCACACAGAGGTTCTATGATTTTCCATCTCCGAGCAGTGGCTAGTATTTCTAATAGAGGTGCGTTCAATGGAATTGTTATCTGCCCTAATTTATTCTCGCGGCTTCTAGGCTGGCTCTGGAGATCCTCCTCTGCCTTGCGCTTGCTCCTCCACGGTGGCTTTAATGCTTCATCTCCCTTACCGGGTGCCCTTCCAGAATGGGTGTTTTGTCCTGGAGTGGGGAGTCGCTGCATCTTTGTCAATGTCTCTTGTTGGACGTTGGTTACTTCATTTACAGCCTCCACGAGTTGTCTCATGAGATTGCGTAACGGCTCTCCCACCTCACGCTGGAATAGGTTTGTGATGGTCTCGTGGTTCTTCATGTTAGTGGAAAACTATTGTATGAAAGCCTCCGCGAACTTGTGCATTATGGTGATGGAGTCCTCCGGGAGCTGATCTAACCAAACCCGGGCTTGCTTGGTTAGGGTACTCAAAAAAGCTTTGCAGTAGGCAACATCTGTCATCTCATATAAGTCTGCCTCTGCATAGAATTTGTTCAAATGCTCCTGGGGATCTCCGGTTCCATCATACTCCGGGAGATTAGATATCGTAACTCTCGGGGGTAGCTGCTCTGCCAGAATATCAAAGCTCAATGGACTCCCCTTCTTCGAAGCGGTAGCTTGTGAATGAGTATGGCTGGATGGTATTGCTTGAGTTCCTTTTACAACAGGCGTCACTTCTTTGTTTTTGCCGCGTCCTTCATCTCCTTTTCCTTTCCCTTCCAGGTTAAGGTCTTCACTGGCGGGCGGAGTTTGGGATAGCGATCCCTTGGTTCCGATCGCAGGTTGATGTTTCAAGGCATTCCGTGCAGTTTCTTCGAACAGGATTCAGAGAGTCTCCTTGGTTAGACAAATTTCTTCATTGGTCGGAGCACCTCCGGGGATGGCAGTGCACTTAGATGGAATGGTCGCAGGCCTCTCGCTGTCTTGATGGTCTTCCTTCATGCTGGTCTCCGGCCCCACAACCTGCAGCTTGAGGTCTGACTTTCCGTGCTGGCGATTGAGTTTGCATCTTCGTGTACTTTGGCAGTTTTTTAAGGCATATCACCCAAGTTAACTGATGTTGTTTGCATCTTCGTGTACTTCGTGCTAGCGTGAAGAATTCCCACAGATGGCACAAAAATGATGCTGTTTTTTAAGGCATATCACCCAAGTTAACTGAGTTGACTCAAATCCTCTTCCCGAGAGAGAAGTCTTCACGCTAGTCCTCTTCCTGAGAGGGAAGTCTTCTCGTCTTCTGCTCCTTGAACTGGTAACTCTTTTGTTTGGGAACTTGCCTGCACACACGCGCAAACGCTAGAGGGCCCCAGAGGTTGTCCCAGGGAGGCCCTCGACGCTCAAGTTAGCACGGTGAACGAGAGAATAAATAGTAATCGAATACTGTAAAGTAATGCGCATGAGGATTATGAATTAATTATGAGTTAATTACTTATAGATAATAAGAGATACCTTTTTATACTTGGAAGATGGGCCCCGTGGGCCGCATAGGAGAATTTGACCTTCGGGCCAGTCCACGTAGGAGAAAACGGCCGCTTGGGCCAAACCCGGACTCCTTTTGGCTGGTTTATTTATTAAGAGCCCATTGAGCAATTAATATTAAATATACAAATATAAAATAAATTATATTTAATTAATGAAATACCATTTTTGTCCCCAACAAGTGGGAAGCAACAATGCTTGTTGTTATACCCGCGGTGTCACATTTTCACAATTATTAGAAAAGACATATCTAGTCACCAAAGTGAGTCAGAATGATTTTGATATTGAGATGACAAGTTGGTTGACCTACCAATGTAAAGATTCATTGCCATCTTGTCTCGTAATAAATGAGATGATGTACAATTTTTAATTCGTGTGAACATAAACAAGTTTTTGTCAGCTCCACTTTGTCTGGTGACAAAGCTGAGGGACTCCCAAGTATCTACACAATCTAAAAGGGAACAAAATGAGTCAAAAAGCAGTAATCGTTTTGCAGAACCTTTTGATTACATAGGCACTATATTTCCATAAAGTCAACCACATCTCATACCTATAATACCTAAACATCATGTTTTCGACCAATGAGACGATGGGGGATAAGCTTTAACGTCGAGAGGAAACAACCCGAATCACCAACTAAGGCCCCTAAATTATCGCTCAGTGATAAAGGAGGTAGGGGTGCAGAGACAACCATGAGGTTTGCCTAGAAGCAGCCACCCTTGAAAGAGTAAGTCACTTGTGCTCGACAAAGGGACTAGGAAGATATATAATAGTTGATTCTTGAGTCATATCCACGTATCCAGAGGGCGTGTATATTTCCATAAGAGTACCTTGTTAGAGGTAGTGCCTATATATCCCTTGTCATAGAAGGCCTCATCAGCCCGCTTGTGGAAAGTAGAGATTTTTGTCCTCAACTGCGGAGAAAAAGATTCTATTATCGACGGACACATCAAGTTAGCCAATCAGCAAAGTTTCACATGACAATAACCATCTTGATAGAGAGGAAAATCAATTAATAAAATTCAAGCTCTTTCTTTGGCCTAATTATCGATTAGAAGATTTAGCTTATATGAATTGTATTGATGCGATACCAATAATGGTAGTCGTTTCAGTATGTTAAGGATACATCTGTATCCACGATTGAAAATTTGTGGATAATACACTTTTTCTATATATCCTATAGCCTATTATAATATAGGGTATATGAAAGCAAACAAATACACGGATCACATGTCTTGTCTCACATTTCATTAATATCTCAATTAGATCTCGAAATGAATCAATAGAACCATAGAACCTTCTTCATTTTAAGTCTCAAGTCAAATTCTTTTATACGAAAATGTACCAACTCTTTTTTTATCCCTATCTAAATCAATGAATCCAATTTCAAATTGGATTCATTGAGCAACGCTTTTCCCTGGATGATGTTGCATAAAAGCGATAATGTGCAACTTCGAGTTGTCAATTATATCCTTTATGGAAATTGTAAACCAATTGGAGGAATTTTGAATATGAACAAGATATCTTTCTTGATCAATCCCCTTGCCCCTCATTCTTCGAGAATCAGAAAGGTCATTTTCAAGTTTGAATTTGTTCATTTGGAATCTGGGTTCTTCTACTTCATTTTTATTTAATATAGCCGGCATTAACCCTTCCATGTGTTGTAGGTGAACAAGGTGCAAGCATTAATTTGAATAACGATCTTCCTTTCGATGATAATGACAAGGTTGAACATTTCTACAACTACGAAAAAGAGGCTAAATTGGAGCCGACATACCCATTTTTCTATGATGACCTAGATGGCACTTTCTATAAGTGGAGCGGACCAAAACAAGAAGAGCCTCCTATTGAATCACCACCGCGACATGATGTGGTGTTCCGATACATGACAATGATTTATCTACACCATTGAACCAAACTGTGATTGATAATGGGTATGAAAGTAGACCAAGTTTTGTTTAGAAACGTATTTGCAAGTCCCAGAAAAACTTTGTTGGGACTGGCCATAGTTGCGTTGGCGGCGACTCCACAACCACAACCCCCTGGTGTGACATGTAACTCGATTCTAGTTGATAATGATCTTCATGTGGATGAGGTTTTTGAGTAAGGGCGAGATAATTCGGCGGTTGCAAATAATATCTATGATGAAAGATAGAGTACAAGGACGAAGTCATCGGATCAAGTGAGATTCATTGTCGCCGCAGCGATATGAAGTACCAATGGAGACTACGTGAAAGCAAGTTGAGTGTTGGCAATATATAGGCTATCAAGAAATACCACAACATCCACACGTGCTTGGGGACTTAATGGATCATGAACACCATAATGGTAAATCTTATGTGTTGGGTGATCTTATTAAATACGATTTCAAGAATCTACACGTGTACCTACAGGTGGCGGTGATTCGAAGTGAAGCAAGTACTCGGAGTTGACATAGGTGCGACAAAGCATGGAGGCTAGGGAAGAGGCATTGAAATTGGTTAGAGGATATACCCGATGACTCATTTCATAAGTTGTCTACCTACTTTCAATACACTGAATGAAGAGAACCTCGACCTATTACGCATATTCAAGCAGATCGGACGGGCACTTCAAATATAGTTACATATGCTTGGTCAATCATTACATGGCTTTTGGATGACTATCCGACCTGTTTTTTGTTGATGGAACACATTTGAAAGGGAAGTATCACGATATGTTGCTCATAGCTACTAGAATGGATGGCACACACGGCACACCACAAGTGCGCCAACATTAAAAAAATTAAAATTTCCTTTGGGCACAGGTATGGTGTGCTTGACCCCTTTTAAATAAAAAAACTTTTTCATTTAATAATTTATTACCCATCATCATCATCAAAGTTGAATACACTTTTTTTTGTTTTTTTAAATAATGTCTTAGGTGCACTCAAACAACTTAATGAGAAAGAAATAAACACATAAAAAAGAAAAAACGAGAAAAAGGAAAGAAATGATAACTATAAATTAATTGGCTTAATCGTTATATTGAAAGAGCTTAGAAACAACATAAAAATATTCGCAAGCTTGATCGAGATGACATTCCTACGAGTTATCGGTGACCATTCGTGGAAACCACTCTCGCAGCGCATGAATTTCTTCGGCATCAAGAGACGAGTTTATCAAAATCATAATATGTTTCATCATTCAAGTCGCCCGATACCTCATTGATGGCGCGAACGCCTTGTTGTGCATGTGCATGCGTTTTTATACCTTTTTACGATATTGGGATTTCCACCACCTCCGATCGATTTTATACGTGAGGCGATGTAATTTTTGGTATCGATTGCGTTGAAATATACATTAATGAAGGTTATGGTGGTGGCGGCACATGGATCTTAGTAGATAGACTACAGACTAAAATCGAAGTCGTGGTCTTTTTTGAGACTTCGATGGCTAATTCGGTTTTCTTAGCGGCGGTGGCGAGAGAGAAATGGTGGAGAAGGTAGAAAACAAACAAAAGGACGGTGAGGGTGAGCAAGAGCGGAGCGATGTTGAAATCGGCCATTTTTGTTCGGTTGAAAGTATGAAGGAGAAAGAGCCACTTTTATTTTTTTATCACACCAATGATTTATACATACAATATTTTCTTTAATTTATTTTTTTAAAAAAAAAAACTGTACGACATACATACATTGCGACCCTTCGAAAAATCAAAAAAATTAAATCATCGGGCGCGTGATGGAATACGCCAACCATTTCTCAAGCGCGTCCACCTACTGCGCCACCGAGTAAAAAAACATGCCCCCCCATTTCCACCCTATTTCGATAATTTGGTTTCAATTTTACAATAAATAAACAATTTGGCCCCAAATGTACATTGTGAGTTTGCATGTATCACTTGAGACAGAATGTTGTAGCAAAATTCAAAAAAGTTGACGTGTTTACATTGATATATTGTGTGGCAAAGACTTACGATTAGGCAGTACATCTCTCTTGTATGAGCCAAATCTTAGCTATATAGTGCACAACTATCTTACCTATGACGCTAAGGTGGAATAGTTGGCTCGTGTGTACTTTCCTGGACAACTATATAGTATCATGACTATTAGCATCGCCGAAAGAATTAATTCGGTTCTTAGAGATGTGAGAGAGTACATCTGGGTGTCGCTTTTGGATACTATAGTCACAAAGTTGGCAGATTGGTTTTGCAAGAGTCGTGATGTTGCTTGTAAGATGAATGGTCCCCTTACAACACGGGCTGAAAAATAAGTGTTGAAGTGCGACGAGTTGGCTAGGAGGTTTTATGTCCGAACACTACATCATTATAAGTATGCAGTACTAGATGGTCAGAAGATTGCAGTTGTTGGCTTGATCAACTGGCATGTTCTCATGCTTTGGCAGCAGCTTCAAAATTTAATTTCTCGAAGTATGGAATGGCATTTGTGTAATGACCCAATTTTATGAAATTAAAGTACTCAAAAAAAATATTATTAAGAAAAACTAAATTTTATAAATTAAAGTGATCCCAATAATTATAAAAAGGTTGATTTAGAATTTTAATTCTTAAAAAAACAATATAATGATGGTAATAATAATAATAATAATATTACATATTCCAAATTAAATATCCAACAATTATTCCAAGCATAAATCGGAAAAAAAATTAAAGACATAAATCCAAAAATTTAGTCCGATTGTAATTATTTAAAATTTAAATATAGCATAATTTATTCCACCATCCACATCATCATATCTTCAGCCGGATTCCTCAACCTGAAAGTCATGATAATAATAGGGGTAAGCTTCATCTCGCTCAGTAGGGATATATCTGTCAATATTTAATATAACATGAAAAGCATTCACATAATTACAACAATAAATTCATTAATTTTCTCTTTTTCCTCGGATCGCCGACTCTTCGCATATAGCATTGCGGGTTCACCCCGAAGATACGTTTGATCCCGGACCCTAGCTTATATGAATTTACTTTCTCTTGACATATATTGCAATTAATAAAATACAATCATGAAACATTAAATAAAGACAAATAATATAGAAATCCCTACCTTAATATTCGCAGATATTCGATGTAGAAAAATGAACAATAAAACTCTTAATCTTCGACCCCTTCATTTTCTATATATGCTCACTAAAATATAATCTCATCAAAATAAAATTTTAGAAAACACACTCAAACTTTGCTCACAATTTTATAAAATTCTCTCAAATTTGCAGTATTTAACTATGTAGCTCTTAGGAATTTTTCTTTGATAAAAATGCTAACAACATACCTCCTATTTATAGGCAAACAAGATCTAATGGAAATGTATTTTTTTTATACATGATTAGGGCACTTGGATTAATGGGTGGTTGGCTAAAATTTTCATCCACTCCTTTTTGTTATGTGTTAGGTTATTGTCTAATTGGTGCTCCACTACAAATTAATCTATTTATATATATATATATATATATATATATATATATTTCTGTTATTACATTCTACTCTCCTTAAATAAAATTTCGTCCTCGAAATTCGATATCTTACGGAATTGAAAACTTGGGTACTTGACACGAATCTCCTCTTCATGCTCCCAAGTAGCTTCATTTTCTGCCATAGCGTCTCCATTGTACTTTGATCAGAGCAATATCTTTATTTCTCAAATGGTGAATCTTGCGTTCCAAAACAGCTTTCGGTGCCTCCTCGTAAGTTAAGTCATTGTTGATTATCAAATCTTTATAATTCACGATGTGACTTGGATCGTAAACGCGTCTTTCTTAGCATAGAGCGTGAAAAACATTGTGCACACTTGATAGACTCGGTGGTAATGCTAGGTGATAAGCTAAATCTCCAACTCGTGTAAGGATTTCAAATGGTCCGATATATCTCGGTTTCAACTTTCCTTTTCGCCAAATCGAATAACACCTTTAATAGGAGCTACTTTCGAGAAATACTTTTTCTCCTTCATCAAATCGTATATGTTTTCTCGTCTATCAAAGATATGACTTTTGTCTATCTTGAGCCATCTTGATTCGATCTTGTATCATGGCTATCTTCTCAACAGATTTGCATAATTAATTCGGGTCCCAAAATTTTTCTTTCACCAACTTCGGCTCCAATATAATGGTGATCTACATTTTCTTCCGTACAATGCCTCGTATGGAGCCATCCCGATAGTCGTTTGATAAGCTGTTTGTTATAAGCGAATTCTACCAAGGGTAATAATGTTTCCAAATTACTTCCTAAGTCGAGCACACACGCTCTCAACATATCTTCCAATATTTGTATGGTCCTTTCAGATTATCCATCGTTTTGCGGGTGATAAGCCGTACTAAAGTTTAGCTTTGTTCTAAAGCACTTTGTAGACTTTTCCAAAACTTAGAAGTAAAACGTGTATCTCTGCGAAACAATTGACACGGGAACTCCATGAAGTCTCACTATCTCTTCAATATAAATTTGTGCATATTGCTCCATCTTGAACGTCATCTTAACGGGTAAGAAATGAGCGACTTTGTTAATCGATCTACTACAACCCAAAAAACCTTGTTACCTTTAATCGATGATGGAAGCCCTACCACAAAATCCATAGTTATGTGTTCCCATTTCCATTACGGGATGTTAAGTGGTTTGAGCAAACCGGATGGTCTTTGGTGTTCGGCTTTGACTTGTTGACAAGTTAAACATTTTTCCACAAAAGTTCCAATATCTCTTTTCATACTTCGCCACCAAAATACTTCTCTTAAATCTCGATACATTTTTGTGCCTCGGGGTGAGTGTGTATGGTGTCTGGTGAGCTTCTTCAAGAATTTCTTTTCTAAGCCCTTCCTCTTTAGGAACGCATAATCTCCCTTCATATGTCAAGGTACCATCATTTGTTATAAAAAAATCCTTTTACATTCCCTTCCCGAGCTTTTTCTTTCATTTTGCTCAAAAATTTATCTCGAGGTTGAGCTTCTTTTATCTTCTCTCTCAAAGTAGGTTGCACCACCAAAGATGCTTAGTCTTTATCTCTGTACTTTTTGGTGGTACTTTGCTTCAATTCTCATCCTGGCAAATTCTCTCACAAGATGTTCTTGTTCGGATATCAAGCTTGACATTTCTCCTTTTGTTTTACGACTTAATGCATCGGCTACAACATTAGCTTTACCCAGATGATAGCTGATAGTGCAATAATAGTCATTCACCAATTCCAACCACCTTCTTTGCCTCATGTTTAGCTCTTTCTGAGTAAACAAATATTTCAAGCTTTTGTGGTCGGTAAAGATTTCACATTTTCCTCCATATAGGTAATGGCGCCGGATCTTTAATGCATGCACTACAGCAGCTAACTCTAGGTCATGAGTAGAATAATTTAACTCATGTGGCTTTAGTTGTCTTGAGGCGTAGGCAACCACTTTACCATGTTGCATTAGTACGCATCCCAAGCCTTGTTTTGATGCATCACTATAAATAACAAAGTCTTTAGTTGGGTCAAGAATTGTTAATATCGATCGAGAAGTTAGCCTTTGCTTCAACTCCGAAAGCTTTCTTGGCATTTCTCATTCCATTGGAACTTCTCCCCTTTTCTTGTCATTGAGTCATAACGCGCACTATCTTTGAAAATCCTTCAATAAATCTTCGATAATAGCCAAACTTAGAAAGCTGCGAACTTCATTCGCATTCTTGGGGTGCACTCCATTCGTTGATTGCTTCAACTTTAACCAGTCCACTTCAATTCCTTGAGCAGTGATTACATGTCCAAGAAACACCACTCGATCTAGCCAAAACTCGCATTTCTTGAATTTCGCATATAACTTTTCCTTGCGAGCGTTTCTAGCACTATTCTTAAGTGCTCAGTATGTTGTTCTCTATTCTTTGAATATACAAGTATATCATCTATAAAGACTATGACGAATTGGTCTAGATACAGATGAAACACTCTATTCATCAAATCCATGAATATTGTTGGTGCATTACTTAACCCAAATGGCATTACTACAAACTCATAATGTCCATATCGAGTTCTAAATGTCGTTTTCAGGATATCACTCTCTTTAATTTTTAACTGATGATATCCGGATCTCAAGTCAATCTTAGAGAAAGTGCTGGCACCTCTCAACCGATCGAACAAATCTTCAATCCTTGGTAACGGGTATTTGTTCTTCATCATCAGTCGATTAAGTTCTCTATAATCGATACACATTCTAAGTGACCCGTCTTTTTCTTTACAAAGCAGTAATCGGTGCTCCCACGGTGACACACTAGGTCAATAAATCCCAAATCCAAAAGTTCTTGTATTTGCGCCTTTAACTCTTGTAACTCCTTTGGCGCCATCTATAGGGTGCCTTAGATATAAGTCTGCCCGGTACCAAATCTATTCCAAATTCAACTGACGATCCGGAGGAATTCGGCAAATCCTTTGGGAATACATCCAAAAATTCTTGTACAATTGGTACGTCATTAGGTGTCACTTCAACTGCCGAGGTATCTACTAAACTCACTAGATATCCTTGACAATTTTTTTTTTCAACATCTTTCGTGCCTTCATTGTTGATATCACATGTGGTACGGCCTTTAGACTTAATCCCATAAAATTTTATCTCATCATTTCTGGCGGTTTGAATATTATCTCTTTTCGTGACACTTAATGTCTTTGATATCTACTAAGCAGTTCATACCTAAGATTACATCAAAATCCTCCATCTTAATTATGTATAGATCGACTTTAAGATATTTTCCCCTATATTCACTTCAACATCCTTATTTTGAGTCAAGTAGTTATCGAATTTCCGGATGGCAAGCCAATTTCAAGGGGTTCATTTACTCTAGCACTCTTATGTCCTAATATAGCATGAAATTTGGCGGATAAAAACGAATGTGTGGCACCGGTGTCGAAAAGTACAAGAGCGGGTATTCCGAGGAGATGGTTAGACCGAGGTTCGATCAGCTTCTTCTTCGAGTCATAGCATACATTCGAGCTCTACCTCCGGATGTTTGTTCTTTTCTTTCCCTTTCGGCTTTTAAAAGAGGACAATTAGAGACTTAATGTCCACGGCTTCTTACACTTGAAGCATTTTCCTTGTCACTAAACATTCTCCAAAATGATTCTTCTTGCATTTTGGGCAAGTTGGCTGTCTGCTTGCATAGTTGGGCGTGCATTTCCATCGGTCTTTATCTGTTTATTTTGATTTTCATTTTTATTATGTTTTTCCCCGTCCCATTTTCTTTTCTCAGGTAAAACAACCAACTTGAGCTCCTCTTCGTCCCCAACAAAACTTGCCTCCACCTCATGAGCCCTTCTCACCATCACCGAGTACTCCAAATCTCCTTGAGCAGATAATATTCCTGATAATTGTGCTCAAGTCCCCTTTTGAACCTCAGAGCCTTTTTCAAATCAGTATCCACTAGGTGTGGAGCAAACCGACTTAGTTGATTGAACTGTCTCATATACTCTGTGACAGTCAAGTTTCTTTGTTTAAAATTAAGGAATTTTGTCTCCTTTTTGTCCCGATATGATTGTGGAAAAAACTTTTCTATTACAATCTGTGACGCCCACCCATATTACTACAATTGAAAAATACATAAATAGTAAAACTCGGCTACAAACTCTATTTAAAACGTGTAAATTTTTTTTATCCCTGCGGCATTTTAACAACAAACTCGTAAAATCATTTTTGTTATGAGATAAGGACAAGCTATGTCCACAAACAAAAGAGGTAACTAACCCTGTTATTAAACACAATAGACATCCACATGATCAAACATACAACCCTCATCACCCAGCCATTTACATATACATATTTACGTTAGTGTTTTCAAAAGAGGGTACAACCCTAAAGCGAAATATAATACAAGACCAAAAAGAAAGGTGACCCATTAACATAGCCCAATAGGTCGTCATCCATATACACTGTCCTCAATAACCTATAGGAGCTCCAACATCCTGTCCAGTAAACCCATGAAATCCAACAGCATCACCAGACTCACCTACAATGCATGAACTATGTGAGCTAATGCCCAATAAGCGGAAATCATGCATGTTGAAAGAATAATGTACTACAAATGCAATGCATTCCAAAATGTTTCACAAGAAATGCGCAAAATGAGTTTGAAACATTTTATTCGGGATCATTTCCTTTTATTGGGCCCTTGACCCCTCTGCTATGCACCAGAAATAACTCAACATAGTATTAATGATCAAGTTGTCGGTCCAGTATGTCTCACATACCCAAGTAATGTCTCACATGGCTTTGGACATCAATAATCAATCGCCCCGTCCGAATGTCTCACATACCAGTGATGTCTCACATGGCATGGGCATTAATAATCAATGAGCCTCGTCCGAATGTCTCACATACCCGAAGTGATGTCTCACATGGCACGAGTCGTGCTCAATAATAATCATATTGACACCGCCTAGGGCCATCTCCCGGGATCACGAGGTCCACCCCTGTCTTTAATGATCCCAGAGTCTTCCCCGACGTGTCAATAAGGATACGGTCAGTGGTCCGCCCCTCGTGACCATCGGAGGCACACCCCTGTCAACCCCTATGATCCCTCAGGAGTAACACGTCTTTGCTCCCTAAAATATATCATAAAAGCATGCCTCACATGCCTCGGTGCACTAGTAGTGGCCAAAAAAACCTTTTCTTTTTATAGAGAGTTACCATGTCGTGCATGCCTCATCTCAAGCATGCACATGCAAATGCCAATGAATGAAATGCTCAATGAAACAATAGTCATCACACTCCAATATCCACCAAGCAACATATGAACACCAAAGTTTCCGTAATGCATTCATCCAAATACAAGAATCGCATTAGTATCAATAAAACAAGAAATACTATGTTCATGCATTGTAGTTGCAGATAGATTTTCACTTACCTTTCACCCTTGAATATCCTATTGAAAGTTAGTTAATTGTCTTTCCTCCCTAACATTAGGGGTAAGATAACCTGTAAAATTTAAAATTGTTAAATTCTATTTTCCAATCATTAAGCCCACCATTTACAATCTCCTGATGACTTTCAATCTTAACCTTAATTAATTTGTAATTAATCCATGAGGAATATTATTTAATATAGTTGAAACTCTTAAACAACTTAACTGTATCATGCATTATATATATTATATTTTTTTTAACCCTATTCGATTATCTTCTAACAAATTCAAATAGTTTGTAACTTAATTAAAGATTATTCTTAATTCTAACATTTATTGTGAATAAAATATACCGTACACTATTGAACTACTTATATGTATGCAATTATATGGAATCTGAATTATAAACATGAAGTTTTCTAACCACCTAATCTATTAATTAGCAATAATGGCAACTCAACTTAGTTTATAGAAAATCAGTAACAATCATCATCTTTAATTTAATTAAATACGACAAAACCTACAATTATTTGTTCTAAACTCATAAATAGAGATTAAATAGCAAAAGAAACCAAGTTTACCTCTATCAGTGACTTTTCAAGGAGGTAATTATCCAAAACTCAAATCTGAAGAAACATGTAAACTCGTGTGAGAGTAAGTTGTATTTATCTCATTTTCTTTATTTGCTATCGTGTTTGTGTTTATCTAGTCAACTATGGCGGTGACCGGCTATTAATGTATAAATATATATGATAGTTGAATGTAGATTAATTATCTGTTCAACACATGTACCTTAGCAGAGCACTTAAATATATATATATATATATATATATATATATATATATATATATTAGTTCTACTCACAATTTAGTCTCATATGTAAATTACATTTACTTATCTGAATTGAACACGTCAATTAAAGCTCCACGCATATATATTATAATTAATTAATTAGTAATTAAACATACTTGGATATACAATTCAGAATTAATTAAAACTCCCAAATACATCAATATATTATTCCAAGTATATTCTAACATCCTATACTCATCAAATCTACATCTTTTCAACTATTCTTCATTAGATTTGCATATAGTTCACAATGTAATTAATGATGTACCCAAGTTCTAGTATATAGTTGGAATCTGAAATATATGATATGCTTATAAATATAACTATTTATATATCTGCATATTCATTTTTTTATATTATATTTCATTTTTTTTTCATAATCTAACACTATAAATAAGATTTAATGGTTAATAAAATGAATTAAGAAACCAAAGCTTTTTATTCTTCATATGTTTACAAGAACCCAGCCACTAAGTTAATTAGACAATTGAACCTAAATCAACCCATATGCTATTTACTCCTACATAAATAAGGAGCTGCGCAGCAGCTACAAAATACGAGTTAGCCTCTTTACTCTTGCTTTTATTTTGGGGAATTACCCCGGGAGAAGCATCAATTTGATAAGATAAAATTATTAAAGTTTCCAATGGATGAGATGTAAATTAAGCAGTTATGACAAGAGATAATGAATTACCTCCACTCCACTGGTGTGCAAGCCTAGTAACTGAGGGATTGACTCAGGAGGAGTTTTAGATGGATGTTAATGTTTGTTTCTAAAGAGATTTTATTCCCTTATCCATATCAGTGTGCCGGTGTGCGTATGAATTTTGGTGAACAAATAAGGCGGTTATGACACTCAATATATATTATATTATATATGAGTTCCCATGTATGTTTATCTCATCTTTCTAAGTTAAATGAATTTATATATATATATCATATATATAGCACTTCGATTTCATCAGACAATTATTAGTCTTATTAACATTTTTAACTATTGAAACATGTAATCATACATAATATATACATAGCTTCACACGTAAGCTTTAAAGTGTGTAGATATATTCTGCAAACTTAACATATAAAATTTACATATATATATTATATTTATAAGAAATTTATTATTATTATTATATATTATTATTATTATTATTATTATTCTCCTCTATTTAAATTACTGACATATTATATCTCAATCAAATCTTCACATTGTTGGCACCTTTCATCCCTAAATTTACCACGTGTAATCTAGTAATTCTTTGAAGCTACCACGTGTAATGCATGAACTATATTGGTCGGGTGAGTAAATGAATGGTTCGGCTATTACACAATCACTTTGAACTCATTCCATGTTAAAGCATTCCGCTCTTCTTCAGTCTTAGTCCTCCAATATCCTTCCCACCAATGATCGGCATCTTGGTGAGTTGGAAGGCGGACATACGACTCTATGTTCATGCATGTGACCCAATAAGTCGAAAAATTCTCTCTAGCGATCGAAACCATTCTTCTACTACTGTCGGGCCATCACGTCCATTGAATGTGGGTGGACGATAGTGGCAAAATTGTTCCACGACTCGTGCGTTGTTGTTGTTGTTTAGTTGTTACGCACACCTCACGAGGAACTCGGCAATTATATCTCCAGCTGAGCAAAGTGGTTTGATTTCTGTGTTAGTGGAGTTCTCACCGTTGACTTGATTTCCACGACGGGGAGCCATATTCCTAAGGTCATACATAATGTATTTATTATTATTATTATCCCAAGTTATTAATGGATTTTGCATGAAATATCTAACTTAAAATCTAAATATCATAACATAATGGTCGATTAAATTAATATCAATTAAAGGACAACTAAGTTTTATATATGATAAGGATTTATTTATCAATTATTGAAATACATAGACCCATCCATTTCTCTTTTGATCCATGTCTTCATCTTCCTAGGATCTTCTTACGGATCTTCTTTACAGGTCTTCTTCCAGGTTTCCTTAGGTTCCTCATCTTTGTCATAGCCTCATTGTTCAAAAACTCAATCCATTTACAATATAACTTTGGCAAAGTAAATGTCCAGTAGTTGATTTTGGGTCGATCTTCATGCCCGTCATACTCAATAATGAGGCATAACGCTGCCCGGCCTTGCGTTCCAAAACGAGGTAAGCTATCAATCACTCTACGGGAGGCGGCGCGTTCGTTTGGGGCGTAATGACATTCCTCACATTGTACCACAAGCTGGTGAATTTTAACTATATATTCTCAATACTATCTCCTCCTCAATTTGATAGTTGAAATAATGATTGAGTCGGTTAATGGGATGGTTCGGACCCGATTATTATTATTATTATTCTTTCTTGCGATTGACGAGTGCGAGTTCGCCATCTATATATATGTGCATTTTCAACCATAAGTCTATTTTTACATATATATTTTTTTATAAAAGAAATACAAGATTTTTATTCATTTAACATATAAATTGGTATTATGTTTAAGCAGAATAAAATAACATGGAATACATCATGACATGAATGAGCATACTGGTGCAATTGTATAATGTAACTTGCATTAAAAATTGTCATACCTTGAGGAGACCGACAAGATATGATGGAGGTGGATGTTATTATACTATTTTATCTTATACAAAGTGTGATTTTTATTATATATTTTTTTTTAAGCAAAAACTGTACATTTTAATTTTTTCAAATTTTATTTTGCAAGCCTTCAGAAACGTAGACCTGCTCGGATACCACTTGTAATGACCCAATTTTATGAAATTAAAGTACTCAAAAAAAATATTATTAAGAAAAACTAAATTTTATAAATTAAAGTGATCCCAATAATTATAAAAAGGTTGATTTAGAATTTTAATTCTTAAAAAAACAATATAATGATGGTAATAATAATAATAATAATAAATATAATAATAATAATATTACATCTTCCAAATTAAATATCCAACAATTATTCCAAGCATAAATCGGAAAAAAAATTTAAAGACATAAATCCAAAAATTTAGTCGATCGTAATTATTTAAAATTTAAATATAGCATAATTTATTCCACCATCCACATCATCATATCTTGATAGGATTCCTCAACTTTGAAAGTCATGATAATAATAGAGGTGAGCTTCATCTCATTTCGGTAGGGATATATCTGTCAATATTTAATATAACATGAAAAGCATTCACATAATTACAACAATAAATTCATTAATTTCCTCTTTTTCCTCGATCGTTGGCGATTCTTGCATATAGCATTGCGGGTTCACCCCGAAGATACGTTTGATCCCGGACCCTTTTCATGGTCCCTAGCTTATATGAATTTACTTTCTCTTGACATATATTGCAATTAATAAAATACAATCATGAAATATTAAATAAAGACAAATAATATAGAAATCCCTACCTTAATATTCATGAGATATTCGATGTAGAAAAATGAACAATAAAACTCTTAATCTTCGACCCCTTCATTTTCTATGTATGCTCACTAAAATATAATCTCATCAAAATACAATTTTAGAAAACACACTCAAACTTTACTCACAATTTTATAAAATTCTCTCAAATTTGCAATATTTAACTATGTAGCTCTTAGGAATTTTTCTTTGATAAAAATGCTAACAACATACCTCCTATTTATAGGCAAACAAGATCTAATGGAAATGTATTTTTTTTTATACATGATTAGGGCACTTGGATTAATGGGTGGTTGGCTAAAATTTTCATCCACCCCTTTTTGTTATGTGTTAGGTTATTGTCTAATTAGTGCTCCACTACAAATTAATCTATTTATATATATATATATATATATATATATTATTTTTCTTCTGTTATTACAATTTGCATATTACACAACTGAATATTTGGTACAAGCATATGCAGAGCCGATATATCATGTCGGGCATGAGGACTATTGGCATACTCCGGAGGAAATATCCAACACGATCATTTTGGCTCCAATTATCCGCACACCAAGTGGTAGGCCACAGAAAGCTAGGATAGCATCACACGGGGATGAAGCACTACCCAAAAAAAGTAAATGTTGTAAACGGACATGCCATAACCATATGACATGTAAAAACCGAGCCTTTATGAATGATTAGTTTATTGGTCGAAACTTATGGTGGGTACAATTGATGGACGATTGGACGGTGGGGTATATGGTTGACTTGATGTCGAGAACTCTGTTGGTTGGGTGTGTGCTCGGGTCTTTGTTGTTGTTTGGTCATTTTATAGGTCGACTGAGTGGTCGCTAAAAATGTCATGGACAATTTATGTTTTCGTTTATTTGGTTGTTCTTGTAATTTTAATTATGTTGTACGGATATTTTTTTGTTTTACTTAAGGTCTATTTTTTTATGCAACTGTATGCTATGAAAATTTTAATATAGTAACCTAGGTGACAATCTAATAAAGTTCACATAGATACAATATAAACATAATTACTAATCTAGTAAAGTTCACATATATATAATATTAGAATAAGTACTAATCTAAGATAGTGCTAATCATATATAACATACTAATAATAAACAATGTTTTCACTTCTAAAAAGCTCCAAACAAAATCTAAGTCTAAATTGGATGCACGTCACAAGATCTATTGCAGCCACACCTCCTCCCGCTGCCAATGACTACATGAACTTAATGGTCATCACTCCAAAATCACTATCATTTGTTTGTTGTGGCGGGTGGTTGTTCGACCGCTAAACACCTAAAATAAATGTAGCAATCCTCGCAAGAGAATGAGATCAATCGTAGGGTAGCAAGTTGACCACAAGTCGTCTCTCAAGGAAGACTTAGCTGGCATCAATTATTATGCACACAATTGACAGAAAATAAAACATAAACACTCTAACTCAATTTTTAAGGTTTGTAAATAACTAAATTAATTATTAAAGCGAATATTCAAAACTAACACACGAGATCTGGATAAAAGAAATATGAATGATAAAACGTCTAAGGTTTCAGAATCATCTCATCAAACTTGCAAGCAGAATATCAACTAATTGATCATGCGATTAACAAATATAAAAAACAGATAAAAACTAGGCCTAAATCTGATAACTCACGTATTCACAGATTAGGGTTATCCCTACATAATTTGCTATTTTCACTAAGCCAAGTTAGATAATATATTTCTGATTCATATCTAACCCCCTGAATAAATTTAGTCCAGGAATAATATCTTCTCTCGATCTCAATTATTCCCTCAAAACAATCAAAAGTTGATCAGACAATCAATTATCAAATAAAGCAATTCATTCAGGAAATCAATCTATTAGTCAATAATCATGCTTATTTGTTTGATCCAACTCATCCTAACCGTAGAACAAAGAAAATAGCTCATGGAGAAATTCATCAATTCAATTAATAAAGGTGAAGAAGAATTACACTTTTTCAAGTTGTAGAGAGATCTCCCAAGAAAAAACCCTAAAATAACGTGAAGAAGAAGAAGAAGAAGAGAAAAGAGAGAAATCCAAATCTTGTATCTAGCTCGAATGTATCAAAATCTAAAGCCTAGACTCCCCTTATATAACCCAAAGGCCCTAACAACTTGGAAGATTCCAAATCCTAAAAGAAGTCTACTAAAAGTCGATAAAATCACTGATATATACGTTCAAATTTTCTGTCTTGAACGGTCACCGAACGACATACTACTTCGGCAAAAGCCAGGGGAACGGTCATCGAACGACATTCTACTTTGGGAATAGTTGTTCCCTTTATTTTTCCCAACACGAACGGCTTCAACACGAATGACATTCTTCTTAAGGTAACGGTCGTTACCTTTGTTTTTTTCAACATGAACGGCCATTGAATGGTCATTCGCGGGCTACCTAGTTTCTTCCTTATTCACTTCTCTTAGCCCACTCTTTGTTTCTTCTTTGTTCTACCTACACTTTTCCACCAAAAACAAGCATAACACACACAAAAATAGACTCAACAACAAAATACGCAAACACACAAGCAAGAACACGAAATATACTATGAAAAATATAGAAATGAAATTAAGATAACCACACAAAATACTAACAAAAACACACAAAATAACTCCCCCACACTTAGCCTTTTGCTTGTCCTCAAGCAAATAATAACGCCTATAAATCCAACAAGAAATATTATGTCCAATTTGAGAGTCAATTCATCCATCACACTATGTCTTATCCACCTCGGATTATCCTACATTGATCCCCAACGTTTACAATAGACTCACTCGGCTAAGGTTAATAGTTAGTTAAGGTGTTCGATCCTCCTTACTTGGTTTCAAATTCGTGTCAAAAGTTGCAACCCTGTCATACACAACAAATCACGTAATTACTAGCCATGAACCATTTTTTTTCGATATATATTTTTTTTCGGTAGAACTCTCGAGATATTCTTCCACTAGGTAGATTTTTTCCAAAGGCTCCTAAGGTGGTTTCCTATACTCATGTTTGAGCAGCCGTTTTACGTAAAAGACAAACATATGGCCATGAATGCTTCTAGTTACTAAGAGACTGAACCAATGAAGTATAATCTTGATTGCTCTATTTTCTTTTCTTTGCTCTTTTTTTTCATTTGTTTTGGCACACCTTTTTTCGATTAGGTGTTTTTCTTTTCTTTTTTTTTTCCCGTTCGCAAGGCTAGCAATATTGTGTACATACACAAATCAAAACAGGGTTTCAACTTAATTCACATCGATGAAACTTCGTAATTCAAGCCCCACAACCTAAACTATCATTTAGCCATCGTCTTATTTTCTATCACAAGGGTTGATTCACAATTTAGTCAAATCCTAAGTATCAAATTCACGGTGTTATGTTATAATCAAAACTCAAATTGCTACATCTATTTCAAGTTAGCTAAACAATACTATTATTAAGCTTAAACAATCAAATGGCTAGGAAAAGAAATAACCACATGCAACTATAATACCTAGACAACAACCAATCGCTCCCCCACACTTAAATCACGCAATGACCTCAATGCGTAAAAATAAAAGAGAAGGGAAAAAGAGACGTCCCTGATAAATGTGATAATGGCAAGGTAGTTAAGTCCAAAAACGCATGCCGACAATCCTGCAAAAGACATGCGAAGGAGAACAAAAATACCCAAAAAGATAAACTCGGAAAAAAAATGAAAATGCAGATTTTTCAAAAAATAAATTATTTTTTTATTAGTGAAGAGTGTCGAACGGCTTACCGACAGAGGCCAATGTTTTTTGAACGGCGTGCCAGAGCTTGCGCACGGGCTAGGCCGACCAGGCACCGAACGGCGTAGAGGTGCTTAGCGAACGGTCGTTCGCCACTGTTCTATATATTTTTTTTATTTTTTTCGATTTGTTTTACGACAAAAATAGTAAAATGTGTGGGTTTCCTCCCAAGAAGCGCTCTTTTAACGTCTATTACCACCTTGAAATCATGGTGGGTCATTGAGCAAAACATCTATTACCACCTTGAAATTATAATCTGGCTTACTCAAGCTTTGAATCACATCATGTTCCTGCCATAAGATATCTTTCACAGCAGAATCGATAGAGTCAACAATAAAATTACCATGTGAGGCACATGCAGAACTACAAGCTATATCAAAAATTGAAAATGTTACAGTTTTTCGCAAGACATTCATACTCAGTTTTCTATTTTTGATATCAATCAAGGTATTGGTTGTGGCCATGAATGGTCTACCCAACAATATACTATGATCTTTAAGATTACCTTTATCCTTTTCCATATCAAAGATAACAAAATCAGTGAGAATCTGAAAATCACCGACTTGGACTAAAATATCTTCAACTATGCCAGTGGGGTACCTAATGGACCTATCAGCAAGCTGCAAACGTAACCCGATAGACTTCAATTCTCCTAAATCTAATTGTTTAAATATAAAGTAAGGCATAGGGTTTATTCCATCTCCTAGATCAAACATATCTGCGACTTTCTTACCATTCCCAAAAGATATATTGATAGTGAAACTACCTGGATCTTGTTTTGGGCATGGACTTAGGGATGGAATAGAAAGTCCATGGGAAGACGATCCCGTACTTGCCTCCATATTCATGTCTTCTTCACTTGCATTAATTTCCTTTTCTATGTTCACGATACCTGCAGGGTTAGACGAGACAATAGAAAAAGGAATTTCAATCTCATGATCAGAAATCTCACCAAATTCAAGAATGGTTATGGATTGAGCTTGCGGTGGTTGACTAGGAAGTGTGTCTTGCTTGAAGACATGTCGAGCTATCTCACCAACTTGAGTAGCTAATTGACCAACTTGAGTCTTAAGACGCTTAAACGAAGCTTCCATAGATTCAAACTGCCTATTGTTACCTTCTTGTGTTTGCTGACTGACCTGAATAAAGGAATTCAAGCTTTCTTCAATAGATGGTACCCTTGATTGGTTGGTTGCTGGCCTTGGGGTTGCGGTGGCCTCGGATAAATATGAGAGGGATTTTGTGAATTGCCCTAACTAAAGTTCGGATGGTTCCACCAACCTGAATTGTACGTCTAAGAGATAGCATTACAAACTTTGGCCCCATGACCAAATTCACCACAAATCCCGCAAGACTCGGCAGAAGGAGGGACACGTGGATGCCCCTTGTAGCCAACAATTGTACTTGCTTAGTCAATTCAACCAATTGCTTTGTCATACTGTAGCTCGGAGCAAATTCATTCATGACAGCCCGTTTGCCTCTGGCACTCTTTTGTTGTGAGTTATCACTCATCATCTCTAGAATATCATAGATTTCCTGGGCCGTGTGTACACCCATGTCACCCCCAGCGACATTGTCAACCATATTGTAGGTCCCAAGGAGTGGGTTGTAAGGTTTAGAAGGGGGGGTTGAATAAACCTTACCAAATTTTTGAATTTAGTCTTTTTAAATAATTTAACAGAGTTTACTCAAATCAGCTAAGTCCTAGAGAGAAAGCTAGGTTGGCTTACTTCAACAAAGTTACCCACTCAACAGACTCGACTGAGCTGTTGATAGTATAACTTAGCTGGGATCAGCTAACACCGAGATTTACAATTGATTTGGTTTTGTTCAGCGGAAGACTTATCACCCTTGTTGTTTTAAACTTATTTTTAACACTTGTTTTTAGCAATGTTATTATCACTAAGTTTAGCAATTTTAACTTGACAGTATATATCAAAAATATGCAGGAAAGTAAAGTGATGTAAGTAAAATGACACAAGCAAATTTTATAGTGGTTCAAGGATGGGGTAATTCCTCTAATCCACTCTTCTTCACCTCCTGGAGGAATCCACTAATTAATGATCGGTTACAAGCGATTATCGGTCCGAGTCGGCCTTTGATCACACAAAGTGGTCGCGCTCACGGGACTCGAGCTTCTTCACAAGACAGGATGCCTTACTACTTGGCTCCTTCGAACTCTTGGAATTGATCACACAGCCTTCCAACGAGCTCAAATCTTCTGGTTCGACCTTGAACCTTACTACAACTCCTTCAACCTTGGAGAGTAGACCCCTTTAGTTCTTTAAACTGTTTCCTCTTCAACTTGATGAAGTATTCTTTCCTTCATTGAATGTGTTGAATTGAGTTCCTTCGATTTTAGGCTTGAGGAATGTCTATGAATGCTTGAGAGTATTCTTGTAGGTTTGCTTGCTTGTATTGCTTGTAAAATTTGTGAAATTCGTAACCTTCTCTCACTTGCTTCCTCCGCCTTTTATAGTGCTTATTTGAAAATTTGTCCGTTAAAGAGATATGTAATTTTCAAATAACACTTCTTGGTCATTGGCTTGTCTTTTCTTGATCTGCAGCTTATGATGGTGACATTTCCTCGTATTAAATGATGTCTGCAGCTTTTAGGTCCCGACACAAGCTCAGTGCTTCCCATTGGTTTATTTTATTTGCACGCTTCATGGATGAGCACTTTTAGAAATGGCAGCATGGATGTATTACTATATTAAGTAATATCCTTGACTTCTGTGCAACGGATTAATATCAGTCGACTTGACTTGACAGTTGCCTTTACCCATTTGACTTGAGTCAACTCCAACCTTTTAGGAATGACTCAACTGTCTGTCAACTGGCAGACTTGGCTCTTAACTGACTTGACTGTCACTTCTTCATACTTTACTCAGCTGTCTCACAGCTGGGTGTCTTCTTCAGTCGAGTCTGAAACTTCCATCTTGACTACACACAGCTGACACATAGCTGGGTCTTCACTTCAATCTTCAGTTGACTCTTGTATTCTTCAACATAGCTGACTCCACTCAGCTCATGCAGTCCTATCTATTACAAGTAGAAATACTAGGAAAATGGGGTGTCAACTTTCTACTCTAAGTTTTACATGATATCATCAAAATCTAATAATAAATTTCCTAACAATTTCTCCTTTTTTGATGATGCCAAAACTTAAATAATTATAGCAACAAAATAAATAGTGTAGTACCAAAGAATGTATGTTTTGAATATGTCAGTTTTATTGATCATATCATTCTTGTACTTTACAAATTGCACTTTACAAAGTTGTTTTATAGTATACTCTACACACTGTATCTGAGCAATACTATCTATTACATTGTATCAGAGCTCCTCATTCTACTAAAGTACAGCAGGTATCAGAGCAAAATAAGGAAGATGATAATACAAGAATAACTTACAAAACTTGTATTTACAATTAAGTAAAATACACTGAAGGGGTTACAACCATCTTCAACTCCTCAGCTGCTTCCTTCTTCTCTCTTCATCTTCAGCTCCCCTTCTATCTCCCTCAGCTCTTCTCCTCTTTCTGTCTTCTTCTTCTTTCTTCTTTCTTTCATAAGCTCTCTTAGCAGCAGGGTCTTCACTTCGCTTCCTTTCTTCCCATTCTATATTTACTCTCTCATTCTCTTCTTCTTGTCTTCTCCTTGCCTCCTCATTCTTGCGCTCCACTTCAAGGTTAGCAAGATGGTCGTACCCAGCCCAGTAATTGATCCCTTTCTTATGTGGATCAATCAATCTTGTATCTTTAGGTCTTGGTTGTGGTGGAGTGTCTCTGCCTCTTCCACCACTTCCATACATTCCCCTCCCTCTGTATGACTCAGCTCATCCTCTAGGAGTGTACTGTACTGGTGCCTTTCCAGTTGAGTGACTACTGGAACTCTGCTGCTTCTCAGCTAATCTGCATAATTCAAGTCCTTTTTCCCAGTACAAGTCCCACGCCTGTGGTAGAGTCATGTTCTTGAAATAACCTTCAGCTTCTAGAGTTTGAAACTCCTCTAGTGATCTTGGTTCAGATCCAGCATAGGGCATCGTGATTTCTCTAGGGGGTTTTATTGCTGGGGAGTTTTTTAGTAATCTAGCTGGGGGGCCTTCGAACCTTTCTATGATGTCTTTGATGCGCTCGGAGGGCTTCTCAGCTACCTTACCAAACTCAGCTCATGGCTTTTCTCGACTTCTTGACTGCCATTTTAGCTTCTCTTCTACGGTCAGCTCCTTTGGTAGTTTGTTGAGAATCGAGGTTGTCACTTCACTTTGTTGTGGGGTTTTAACAAACATTATTTTCAATGGAGGTTTCTTCATAGAACCTTCTTCCCCCTTGCTTGCTTCCCCTTTGCTTCCCTCCTTATCACTCGTTTGCCCTTCCTTTAATTCCTTCATAGCTTCATCTTTCCCCTTTTTGGCATCATCACCAAGGGGTAGAGCCAGGTTTGGGAAAATACCACTCAGGAGAAAATCTAGCTTGTTGTTTGTAGAGTCATGCTTGTCATGGGTCTTGGAGTAAGCGCTCGAATTCGACCTCGAGCCTTGGACTCACTTGCTATCGACTTCATTTTCATACGGGAGAACCTTAATGTCGTTGTTCGACGTTGGCCTCCATTCTTGCAATTTCGGACTTGTATTGCGGCTTAAGCAACTCCATGTGGGACTATGTGACTCATCCATCCACGAATATGTGGTCCCGTTGCCTCTGCTTTGGAACTTGAGGTTGTCACGAGCTCTAAATCACCATTTTCGCGAATAAAGACTTGAAGTAGGTGACCGCACACGCCTCAAAGCCTTAACTTGTCCAACCCATTCTCGAATATGTAGTACAGTCCCTCTGATATCTCTAGTGATGGTGGCATCTCTGGTATCTAGCCTTTGGTCCAATGATGCAAAGCCGTGCTCCATCTTCTCTATCTCAGCACAAATGGATTTAAAGGCTTTCAGGAAGTGGTGTCTCGCAGTGATCCTCACGCCATAAAACATCAAAGTCGAAACCAATAGGTACTATTGCAGTTTCACCTGGAGCTCTGAGTTCTTATGGGGGTACTTGGATGTTGTATCTGGCTCATTCGGCAGCTGATTCGGCTTCGAAAGGAATCTGGGCTTCAAACGGAAAGTATTCCGCGAATAGATATTCAGGGAAGATAGGTATCTCCACATATTGAGTTTGTGGAGCCTTTCCCTTTTCTTTCAAAATTTCTTCAGCTCTATATGCCTTAGCTGTTTCAGCGTCATCGACATCTTGAGCAGTTGTGTTAGCCTGCTGAGCTGATTGATCCTCAGTTGTCTTAAAAGCTTCCTCGGCATTAGTTATGGCTTCATGTTGAGTCGTCTGTTCCTCGGCTGACTTATCAGTTTCATCAGAGTGTGATGGTGCCATTTGAGGTGGCGCATCAACCAATATAAATCTCATCGGAGCAGCTTTGTCACTGACTTGGCTCCGTGTGGCCTGAACATCCACATCAGTTGTGTCCTTGTTGGATGTATCAATAGGAGCGGACTCAGCTTCGTCATCTGATTCCAGGAATTCAGTGTCCATATTCTCCTGGGAATCATGAAGGATGATGATCTCTTCATCTCCTTCAACAACCTCCACATGAGGAGCAGGCTCAATCTCAACAACCTTTTTACCTAGGGAAGTCTCAACCTCCTATAGGCCTTCTTTACCCTCAGTAGTCTCAATTACTGATGGGCCTTGTTCATCCTTGTGTGCAGTCTCAACCGCAGCAGGGTCTTTTACGTTTGTCCCTCCAGCAGATGGAGCTGCTTTGGGATCTTCAATGGCATCCGTCGGAGTCTCAACTCCTAGGATTGCACTTTCAGGGCCAGGAGTCTCAACTCCCATGGCCTCGCTTCCATCCTATGCCTTAGCTGCATCAGCAGCATCATCGGCATGCAGTGCAGCTGAAGTTTCAGCTGAGACAGTCTGAACCATTTGAGCTTCGTTAACTTCACTCTGCTGAACATTGAGGTTCTCTCCTTCGCCTCCAAACTCCATGGATGGTTGGTCTCCCACAGCATCCTCCGACCTAGCTGTGGTGGTGTGAGTTTCCCCCTCAGCTGGCGCACCAACTGTGTCTTGAGTAGAGGGGTTACTTAACACCTGAGACTCGGCTGTTATTCCAGTTGAGTATTCAGCCGTCCGAGCAGGTGTCTCAACACCTTCTGTAGGAATTGGTTTGGCTAAGGCACCTGCTTCGCCACCTTCCTTAGCTTCATCGCCAGTTTTCCTGGTGCCATCTTCATAGTACACAGGGGATGTGGTAGCAGCAATGGTTCGCACCACATCCATAATATCAGGAACATAAGAGATTTGGGAGGACTCTCCTGGACCTTCTTGTTTCTGTTGCTCATGCAACTCTTTTGATTCCTTGATAGCTTGCTTGAACTCTGCTTTCTCGGCTGCAACAACAGGGTTGATCTCCTCAACATCTTTGTCGCTGCTGTCAGTTGAGTCCATGGCAAATTTAGGTACATCTGAGAAAGGACGAGAGTGGGGCTTCTTTGACTCTTCAATGGCCTTTGCCTTCTCCAAACCCCTTGGTTTCTCTTCATCCCTCCGTTGATAAAGAATGGTCATGCAGAAATCAAGATCAAGGGCAGAGCTAATAGCTATGTCACCCAAGAAACTTAAGAGCTCCTCTTCTTCTTCAATAAACTCAGGGCTCTGGAATTGATATCTTGAGTAACTCAACTTCCAACTTCTCCATACCCTCAATCTCTCCTGGATATCAGGATAAACAGGAGACAACATCACTACATCATCCTCCTCTTCCTGAATCGGAGCATGTTCCTCCTCAGGTTCTCTAGCATCCGTCTGAGGGGACTGAACATCTGTTTCTTCAGTGTGCTCAGTTGTCTCAGCTCCAGCCTCCATGTTCCACAACTGTCTCTCGAGCATCTGGGTATTCAACAGTCTGCTGATCTGCATCAGTAGTCTTCTCGACTTCCATGGTGACCACTTCACCACCAGCAACTTCCTTCGACTGCTCTTCTTGAGTTTCAGCAGTCTCTATCTATGCAGGCTGGGTGTCAGACTCAACTGGCTTCTCCAGCTCGGACTTCTTGACCAGCCTTCTTCTTTTGGTTGGAACCAGAGGAACTTCTGGCTCCACATTTTCAGGCTCATCGGATGTGAAAGCCTTTTCTCATGTTTGTTGTTTCTTGACGCAAGTTGCCTTTTTCTAGCGCAAAGATGCGCCTCTTCTTCACGACTGGAGAAGGTATTAGAGGTTCCTTTCGATCGATCATTAGCAGGGAGTGCAACCTCGCACGGCTACGGGAGGAGCGGTGTTTAGGTGGACTTGGCCGTTGGGGCAAAAGTCTTTGAGGTTGACTTGGTCTTTGGGGTAGGTGTTGGCTTAGCTGCAGTAGCTCTCTTCTTCTTCTGAGTCGGCTTCGGAGAAGGAGCTGGAACGGTTGCAGCTATGTCTTCTGGAACTAGATCAGCTGATTCACCTTCACTGGTGTCAGCTCTTCGTGCATGCTCTTGCATATGAGCACCAAATAGATTCGCCTTGAACATTTTCTTATTGACATGGAAAGGCTTTCCATGCCTAAGAGCAATCCCCTTCACCTCCATAAGATGGCCAATGACCAGGCCATATCCCAACGAGCTCACGAAAAGACCACCATGTGTAATGGTCTTGTTAATTACATTCTGGCAGATGCAGCTGAAAACAAACTCAGCCCAGTTGATCTTCTTTTCCTCCATGATCGCAGCCATCACGATCAGCTTTGTCCGAGACAGCTGATTAAAGCTGCCGAATTTAATGGCAATGCATTTGGACATGATGTCCATCAGCTTATGATAATCTTCTTTTATCAAGGAATTCTTGGATGTGTAAACAGCCTTAGCAGCTGACTCAGGCTTGGCAATCTCCTTCCAAGCCGCAGCTAAGTTGACATCTTTCTCAGCTATCTCATGCAGCCCTTCAAGGCAGACATAAAGGTGCTCGACTAAGTCCGCAATGTGATGATTTTGATGTCCTTGTTGTGGACAGATGATCTGATCTCCCCATCATGAACCTCCGCATTCACGTAGAACATAGCTACCTCCTCGGAGTAAGTATGAGAGAACTCCATTGTGAGAAAGCCCTTCAGGCTGGACTTCTCTAACTTCTCAGCGATCTTTTGAACCAGGGCCTTATAAGCTCCTGTTTCAGCATACCATTGAAATCCACAGTTGACCCTGAGTGGATTTTCTCGGATATTTTGATGAAATCATATAAAACATCCATTATCTCAAAAAATAAATGGTGAAATAGTCCCAGAATCTTGCTTGAAGAACTAGGGTTTTCGAAGCTTTGCAGAGAAAAGTTTGCACTTGCTTGCTGAAGACGAGTGTTGTGAGGAGAGAGAAAAATGGGTTTTGGTTTTTATGGGACGTGAGAGGACGGTTTTTGGAATTTGAAAAGTTTGATCAAAATCAACGGTTAGGATTAAACCTTTGAAACCGCATTAAATGTAGCAACATTCATAGGCTAAACGTGTGCAGCTTTTGTTCTGACATCATAATTACGCTGACGTAATGCCCAAAAACATTCCCGCTTGCAGAAAATGACTGCATTTTGTCACTTAGCTCATAAATAACTCAGTTATCATCCAAAAGTGACTCAACTCTGCTTCTCTCTTCACATATGGTTACTCAGCTGTCAGCTAACTCGATATAGCTAATTTCCCGTCTCGGCTGTTTCACTTGGCTGAAATGTGAAATTTTGCTGATTTTCATTTCTCTCTTCTTTGAATCTGCTAATTGAGTCTTCTAAGTCTCCTAACTCAACTCAATCAAACCTAGTTCATTCTTAAGCTCTTCAAATCTTGATTCACATAGAGGTTTAGTGAATATGATAGCTAACTGCTTATCAGTTGAGATGTATTCCAAAGTGATGTCTTTCATTTCAACATGATCTCTTATAAATGATATCAGACATCAATGTGCTTCATTCTTGAATGCAATACTGGATTCTGAGTAATTGCAATAGTACTTGTGTTATCACACATTATTGGAATTTCTTTTTCTTCTATATCATAGTCTCTCAGTTGTTGCGTCATCCATAGAACTTGGGCACAACAGCTGCCCGCAACTATGTACTCTGCTTCAGCTGTGGATGTAGCTATTGAATTTTTTTCTTGTTGAACCAAGAAACCAATCTATTTCCAAGCATTTGACAGGTACCTGAAGTATTTTTCCTGTCCACTCTACATCCAGCATAATATGAGTCTCAGTAGCCTACCAGCTTGAATCATCCATCCTTTGGATACCATAAAACCAACTTCTTGGCATCCCTTCAAATACCTTAGGATTCTCTTAGTTGCAGTCATGTGACTCTCTTTTGGTGCAGATTGAAATCTAGCACATACACCTACAACAAATGTGATGTCTGGCCTACTTGCTGTTAAATAGAGCAATGATCCAATGAGGGCTCTATATCTAGTTTGATCAACATCTTTGCCATCTACATCCATATACATCTTGACTGATGTGTTCATTGGAATCTTCACTGAAGATTTCTCTTCCATACCAAATTTCTTCATCAAATCTCTGGTATATTTAGTTTGACTTATGAAGGTTCCATCCTTCAATTGCTTGACTTGAAGACCTAGAAAGAAAGTCAGCTCTCCCATCATTCTCATTTCAAACTTCCCTGGCATGAGGTTTGAAAACTTATCACATAGCTCTTTGATTGTGGATCCAAAGATGATATCATCCACATATATTTGAACAAGCAGTAATTCTCCCCATCTTGAATTCTGAAGAGTGTTCTGTCAACTTTGCTTTGGTGAATCCATTGTCGATTAGGAATTGTGACAATGTGTCATACCAGGCTCTTGATGCTTGTTTCAATCCATACAATGCTTTCTTGACAAGACTTTATCTCCAATAGTTTTCTGCTCAAAACCTGGAGGTTGTTCAACATAGACTTCTTCCTCTAAAGTCCATTTAAAAATGCACTCTTCACATCCATTTGATACATAGTGAAGTTCTTGTGTGCAGCATAAGCAAGAAACATCCTTATTGCTTCCAGTCTAACAACAAGAGCAAAAGTTTCATCAAAATCTATTCCTTCCTCTTGGCAATACCCTTTGGCTACAAGTTTTGCTTTGTTTCTTACAACTGATCCTTTCTCATTCATCTTGTTCCTGAATACCCACTTAGTACCAATAATATTTTGGTGGGTATGCCTTTGAACTAATTCCCATACTTTGTTTCTTTCAAACTGATTTAGCTCTTCATGCATAGCCTGAATCCAATGTGTATCATCCAAGGCTTGAGACATATATTTAGGCTCTATCTGGGAAATGAAACAAGAAAACATGGCTTCATGTTGAGCTTTGGATATGGTTCTTATTCCATCACTAACATCTCCAATAATTAACTCACGTGGATGGTCTCTCAGCCATCTCACATCTGGTTGGAGTAAGTCTGCTGGATTCAGCCGTCTTGCAGATAAGTTGTCTTGAACAGCTACTTCATCATCATTCAGCTGCAAACCTTCCAGCTGTCTTTAAGATTCAGCTATCTCATCTTCTTCAGGATTGAGTGCTCACATCTGCATCAACATAGAGACTTTTCTGCATAGTTGGCTGATTTTGCTTCTCAGCTAACTCATCTATGTCTTCTCTATTTACATTTAGTTCATCAAACACTACATGGATAGACTCTTCTGTGACCATATTCCTCTTGTTTAGCACTCTATAAGCTTTGCTTTCACCTGATTATCCCAAAAAGATACATTCACCAGCTTTAGCATCAAAAGCTTTCAAGTTGTCCTTGTCATTGTTGTGGATGAAGCACTTACATCCAAAGATCTTGAAGTATCCAACATTTGGCTTTCTCCCTATCCAAATCTCGTAGGGAGTCTTAGTTAATTGCCTGTTTATCATGCATCTATTTTGAGTATAGCATGCAATATTTATAGCTTCAACCCAAAATCTCTTAGGCAATCCATCTTCAGCTAACATTGTCCTAGTAGCCTCCTTGAGAGTTTTGTTCCTTCTTTCAGCTACTCCATTCTGTTGTGGAAATCTTGCAGCTGACAACTCATGAGCAATATCATTTTCAACACAATACTGAGTATAATTCATTGAGAAACTCAGTTCCCCTGTTAGATCTTATCTTTATAACGGTTTGACTCTTCTCATTTTGAACTCTTCTCATCAGCTGAGGCAACTTCTGCAGTGTTTCCTTCTTTTTACACATGAAGATAGTCCATGTATATCTTGAGTAATCATCCACCACCACTAAGGTGTGTATTTCTTTCCACTAATGCTGGTTGATTCAACATGACCAAATAAGTCCATATGCAACAGATGGGTATTCTTGTTGAAGAAGGACTTGGTTTATCCTTGAAGTATGACTTGATTTGCTTTCCCATCTGGCATGCATCACAAATGCTTTCTTTTTTGTATACTGAGTCAGGCAATCCTTCCACAAGATGACTCCTTGCAAGCTTGTTGATTGTCTTGAAATTCAGGTTACTCATCTTCTTGTGCCACAGCCAACTTGATTCGGTTGTACTCTTTGCTAGCAGACATGTGCTTGGTGTAGCAGTTAACCAATCCACTACATATATATTTTTCTACCTTGTTCCTTGAAGCACTATTTCATTTGATTCAGTATCCTTGATCTGACAAACTCCCATATTGAATCCCACATTGTAGCCTTTTGTCACAGAGTTGGCTGATGCTCAGTAGATTGAAATTGAGACCTTCAGCATATGCAACATATGTGATCTATAATGCATTTTTCTTTATGGACCCTGTGCCTTTAATCTCCCCTGGAGCTTCATTTCCTCCAAAAATGACTTTTGCACCTTTGATTTCCTTGAACTTTGACAAATTTTTCTTGTTCCCTGTCATATGTCTGGAACAGCCACTATCCATGTAACAAGTTCCTTGGAACTCAGATGTTCCTTGAACCTGCAATCAAGGAAATTAGTTTTTAGATACCCATACTTGTCTGGGTCCTTGGGGTTAATACTATAAGATGCTCCAACCAACCTATAGCCAGATGATCTGACTGTAAGAGGTTGCCATCTATCAGTTCCATAATCATAGTGCACATTAGCAAATTGCTTGAGGGTTTTAGGATCATACATCTGTCTCTTTTGTCTGTATGCTTGTGTGTTTGTCTGAGCATTTGCTTTCTTAGGGTAATAATGGAATTTTTGTGCTTGATGAGTTTTGTGCCTGGGTGCATATGTGTGCTGGTAATAGCTCTTTTGCCTTGGGAATGACCTTTGCTGAGGTTGAGTTTTTGCCATTTTGGCTTGTATCCCATAGGTCTTTGCTAATATCTCACTTGGTTATTCCAATCAGCTTGGTTTAGATAGTTTCTACCATTCCCTTCATATGAATTTCTTTGCTTAAATTTCTGGGGCTTTTGGTAGCTCTGCTTAGCTTTCACAGAGTATTTTCTGTTTGGAGTCTGCTGATGGAATTTTCTGAATTTTGTTTCAGCTGTCCTTTCAGCATACTCTACTAGCTGCTTTCTTTTACCCTTATAACCAAGGCCAGTATGGTTGTGATTGTGTTTTGGTGTGGGTGTTGGTGCAACATATGGTGTTTTGGACTTTTGGACTCCTTCATTACTTGAGGATCCTTTTTCCAAGATCACTCTAGGAGCTTGAGCATGCACAAAGAAATTGAATCATATGCATGTCTTATCTCCACACTCTTTTTGACTCATTATAAGTTCATCCAATTATTTGGATGCATTTGTAAATGAAGCAATCACATTTTTAAGATCTTTTTCTCTCTTTTCAGTAGTAGCTAATTCTGCTTGGATCTTGGCATTTTCAGCCTTCAGCTTGGTATTCTCATCAGCTATGTGACTTAGAGTACTCAACTCTTTAGTCAGCTGTGAGTTTTGGCATTTAAGCTGGCTGTTTTCCTCATTTAATAGTGTGTGTGAGGTTTTGATGTGCTCAAAGTCTTTCATCATTTTACCAATTGAATCATAAAGATCTTTGGGTGATGAAGTGTTTGTGTCACAATCACTATCACCAAAATCTGAATGAGATGAGTTAGAGTGTACCTCATCTTCTTGATCTTTTGGATCTTGTTATCACCAAAAAGCGCCTCTTCTTGTTGGTTCATTGCACTACTATTTGAGTCTAGTTCGGTTCTTTGCACTTGGTTCGTGATCTCGGCCCAACATGGCTTTCTTCTTTTCATGTTTTCTTTCTCTGAAGACTCTTTTATCCTCTTCATTTCTGTATTTGTTGACTGGTGGATAAGAATAGTCAACAACAAAGTGTCCTGGTTGTCTGCAGTTCCAACACAGGTTTTCAGCTCTCTCAGCTCTCTGATTATAAGCTCTCTGATAGTCAGCTCTTTGATGTTCAGCTCTTTTGGGTGGTCTGTCCTCCCTTGCTTTGGAGGGTGGTGAATGTCTTCTGGAGGTTTCACCCTTGTTTCTTTTATAGTTCTTGTTGAAGAACTTGTTGAACCTTTTCACCATAAGAGCAATTTCCTCCTGGTCAATAGTTTCCTTTGGCTCAGCTTTCTTCCCTTCACCAGCCAACAGTGCAGTTGTCTTGGGCACAACTATTTTCTCTTGATTTTTTCTTCTCAGCTCAAACTCATAAGCTTTGAGATCTGGGAATAGCTCATGAATTGATGTTTTGGAAAGTTCTATGGAGTGTCTCAGGGCCATGACCTTCATTTCCCACTCAGCTGGGAGGGCTCGTAGGATCTTCATGCACATCTCTTTTTGAGCGTACTCCTTTCCAAGAGCTGAAAACTCATTTGTAATTTTTGTGAATCTGGCATCCAGCTGATCCAAACTCTCACCTGTAAGCATTTTAAAATTTTAAAATTTTTGGACTGCAACAGTTAATTTATTCTCTTTAATCTGTTCAGATCCTTCACAAATCAGGGTTAGCTTATCCCAGATTTCTTTGGCTTATTTGCATGATTTGCCTTTGCTGAACATAACCTTGTCCAAGGTTTTGTAGAGGATGTCCTTGGCAACATTGTCAAGGTTATATCTTTTTCTATCTTCATTTGTCCATTCACATCGTGGTTTTTTAACCAAAGCAGTGTTGGGCTCGCTGGCAACATCTTCTCCTTCAGTTGGAGCTGCTCTTCTTAGTGCAGTGTTGACCTTTAAGATTTGCAGTGGCCCATCTTCTATCACTAGCCACATTTCATCATGTAAGGCTGATAGATGAGTCGCATATGAATTTTCCAATCATCAAACTCTTCCACAGTAAACATGGCAATACGAGTTAGATTTGCTTCCATGATAATAACTTTACTTTTGAAATAAAAGCTTTGAAAACACAAGTGTTGTATCTTTTGAAAAGATTGAGATCTTGTTCAGTTACCAGTGCGGAAGGCTCAATGAACCAACTGCTCTGATACCAATTGTAGGTCCCAAGGGGTGAGTTGTAAGGTTTAGAAGAGGGGAGGGGTTGAATAAACCTTACCAAATTTTTGAATTTAGTCCTTTTAAATAATTTAACAGAGTTTACTCAAATCAGCTAAGTCCTTGAGAGACAGCTAGGTTGGCTTACTTCAGCAAAGTTACCCACTCAATAGACTCGACTGAGCTGTTGATAGTATAACTTAGTTGGGATCAACTAACACTGAGATTTACAGTTGATTTGGTTTTGTTCAGCGGAAGACTTATCACCCTTGTTATTTTAAACTTGTTTTTAACACTTGTTTTTAGCAATGTTATTATTAACTAAATTTAGCAATTTTAACTTGACAGCAAATATCAAACATATGCAGGAAAGTAAAGTATTGTAAGTAAAATGACACAAGCAAATTTTATAGTGGTTCGAGGATGGGGTAATTCCTCTAATCTACTCTTCTCCAACTCCTGGAGGAATCCACTAAGTAACAGATCTGGTTACAAAGCAGTTATCAGTCCGAGTCAGCCTTGATCACACAGTTGGCTGCTCCTGGGACTTAGCTTCTTCACAAGACAGTTGCCTTGCTACTTCAGTTCCCTTTGAACTCTTGGAATTAATCACACAGCCTTCCAACGAGCTCAAATCTTCTGGTTCGACCTTGAACCTTACTACAGATCCTTCAACCTTGAAGAGTAGACCCATTTAGTTCTTTAAACTGCTTCCTCTTCAACTTGATGAAGTATTATTTCCTTCACTGAATGTGTTGAATTGAGTTCCTTCGATTTTAGGCCTGAGGAATGTCTATGAAAGCTTGGAGTAATCTTGCAGGTTTGCTTGCTTGTATTGCTTGTAAAATCTGTGAAATTCGTAACCTTCTCTCACTTGCTTCCTCAGCCTTTTATAGTGCTTATTTGAAAATTTATCCATTGAAGAGATAGGTAATTTTCAAATAACATTTCTTGGTCGTTGGCTTGTCTTTTCTTCATCTGCAGCTTGTGATGGTGACATTTCCTCGTATTATATGATGTTTACAGCTTTTCAGGTCCTGACACAAGCTCAGTGCTTCCCATTGATTTATATATTTGCACGCTTCTGGGATGAGCACTTTTAGACATGGCAGCATGGATGTATTACTATATTAAGTAATATCCTTGACTTCTGTGCAATGGATTAATATCAGTCGACTTGACTTGCAGTGCGCTTTACCCCTTTCTTTGACTTGAGTCGGCTCAACCTTTTAGGAATGACTCATTTGTCATCAATCGCGACTTGGCTCTTAATCGACTTTGATCGCCACTTCTTCATCCTTACTCAGCTGTCTCATAGTTGGGTCTCTTATTCAGTCGGGTCTGAAACTTCCATCTTGACTACACACAATTGACACACAGCTGGGTCTTCACTTCAATCTTCAGTTGACTCTTGTATTCTTCAACATAGCTGACTGCACTCAGCTCATGCAGTCCTATCTATTACAAGCAGAAATACAAGGAAAATGGGGTGCCAATTTTCTACTCTAAGTTTTACATGGTATCATCAAAATCTAATAATAAATTTCCTAACACATATATTGATAATTACGAGATAAGCCATTATAGAAAAAATGGTTTAACAATTCCAATGGGTAGTGATGATGTGGGTATTTAATCTGTATATCTTTAAAGCGATCCCAGGCCTTATGAAAAGGCTTGTCTTCCATTTGACTAAAAGTAGCTATTTTACCTCGCAGATCTGAAGTTTTCTGATGAGAGTAGTATCTACCCATGAACTTATTGTACACCGCCTCCCAATTTGTATGAGAGTTAGGAGGTAGAGACATAAGCCAAGTTTTTGCCTGGTCCTTCAAAGTGTATGGAAAACAGCGCACCCTAAACTGGTCCTCATCCAAACCTTATAGAGGAAAAGTTTGAATGACTGAATAGAATTCCCGAATGAAGTTAAGAAGATCTTCATTGGGCATCAGTTAGAATGACAACAACTGATTAAAGTGTATGGTTTTGAGCTTATAGTTTCGTGTTGTTTGTCCGAAAGTGATGCAAGAGGTCGCAGTCCCAATGACAGGGCGTGCGGACTCACGCATCGAAGGATGGCGTGCCTCCACGTTGTTTTCATTTTGATTATCACGCATCTCTGATTCGTCTGTTTGTTCTTCTTTCGGAATGTGATCGCGAGAATCCTCGCTACTATCTGTAGAATCGTCCCCTTCTTTCCTTGTACGTCTTGTAACGCGATGAATGTCGTCCACGAAAGGCGCAAGGTCCCGATTGAGATTTCTACGTCCTTGCATAAACAATACAAGAAAAATAGATCAAATGCACCATTAGAATAAAGTAAAAATCAAAAGAAACAAATAGAGACTTAAACTAAAAAAATAAACAAAAGGAATCATAATCTAGAAATACAAAAAATAAACACAATAATTATTTCGCCTAAAGCATGTCCCGGCAACGGCGCCAAAATTTGTTCGACCGCTAAACACCTAAAATAAATCTAGCAATCCTCGCAAGAGAACGAGATCAATCGTAGGGTAGCAAGTTGACCACAAGTCGGCTCTCAAAGAAGGTTTAGCCGGCAAATAATTATTATGCACACAATTGACAGAAAATAGAACCTAAAACACTCTAACTCAATTTTTAAGGTTTGTAAATAACTAAATTAATTATTAAAATGAATATTCAAAACTAACACACGAGATCTGGATAAAAGAAATATGAATGATAAAACATCTAAGGTTTCGGAATCATCTCATCAAACTTGCAAGCAGAATATCAACTAATTGATCATGCGATTAACAAATATATCAAATAGGTAAAAACTAGGCCTAGATCTAATAACTCACGTATTCACAGATTAGGGCTATCCCTACATAATTTGCTATTTTTATTAAGCCAAGTTATATAATACATTTATGATTCATATCTAATTCTAACCCCCTGAATAAATTTAGTCCAGGAATAATATATTCTCTCGATCTCAATTATTCTCTCAAAACAATCAAAAGTTGGTCACACAATCAATTATCAAATAAAGCAATTCATTCAGAAAAGCAAATCAATTAGTCAATACGCATGCTTGTTTGTTTGATTCAACTCATCCTAACCCTAGAACAAAGAAATTAGCTCATGGAGAAATTCATCAATTCAAATCAAACAAGAGATAATAATCACAAACATTATCATGAAGCAATTAATATCAAAAGAAAATCAAATAGATAAATAAAGGTGGAGAAGAATTGCACTTTTTTAAGTTGTAGAGAGATCTCCCAAGAAAAAACCTAAATTAACGTGAAGAAGAAGAAGAAGAAGAGAAAAGAGATAAATCCAAATCTTGTATCTAGCTTGAATATATCAAAATCTAAAGCCTAGACTCCCTTTATATAGCCCAAAGGCCCTAACAACTTGGAAGAGTTCAAATCCTAAAAGAAGTCTACTAAAAATCGATAAAATCACTGATATATACGTTCCGATATTCTGTCTTGAATTGTCACCGAACGGCATACTACTTCGGGAACGGCCAGGGGAACGGGCATCGGACAACATTCTACTTCGGAAACGGCCAGGGAACGGCCGTTCCCTTTATTTTTTCTAACACGAACGGCTTCAACACGAACGGCATTCTTCTTAGGAAACGGCCCAGGAATGGTTGTTCCCTTTGTTTTTTCCAACATGAACGACCGTTCGCCTAGTTTCTTCTTTGTTCACTTCTCTTAGCCCACTCTTCGTTTTTTCTTCGTTCTACCTACACTTTTCCACCAAAAACAAGCATAACACACACAAAAATAGACTCAATAACAAAACACGCAAACACACAAACAAAAACACGAAATATACTATGAAAAATATATAAATAAAATTAAAATAACCACACAAAATACTAACAAAAACACACAAAAAGTGCTCCATTCTAATGAAATTCCAATCAGCATTGATATCCTTGGGGGTTCCGGTTGGCCCAAACATTTCCCATCTATCATATAGTGGAAAGTATCTGAGCTAATGGAGCGGACTCCCTTTTCGTCTTTAAAAACATTGAAATAGTGGACACAGAGTCATACACCATTATCATCAACGTGTTGAAGTGCAACTCATATAGTACCCAATGATTACCAAAAACATGGGTCAAAAACCGTAGACTTTATCACATTCTGCCCAATTCGATCCCAAGTTGTTCACGAGGTACTGGCGGGAGACATAGTGCAAAACAATCTCATGTTCCTTTTCCCAATCTCATTCTTCATTCTTCTTATGTGCTTTCTCCGGTCGTTTCCCCAATGAATTAGCTCTTTGCTAGTGACATGCACTAATAAAATACCACAATGGTTACAAATATACCCAATGGTTACAAATATACCACATTGATTAAAAAAACTAGCATAATGACTCAAACAAAAAATGAATTAATACCCAAAATAATAAATCAGTGCATATCCACCGAGGCAAAAAAGCATCTGGCTCAATGTTCCTCTTATGAAGCAAAAGATATATCAATATTCTTCCTGTAAAGCCCACGGTCTTGTCAGAAAAATAAGTGTAACACAAGTTGCCCTGGGAACTTGATGGTATTTATCTCAAGGAAATTTCCGAAACAAGAACTCTTGAATTTATCAATATTATCCCCATTTAACCGATATCTAATAACATCAATCGCATTGAAACAAGACCTGTAGGAGAGCCTTCCTTTAAATTAATCATTTTCATTTGGAACGAGAGTCATATTGTCTATGTTTCACAACAAAAAAAGAATATAAGGTCGAAATGCTAGTCGAAATGCGGTCGAAAAACATAGTCGAGACTCAAACAACAAATGATGGTCGGCATACATTCGAGAATATGGTCGAAAATGCATTGAAAAGCCATATCGTCGGAAACTAACTCAGATATTTAACATGTTTTGAAACACAAAAATGGAAGAAAAAAAAACCAACATAATATCACTTTGAAAAACTCGAAAAACATCAAAAAAAAAATAATATGATGCTTTTGAGCATATCAAAACGACCAAAAATATTTTCTGAAAAAAACAAAAACACATTTTGCAAAATGGAGATATATTTGACCAAAACCCATCAATCTTAAACCCATGAATGTCCAAAAATCTGAGGAAAAAAAAATCAATGCATGCATGAACAAAATGAAAAATTAAAGATATAGAACAACACATTTTCTGGGAAAAAAATTATAAAAAAAAAATCATACACAAATGCAAGGAACAACCCTAGAAAACCCTACAGTTACAGAACATCAGAGCCAAAATCGAACTTATCGGAAACTGACTTGATTAATGGACGCGGGAAAAAGAAGGATGCACTGGTCTCTGTCAGGAGCCTGATCAGAAGAGTAATAGTAGCCTTTCACCGAGGGGATACCATTCACTCCACTAGGTGTGTAACAGAGGGACACCAAAGAGAGAAAACAGAGGGACACCATTATAGAAGAGTTGATCACCGTCGATTCGTGGAGGGAGGCCGGAAAATGGGAAAAATCGAGCACAGAAGTCGGAAGGATACCCAAAAACCCTTTTTTTGTCCGGGGCACGTGAGACTGAGAGGGGAAAATGATTTGCCCCCTTTTCATTCTAAAGGGATATGTTGGTCATTTTACGGAGGTGAGGGTGGTATAATTATAAAGATTTAGGTTGGGTAAGATTTTGTAAAAAATTTGCTCGTGTTATTTTGCCAAATTTCCCTTTGAATTATAGGGCTTGGATATCGAAAATTGAGCACAACCTTAACTAAATGCAGTCACACTCACACATCCTTATAATAATCAGCATAAATTTGTGCGGTATGTTTTTTTTATTATTATAAAAAGCGCTAGGCGCTCGCTAGGCGACAGATTGGGGCCTAGCGCCTAGGCGGAGCCTAGACAGGGTTAGGCGGGACCTGGGCGGGATTAGGCGGGTCTAATCGGAAAAAAAAAATCATAAGCAGACAAGGGGGACCTAGCGCCTAAGCGAGGATTAATCGGGGCTAGACGGGAATTTTTACAACATAGACATTAAGTAACACTCGCTTTCTATTTCATTCGGAAGTACCAATTCCGAATTGCCACATACATAGCTCCAACACACCCAATTTGGCTAAATCCCGGAAAATACATAAATAGACAAAAGTGACTGACTACAATAAACAGAGTTCTCTAGGTTAAGACAATAAGCAAGAAAATCACAAGTTTTTTTCACGCTTAAGCAGCAACCCCAACTGCTAACAAGCTAAAAACACACAAGAAAGGCTATAAATTCAGTGGCCACTCTTGAATGGGATGGCTCTAATGATGACCTGGTGATAGAGGGCAGCAAGTGCAGCTCCAATGAACGGTCCAACCCAGAAGATCCACTGAAATAAAACCCACAAGCAACGCAAACAATTAGTCGATCCACGTATCATGTTTCTCTAGTTATTAGCAACAACTATTTCGATTTTGCACTCCATCACCCTACTACTACAAGCAGGGCATGTAAACAAAATATTGTAGGTATTGTCGAACAAATAAAACTATTTTTAGAGGAAATGTAGTAGATATGAACTTACGTGGTCGTCCCAAGAATGATCTTTGTTGTAAATGATGGCTGCACCAAGGCTGCGAGCAGGGTTGATGCCGGTTCCAGTAATGGGGATGGTTGCCAAGTGAACCAGAAAAACCGCAAATCCGATGGGAAGTGGAGCCAAAATCTGCAATTAACCACCACCAAAATTGAATTATACTAAGCCAAGACCAAAAAACCACGACTGCATCCTATTCTTTTGATAAATGATGAATAAAAAGCCAAATGTTATGGGTAATAAAGTACATACAGGGACATGAGAGTCTCTGGCATTTCTCTTGGCATCAGTAGCCGAAAAGACGGTGTAAACGAGGACAAAAGTGCCGATAATCTCAGCACCAAGGCCACTACCCTTGGTGTAACCATGAGCAACAACATTGGCACCTCCACCTAATGTCTGGTAGAAAGAAGGCTGGAAGCCCTTGACAACACCAGCACCACAGATGGCACCAAGGCATTGCATCACAATGTAGAAAATTGCCCTGGTTAGAGACAATTTCCTTGCTAGGAACAGGCCAAATGTCACAGCAGGGTTTATGTGCCCACCTGAAATAATCACACCATTAACAGATCAGTACACGAAAATTGAAACTCAAAAAACACAAAGAATTTTCAAACTTACAAAAAACACCTGAAATCTATCTTAAATGAGGTAATTGTAAAAGAGGTGTTTGAAATGTTTTTGATTATGAAGGGCTAAAGCATAATACAAAATCACACGATTTTTTATAATTTTCAAAAACCTCTGTTTTTCTGGGTAGTTTTTGTACTTATCCTTAGTGGTAATTGAAACAGTACAGCGCGAAACTTCAGAATTAGAACTCATATAAGTAACAAATAAGTAAAGAAGATAAACTGAAGTTGCAAGGTTTAAATTTAATAAGCAGAAACAGGAGGAATAACTTAAATCATAATTAGATTTTAAAGAATGCCTGTAATAGAAACTTAAGCCCAAGCATGAATATTATAAAATAAAATAAAAACCTTCAAAAAACTACACCAGAGTACCAAAAGAAACAGAATCCAAGCTCAACCATCAACGAAAAACCAAAGGATTACCAGTAGCACTATTAAGATTTCCTTACAGTAACCAAAAAAAAAATAATAAACACACAGACACACACTGGAGTAGCGAGAGGTACCAGAAATTCCAGCAGTGCAGTAGACAAGGGCAAAAATCATCCCACCAAAAGCCCAAGCAATTCCCTGAATCCCAACAGTGGAACACTTGCTTCCAGACCTTGAAACCCCCATCACAGTCAATATTGTGATGTAAAGAAACAAAAATGTCGCCATGAACTCAGCAATGCCAGCTCTCCAGAAGGACCATGAATGAAGCTCGCCGGGCTCGAACAGCGGCGCCGGTGGCGCCTCCTTGTAGTCCTTAGTCTGTGCTGAGGTCCCCAATGGCTGCCTCTCTGAAAACTTGTTTGCTCCTAGCCTAACGTCTTCCTCTTTCCCCTCCATTCTTAGCTTCTTCTCTCTCTAGACTCTAATTTTTCTGCTTTTTTTCTCAAAAGGTGGTAGTAGTGAGGATAGTGGGAGATGGGAGACTGCTTTATACTATGAAAGAAAAGATAAGTGGAACAGCTGTACAGTAATATCATGGGATGCCCTTGGGTTTTCTCTATATTGTCATTAACACCCTTATACTTGGGGCTGCAAACATGGACGAATGGACACACTTTGTTATTTTTAGCCTACATAATATACAGGGTTTTTTTGACAAAATATTGTCAATTTAAAAAACAATTGACAAAATGTAGTGAAATTTTATTCTCTTGTCTTTTTAAGCATAGGCGCCGGAGCTTGCCTTTACATCATGAGCATCATGCGCTTCATGCCTTTTTTTATTTTTTTTTTATTTTGTCCGTTATACAAATGAAGCGCATGAGCAAATTGTGCTTTTAGAAAAGGCACAACAAGCTCATGCGCTTTCATATCATTTTTTCTTTTTTTTTTAATTTCTGCAAAAATGAAGCGCAACTTGAGGTTGTGCTTTGTTGGTTTTTTCAATTTTTTTTTTCGAGTTTTACCGATTAAACCTCTTCACATCCCGAAAAAAAAATGATATATTATAGCAATTTAAATGTAATTATGATTAATTTAAAATGTATTAGTTTAAAAAACAAAATAAACTACATTAATAACATAATCCTAAATTCGATGTCCTCCGGTGCCATATCTGGGTGGATATCTCACTCGTGTGTTCCTCCTACGGTTATGATACTGATAATCATCATCATGTTGATCTGCTGCAGATGATGAACTCTCTCTCCATCTCTGTGACCCCAGTCGTGTCCACTCGGAAATGGAACAAGTGACGTCCCGAAAATGCGACGCATGAAGTCGGATGGATATTCTTTGTGTAGGTGGGTGAGGTGCCTATACCCGTATCGAGCAATGATGTAAAAAAGTGAAATCGATGAGTGATAAAGCGCTCATAACTCGCAACACGCCCGCACATATACGCCATAGGTGTGGTCCATACCCTGAGATGTATGATACGCCGATGTGGACAGCCCTGCTGGATATGGTGGAGGAGACAAAAATGTATGATATGTTAAGGTGGACGGACCTGCCGAATATGTGGGGGGATCCCCAGTGGTATAGGTCCTCCCTGTACTCATCCTCCTCGGCTCGGTAGCTCTAGTAGGGTCGCGTGAAGCCTCGTGGATGGATGGATCGTGGTCGCTCTGCAGGCAATCCAAGAACACGTCTCATGTTGGCCATTCCATCACAAAACTCGGGTCGTAGGTGATCCACTGACTGAGGGTCATCGACACTAACATCTCGAACACTGATCGTTAATCGATCGAGCAAGGTACACTATAAAAATACATGTTTGACCGTATCATTACACTATGCAATATAAGTATTTTAAGAGTGAATAATACTAAAATCACAAATATCTTACCATAGCATCACGAGCTGATGTGTCTGCTGGCTGGTATCCATATGTCGTATGCAAGTTTGGCGGCGATATAAGTCGTCGGGTAATGTTATTATACCATACATGATAACCATGCTCTACGCTGGGGCCATCACCAATAAGTTTTGTTGTGACGATAGAGGTCACGGCCATGGCCCAATACTGCACCCAATTTGCATGAAAAGTATGCCAATCAAACCCTAGTTGGCCCCGACGAGTAATGGAATGTAGCGATGCATGTGTCTCTGATACAACATCAGGAATATGTTGCCGCATGCCGAACTGTCTCATCACTCGCTCTGGGTGGCGAATCTCCACAATAGCGTAGTTAATGAGAGGACACTGGGATCTCCAAAGATGAGTGATACAGCGTGGTCCAAGTCCGCTAATATCTGGGGAAGCCATGTCATATGGCTCCCAAGTCCCAACACCACTAACAATACAAACATTGAGAAATAATTTAGTAAAAAAAGATATAATAATTGGTAAAAAAAGAAAAATTATAAATATAAAAAAGAAAAAATAAATATATAATAAACAGAAAAAGAGAAAATAGTAAATATGAAAAAAAAGGTATGGGGGCTCGTGCCCCTATAAGTGGGTATGTAAATTATTCTATGGCTGCAAATAAAGCTAACCCTTCTGAGCTATATAGTATTGGATTCGATAAAAGCTCGTTTAATGAGCTTCGTTAAAATAAATATACCAAAGTCAAGTTTAATAATATTTTACTCGTTAATTTGTGAGCGTAGCTTAGTAAGCTCGTGAGTTAATTTAGCTCGTATAATTTAAACTAATAGTTTGACTTTAATTTTTATATGTTTGCTTATGATAGATATAAAAATATTTAAATAATTTTATTCATTTGAATAAAATTGCAAATTTTAGTAGACAAATATTGTGCTTTTAGATATATATATATATATATAATTTTATTTTTGTAATAAATTGATGAATAGTTTTTATAATTGATATTTAATGAATATATTGATGAACCATCAATATATTCGATAAATTAAACTTGAGCTCAACTCGATAAATAACAAGTCAAGCTTAAACACCCAAAAGCTCGGTTCGGCTCGACTCAATTCGATTGCTATTCCTAAAGTTATCCTTCCCGTTCTTGCAATTTGGTTTTTTAACTTGGAGGTTGTGATTTTTTCCCTTTCCTTTTTGTATGTTGGTGCAACGCAGCGTAAGTTGTATATTTGTTTTTAATCAAAGTTGAATATGTTAATTCTTATGAATAAATGAAAAATATTGAACTACTTTTGGACCAATGAGCTAACTCATAATTATAATTTAGTTTTTCATGTTAGTTAAAAGAAAACTAAAACATTGTTAATTTTAACCTCAAATCGAGAAGTTTTCCAGACAACGTTTTTGTGTATGCATTTATTTATATACTTGCAGATATATTATAAGGTTTGAAGGGTTCGTCTTTATAAATTTGTATGGTTTCACAAATTTATTGTTATCTTTCAAATTCAAATGTACGGACTAAGATGTATAATCTCCAAATAAAAGGGGTGAAATTTAATTTCCCCGAAAATTATATGAGACAAGAGGTTTCTGGAAAAAGCTAGAGAAGACAAATGATAGCCAATAAGATGTGCTGTCTTTTGCTTTTTCGTATTTAAGTTCATATTCATATTTCTCTATGTCGTAATTAAATAAAATACACTTTACTTTCTGGAATTATTTTTCCATCCAATTTACCGTTTGGAATTGGAATGTTACTAGACGAGCATACTCATGTTCGAATCTCATTCTCTCCCCTCCCAAAACATCTTATTTCCTATTCCCCTAAAAAAATACTACAAAACTTTTGAATAGGAGATAATGTTCTTCCTCTATACCTTTTCTACCAATTTTGTTAAATATATTTCTCTTTTAGGTTGTTACAAAATAAAATCCCATTTTTTAAATAAAAATTATTATTCTCCATACATGCATTCATAATTAAATCAATATAATATAATATAATATATATTACTAACTTTCAACTACCGCTTTCAAGAACAATATTGTAAAAACTATACCGATCAAAAAAAAAATATATTGTAAAAACTATGTAAGACTTATATACTTTGAGCTATAATTTATAAATTTCAGTCAAATTAAAACAGTAAAATAAATAATTTTATATACTACTGACAAACTATAGATGATTTTTTTTAAGCAACTCTTAGAGATGATAAAGGCTAATTTATTAAACTAAAATAGTTTTAAAATCTATTTAACTAATTAATGCAAAAAAAAAAACATTAATAATAGGGGCACTCTCTTGTGAGACCGTCTCACGGATCTAGATCCGTGAGACGGAGCTCCATTTAAAATAACCCGCCCGGCCTAGAGAAACCCGCTAATTTAGACTAACCAATCCCAGCCCTGTTACCTCGCTAGGTTTTCAAAAATCGAACCAATCCCAGCTCGGCTACTCCCTGTGTTTCTAGCTCGTGTTTCCCAAAGAAGGTCGTCTTCCTCGGCTCGCACCTAGCTAGTGTTCCCCAAAGAAGGTCGTCTCCTCGGCTCGTGCCCTAGCTCGTGTTCCCAGTAAAAAAGTCGTCTCCTCACTGGGACGAATGAAACAGTAGAAAGCGAAGAAAATCCTCAGCTTGTGTTGTCTCTGTCTCCCTCTCTCGACGTGGATTAACATAAAAGCCTCAGCTCGCGTTCTCTCATTGTGTCACACGGTATGTAGAATTTCGATTCGATTTACCTTTTGTTACAAAAATATATGTATGAAGTTTGTGTTAGTATTGGTGTTTATTATTGTAAGAAAAAACTTTTTCTTCTTTTTTGTTTTCCAGCTTCTGTGTAAGTTTTGTTGAAGAACAAAAATGGACAATATAAAAGAGTTTGCCAAAGAAGGTATGAATTCTTCCATTAAGCCTAAAAGTATTACTTTTATAGCTAAAAGTATCACTTTTTCAATCAAAAGTATCAGATTTCTAATGAAAAGTATTGCATTTAGATGTTGTCACCGTCATTGACTCTAGTGATGAGGGTGACGAAATCAAAATTGACACAGATGATGATTGTGATGTAATGCTCCAAGAAGCTGAAGGTAATGTATTGCCTATCTTTTGTCACTTCAGTTTTTCAAGTATTGATTTTCTAGTAAAAAGTATCAGTTTTTCAATGAAAAGTGTCACTTTTTCAATGAAAAGTATCACATTTCTAACCAAAAGTATTATGCTTAGATGTTGTCACAATTCTTGGTGCTGCTCCTCAAAATGACGAAGTCAATATTGCCACACAGAATGCAAATGATACAACACTCCATGAAGCTGAAGGTAATGTGCTTCCCATTTTTTGTCAATTAAGTTTTTGAAGTATTACTTTTTTATTAAAAAGTATCACTTTTTAAGTGAAAAGTATCACTTTTGGAATGAAAAGCATCACATTTCTAACCAAAAGTATTACGCTTAGATGTTGTCAATTAAGTTTTTGAAGTATTACTTTTTCATTAAAAAGTATCACTTTTTAAGTGAAAAGTATCACTTTTTGAATGAAAAGTATCACATTTCTAACCAAAAGTATCGCTTCAGTTTTTCAGGTATTGCTTTTCTTGTAAAGAGTATCACTTTTTCAATTAGAAGTATCACATTTCTAACCAAAAGTATTATGCTTAGATGTTGTCACAATTCTTGGTGCTGCTCCTCAAAATGACGAAGTCAATATTGCCACAGAATGCAAATGATACAACACTCCATGAAGTCAAGGTAATGTGCTTCCCATTTTTGTCAATTAAGTTTTTGAAGTATTACTTTTTTATTAAAAAGTATCACTTTTTAAGTGAAAAGTATCACTTTTTGAATGAAAAGTATCACATTTCTAACCAAAAGTATCACTTCAGTTTTTCAGGTATTGCTTTTCTAGTAAAAAGTATCACTTTTTCAATTAAAAGTATCACATTTCTAACCAAAAGTATTATGTTTAGGTGTCACAATTAATGCCTCTAGTGATGAGGGTGATAAAGTAAGTAATTCCAATGAGGTTTGTAGTTGATAATGGAGATGAAGATGAGTTTGATGAGTGGTTGTCTTCTACATATAACAAGAAAAACAATTAAGGATATGCATCGGTTGTATTGTCGTCATGCTCGTCTTTGTTGGGTTTAGTGTACGAAAATCGACTACTAGAAAATCTCAAATTTGAAACAGGAGTTGTTGTTGAGAAATACTATGTATGTTCTTCTCCGGATTTAAGCAATCTGTAAAAGAAAAGAAAAAGGCTAATGTTACACGCACCGGATGTAAAGCTTCAATTAGAGTAAAGTTAAATGGAGAGGGGCTTTACGAGGTAGTTCAAAGATATTGTGGAACACAACCATCAACTCACAAGAACAGAATGGAGCCATTTACATCGTTCTGAGAGAGTCATTACAAATGAAAAAGGCAAAGCTATTGAGGATATGATATCTTGTGGGATGAAAGCCACTCAATCTTACCGTTATATGGTACACGATGCGGGGGCGAACAATGCCTTGGTCATACTTTGAAAGACCATTTGAATTTTGTTAATAGATTGAAAATGAAAGCAATAGAAGGTGGCGATGCAGGCGTTAATTGACATCTTATATCAACAAGATGTCGAAGAGGAGGATTTCTTTTTTAGAGTGAAGTTGGATGAATTTGGTAGATTATCTAATGTATTTTGGAGGGATTCCATGATGAAGGAAGACTATAAGATATACGGTGACGTTATGATATTTGACACAACATATCGCACGAATAAATACAACTTGATTTGTGCGCCATTTGTTGGGGTCAACAACCACTGGAAAAACGTCATGTTTGGGTGTGCTTTTTTATCCGATGAAAAATCAATCATTTGAGTGGCTTTTTCAAGTCTTTACAAAATCAATGGGTGGAAAATGTCCGTAACTTTGTTCATCGATCAAGACTGGCAATAAGCAATGCAATTGAAAAGGTAAATACTTTATGACAATAATCTGATACTTTTGTCTGTGATACTTTTATAGCTAAAAGTGATACTTTTAGCTATAAAAGTGATACTTTAGCATGAGAATCAGATACTTTTCCCTCAGAACATATATGGTTAATTTTGTCTGTGATACTTTTGCATGCGTGATACTTTTATAGCGAAAAGTGATACTTTTAGCTATAAAAGTGATACTTTAGCATGAGAATCGATACTTTTCCCTCGTAACATATATGGTTAATTTTGTCCGTGATACTTTTTTGTCATGCGTGATACTTTTATAGCTAAAAGTGATACTTTTAGCTATAAAAGTGATACTTTTAGCTATAAAAGTGATACTTTAGCATGAGAATCGATACTTTTCCCTCGTAACATATATGGTTAATTTTGTCGTGATACTTTTTTGTCGTGATACTTTTGTAGCTAAAAGTGATACTTTTAGCTATAAAAGTGATACTTTAACATGAAAATTAGATACTTTTCCTCGTAACATATATGGTTAATTTTGTTTTACTTCTTCGTGCGGGTTTTTCCTCAAACAAGGCAATGGCTATGTCTTTGGCACCTTCAGAATCTTTATAAGTCGGTTTGGACGTTTGAAAAAAATAATTCTTTCAAAGAAGCATTCAATAAATGTTTGATTGGTTGTGTTGATGAAAGAGACTTTGAAATTTCTTCGAATTCTATGATTTTGGAGTATGAATTGCATGATGATTCTTGGTTTCGGCGCATGTATGATTTGAAGGAGAAATGGTGTCTTGCATTAAGCAAGGATATTTTTTCTCAAGGGGATATTATCTTCACAAAGGAGTGAGAGTACAAACGGTATGAATAGATTTAATGCAAAGAAAACAACAACTCGATTGAATTTTATGGAATTTTTCAAGGAACATTAAAGCGTTGGAGGAACAATGAAAAAGAAAACGAATTCGATTGCTCAAGATCAATTCCAACGTCGTACTACCATTGATTGGAATGTTGAAACATCTTCTTGAGGTATATACATTGACCCCTTTTAAAGAGTTTGAGAGTGAGTTTATTAAAAGTATCTCTCTGAATGCATCATTGTGCGTGTTGAAGAAAACATCATGGTTTATGACATTTCAATGCCAAGTGATGGGGGTTCTTTTGTCATCGTGTGGTGTATGATTGTTTAAATATGCTCATAAACTGTTCTTGTAAGAAATTTGAGGAGTGTGGTTTACTCTGTTGTCATAGCTTAAGAGTATTTCATATGCATTCTATCTCCAAGATTCCTGAGTGTTACATTGTCAAAAGATGGACAAAATTTGTCAAAACAGAGTTGTGGGGGAAGTTCAATAAGATGGCTGAAAGTTCTCACAAACCGAAGGATTGTGTTCCTTGGCGGCATGAAATGGCACGAAACTATTATAATCTTATTCTAAAATGCCAAGACAATGAGGAGGCGAGAAGAATCATCGAAGATGGCTACAATAGAGATTCTTTAGTTGTTGATGCATTGATGAATACACTGAATTCTACGGGACAACATGAGGTTTCTAATTCTTCTAACAAAGATATCTTTGGATCCTACACGTTCGATTTACAAAGGGAGAAGGCAAAGGATCAAGGGGCATTTTAGTGAGAAAAACAAGAAGAAGAAAAGTATTGATACAACAAGCTCACATCCATCCAAGGAGTTTGGTTCAAAGACTCCTAATCCTCGATTATTTTAGTATTCCTCTTTTGTTTTAGTCTTGAATTGTTGATTTTTAGTATTCTTTGAATTGTTGATTTTTAGTATTGTTGAGTTGTCAGATTTTTAGTATTGAATTGTTGATTTTTAGTATTGTTGAATTGTCAGATTTTTATTATTGAATTTTTTAGCTTCAGTATTATAAATTTTGGTAATACTTTTAACCCCAAAAACGATACTTTTGTAACAAAAAGTGATACTTTTAACCCAAAAGGTGATACTTTTCCAATTGAAAGCTATACATCTTGACATGATACTTTTTTAACAAAAGTGATACTTTTAACCCAAAATACGATACTTTTTTAATAGAAAGTGATACTTTTTTGTAGCAAGAGGTGATACTTTTCCAATTGGAGGCTATTCATCATGACATGATACCTTTTTAACAGAAAGTGATACTTTCAACCACAAAAATGATACTTTTTTAACAGAAAGTGATACTTTTAAAACACAGTGATACTCTAATAAGCCTATTTCTAAAACTGTCAACAAAATGCTCGAACATTACAAATCTGCTTATTCACAACCACACCAATTTACGAATGTGAAAAAAACTTTACGTCATCTTCCCGACAAATCATACAACCAAAAAACTATTCAATACCTATCAATGTAACTTGCACCAAACTAATTTATACATGCATAAAAATTAGAAACAATTCTTCTCTTTCATTCTATACCGAGCCCTACATACATCAATCAACTTGTTTGATTTATAAATTCAATTGCTTCCTTCTCAACTTGCACTCTTAATTCATTCCACCTACCGAGAACAATCTTTGCGCAATAAGAAGCCCTTAATTTGCGCGTTCACCAACCTTCAATAAAAACAACACAAAACAAAGGTAAAATAAATAAAAACAATATAAAACAAAGAAATTTAATCTAATCTAATTTGCAAAAAACATTCATACCTTACGCAAATCCGGTTCTGAGTAAACAAGCCCCTGGAAATTTTCCATGTGGTGCATTAGGAAAACACCACAATCAATGTTGGCTATTTTTCTTTGCCATGGAAATTTGACATTATCAAATTCATATTTTGGAACATCATCGCCTTGGGGTGTTTTTCTCCTTCAAGAAAATGCTCATTTCTCTTTTTTGAAAATTAAAAAAGCGAAATCACGCTACTGAGTAATAATGAGTAATACTTTTCACTTCAAAGTATTACAAATAATGAGTAATACTTTTCACTTGAAAAGTGATACTTCTCATATGAAAAGTGATACTTTTCATATGAAAAGTGATACTTTTTACTTCAACGTATTACAAATAATGAGTAATACTTTTCAAGTGAAAAGTGATACTTTTCAAGTGAAAAGTGATACTTTTCACTTCAAGTGTATTACAAATAATAACATGAAAACTAACATCAATAATAACATCAACTAAATAATTTACCACCAATTTTGCTAGACTAATATAGTCGGGAGCAACATTTTCATTATGCACCAAATTATCCAGATATTGCACTTTTGCATCAACAAAGTTGATGACAGCATAGATATAATGTTGCTTGTAGCAAATTGGCACAAAAATCTGCATTTTTAACAAGAAAATCAGGACAAAAATATGCATTTTATAAGAAGAAAAGCTAAATTCCAAAGCAAAACTTGAGAGATATTCTTACGAAATCCACGGTCTTTGAGGTCTCATTTGTTTCCACTTGACATCCAATGATTCGGCAATCTCTCAAATTTTTGCTATTATCGCCTCTTTATCTCTCAAAAAGATTTTCAAGGTAGATTTGCACAAGTGTGATACTTTTAAGATTCAAATTAATACTTATAAAGCATAAAATGACACTTTTAAATAAAACTTACGAGAATGTTGAGCATGGAAGTAGAAGCTTGTTTGTTCTTTGGTCTTTTGTTAAGCAACATAGCCCATGTGTCTATGATGCTTATATGGATCATCATTGAATCATGCAATGTCATGATGCCATCATTAAATGCAATATAAAAACCTCCCGGCGTAAAGCGAAAGCATTTGAATCGAAAATTAAAAACAATTAATACAACAAGAAAATGGATTTGAATAGGAAATTAAAGGTAAATTATAAAAACAATTTACTTACTCGATAAGTTTTTGTGGTTGAAAAAGCAATAATCAATAATATCTTGCTCCTTCCTCGCAAGCAAGAATTTGAGGTCGCTCTTGTGTTTTTTCATGAAAGTGGACTTGAACTCGGCCTTTGGATCAATAGGCCATGGTTCGTCCGAATTTTAGCATCCTCTCCCGCTTCTTCATTCCCAACTTCTTCTCCGGGCTTCTTCACCACCTTCTTCACCAACTTTTTCCCCATTTGTTTTGAATCTTTCTTCTTCGACTTTTTTCGACCTCGACGGGGTAAGGAGCTCAAAATTTGGCATTTGAGCGCCAAATTCTTCATCATTTTAAAGTTTTCAACAACTTTATCAATCAGCTCGTGCACCTTCGAGTCTGAGAAGAACTGGCTTTCAGAGATTGACGAGTGTGGAGATGAAATTGTATCTTTCTTCTCTTGCTTCTCTTGTGTCATCTCATTTTTCAATTTTCTGAACTCGTCCATATGGAATTGTGTAACAAGATTAAAATTTCTCTTGCACATCAAAAAAGCTTTGTGAACATTCTACAAAAATAAGAAGAAATATGTTAATATTTGACATGGAAAAGTGATACTTTTCACAGGAAAAGTGATACTTTTCACATGAAAAATGATACTTTTCACTTCCAAGTATTACACTGATTAATAATATTTTTCAAGTGAAAAGTGATACTTTTCACTTCCTAGTATTACACTGATTAGTAATACTTTTCAAGTGAAAAGTGATACTTTTCATAGGAAAAGTGATATTTTTCACATGAAAAATGATACTTTTCACTTCCAAGTATTACACTGATTAATAATACTTTTCAAGTGAAAAGTGATACTTTTCACAGCAAAAGTGATACTTTTCCCATGAAAAGTGATACTTTTCACTTCCAAGTATTAGAGTGATCAGTAATACTTTTCAAGTGAAAAGTGATACTTTTCACATGAAAAATGATACTTTTCACATGAAAAGTGATACTTTTCAAGTAAAAAGGGATACTCTTCCCTTCAAGTAAAAACTGATACTTTAAATGAACTTACATCCCTAGCCAACTTCTCCAACTCGTCATCGTCGAGCTCCTTCCCCTTTGGTAGTTTCAAATTTATATATTCATCATCACCAACTTGAACATCTTCTTGTTCGTCCTCTTCGTATGCATTTTTCCCAACCTTCTCTTTCTCACATTTTTTTTTTTCTGTCTCATTTTTCCCAACCGCCTCTTTCTCACCGTGCATTTATTCCTCGAAATGTGACAGGGTATGTATCCGTTACCCATTCACTCCCGCCCCTAGCACATCAATAGAGCTTTCTTGCTTTATTCTTTTCCTCAGCTTATCGGGGTTCAGTGAGATATCCGTGGTAGTGTGGATGGTTCCAAGCGTTTCCCGCCACTTCAATCTATGGAAATACAAAAACAATAAGACCAAAACACACCCACTGATGTATTTAGCTCGGGATTCCTATTGTATTTGTCCACCCCGTGCACATGACTTTTTCAAAACATACGAACACCGAGTCATAGTCCCCTATTTTTCGGACATCGATAACCCGATCTAATCGCATGCAAGTCAACTTTCCGATTCGTCCTCGGAGTCAAAAAACAAGACAAGCAATAAATAACAAAAAGGCGCTTAAAATCATCACCGCCATCCACCAACCTACTCTCAATCACATTCTTAACCTTGTAAACCAAACAATCCGCGTCGATGTCGTACTTCTCCTTCAACTCACGACTCAGAAAAATATACTCTCCCCGATCCAGTTCCAGGACATCATTCCCAGCTTTATTGGGCAATAGGAAAAGATCACATATGTCATCTGATGTGACAACAAAACTCGCATTGTCGAACTTCAACATCCGACTGGTACCATTAAAATTCTTTACCAGATTTTTAACGATACCCATAGGGAATCTTGAATCGATCACGGAGACTCAACAAACCACCAAATCCTATAATCGACAACATCACCTTTTGTTGATCGGTCAAATTTTTTTAAACTCACATAAATCTTGGGGTTTACATTGGCTGATAAAGTCTCTGCAACACATAAAGAGTGATACTTTTAATAGCATTAACATGCCAACTGATATGAGAAGTGATACTTTTAATACAAAAAGTGATACTTTTAATACAAAAAGTGATACTTTTAACACATAAAGTGATACTTCTATATGAAAGTATGTTAAAAGTGATACTCAGTTAAGTGATACTTTTAACAGGAAAAGTGATACTTTTAATACAGAAAGTGATACTTTTAACACATAAAGTGATACTTTTAACACATAAACTGATACTTTTATATAAAAGTATGTTGAAAGTGATACTCAGTTATGTGATACTTTTAGCAGGAAAAGTGATACTTTTAACATACAAAGTGATACTTCTATATGAAAGTATTTCCATAACACAAAAAATATGTTAAAAGTGGAACTCGGTTATGTGATACTTTTAACACAGAAAGTGATACTTTCAACACAAAAAGTGATACTTTTCATATGAAAAGTGATACTCTTATATGAAAGCATATGTTACCTGGCTTTTCGCCTTTTCACTACGGTTACCTCAACATCAGAGCTATTCCTATCATCTTCATTGCAACAGTAAATACAATCAAAATAAATTAACACAGAAACATCAAAACAACACAATATAATCATGCATTAAAAAATGACTATACCCAGGTTTTAACTTCCTCTACTTTTTCAAACCTTTTGTGGTACTTTTTCTTCTTTGGAATAGGCTTTGAATCTTTTGCTTCAATATTTTCATTTTCCTTAGCTTTCCTTTTTCGGGAATATCTTTTTCATTTCTCGGCGAGTTTCTTTTTTATAGGAGAAACCGTCTTTCGTGCCTTCATTTTGTAATACCTGTTTTTAGGGACAATCGGCATACGAGTACGAGGTGTTTTAGGATCTTCTTCCATTATCACGGGGGATATATAAATGTGCACAAACAACCTTTTTTAGCTTAAAACCGCAAAAATATAAAAAACAAACACACATTAAAATATCGAAAATATATAAATCTAATAAGAAGAAATTAACATGACTACTTTATGAACACTAAAATAAATTTCGTATAAAAAACTCATAAACCCTAAACAAAATCGAGAACATAACAACCCCAACACAACAAAGAACAAAACCGAACGAAAAACGGGAGAAGAATGAAGAAAAATGGAAAAAAGCGAACACCAACACCACCCCGTACACCAAACCAACCCTCAACGCCAACCCTAGATAAAATGAGAACATAAAAACTGGAAAACCGAACAAAAAACGAAAAAGAAGGGTAGAAACCCACGGTTAACAAATCGCATGGAAAGTTGAACTAAATCAAGAAAAATGGAAGAAAAAAACATAAAAGCGAAGAGAAACGGAAAAAATGACTTACCGAGTTGGCAAAATTGAGGAATCGCGGAAGAGACCGAGCGGAAATCGGAGAGAAAGTGGAGAGAGAATCGTGGCCTCGGCGGGAGACGTGGAGAGATGAAACGAGGATGGGAGAGAAGGGTTTAGAATGGGAGGGGAGGGAAAAAAAAGCGGGGAGGAGAGTTTGTGTAAAATGGGACTTCGGTTGATGGGGCGGGTAGGTCATAATCGGGGGGCGGGTTTGGCGGGTCGGTTTTAGTAAAATGGGGCTCCGTCTCACGGAACTAGATCCGTGAGACGGTCTCACACAAGTTTTTGTGTTAATAATATAGGTGAAAATAGAGTTCATAACTCTGTTTTCTCAGCTTTCCTTTTCTTTTCTGAAAATTTTGAAAACAGAGTTATGAACTCTGTTTTCTAATTTATTATTTTTTAATTTTTTTTAGAAAATTTATTTATTTTATTATTTTTAATTTTCAGAAATTATTTTCTATTTAAAAAAAAACTTGAACTAACTTGAACACGGCCAGATAAGATTAACGGACTGGAAATAGTAGCCTAACACGACACGGTAAAAACACAATAGTCCAAACACGACCCATTAAGCCCGATAAACAAATTTCTTTATATTTATTTATTTATTTATTTATTTATTATTATTTTGGCTTATTTGAACAATTTAGAGCATTTGGCTCGTTATATCATTTACTAATATAGTATCATGTTATTTTTTCTTCAAATACTTATCACATATAAAGCCACTTAGGAAGTTAGAATTAGAAACATAAAATATGTTAAAAAAAAGATATTATTTAAGTTACCGGTTTTAATAGGCTTATCGGGTTGGCCCGATATGAATCCAATTTCTTATTGTTCTTATCGGGTCGGCCCGATAATGGTCCAAAGTCGATAACACCTGGCATTAGTAATCGTGTTTCCTATTCTAGACGTGTTTCTAAATTCATTCTAAATTCTAGCATTTTTTCAAATTTTGAGCAAAATCAGTTGCACTTATCTTAAAAATGGTGTATGTATTTTCAATTTTGTAAAGTAAAATATTCATTTAAGTTCAAGTGTTTTGAAATAGAAAATTATTTCTGAAATTAATTTTAAGAAAGTACTAAAATAAATAAATTTTCTCAAAAAAAATAATTAAAAATAAATAAATTAGAAAAACGAGTTGTGAACTCTGTTTTTACCTATATGATTAAGGTTTCTTTTTATGGCATTAATTATTTAAATAGAATTTAAAAGTAGTTTAGTTTAATAAATTAGGCGATGATAAAGGATGGATTACTTACATTCTACTTTTTTTTTTCTTTTTTTTTAACATAAAATACTAATCTGTATAATTTATTCTACTGTCCACTTTGTGTGAGCCCCAAATTTACATATCTTCTTTATCATCATGCAAGTAAATTTTTTTATATTAAATATTTAAAGATAAAAACATAGACGTACTCGATGCCATATGACTCATTTTGCAACAATTTAAATAGTTGTAATAATAGTTTTCATGGAGGTGAGATGTTAGAAATCGAAAGAATAAAAAAGTAAAGGACGAATGTGAAAATAAAATAAAAATAAAGATGTGGATAGCGTGGGCTTGACGGCTTTTAGGACCGTTAAATGAAAATGACCCGCCTCAAAAGGATCAAAAGAATAGAGACGTTAGCATATAAAAAGCGACCGGTGCACGTGTCACGGACTACTCATGATATATGAACCCCAGCTTCCCATTTATTTCAAAAACTTTTTTAGGGAATAAATATTTAATGCTATTAAGTCATTAGGAATTAAAATTGTTTGTGATAATATAACATATAAGAAAACTAAAATATATGACTATTATGTTAAGTTTGAAATGCAATATGAAAGTACAATCTTTTTTCCAAAAAAAAAAAAAGAACAAAATTGCATTAAAAGCGGCTAGAATCCCCCAGTTATTATTTTTTTATTATTTTTATTATTTGGGGACAGCTCATTGCATCTACAAAACAATATGCCTTTTTACCAATAGGTGGCTTACTATAATTTATTAATTATAATATCTTATCTTACTAGTTATTTCATAGTACTCCGTCCCCCACTCCCCCCACCCTAATTGAGACTAGGGATATAGTATTTAGGTGTAAGCATGATTATGGCCAATAAACTCAAATAGACAAGAGAAGTTGGGTAGGGACCAGGTGAGTTGTGATACTACAAGGATTGTTGTTTTGGTTGGACTCTAGTTTTCAAAATTCCCTACTTTTCAACGATTTAATATATGAAAAACGAATTTTATATTATTTATATTTCATTCATTTAAATAATAATAATAATAAGCACTTAATCACAAATTACATAGATGCATCCCTTATTTATGAATTACAATATATAGTAATTAATATACGAATTAAAACAGATGATTCAAAATATTACAAAATAGATTCAGCATGTGAATAATAACAAATCAAGTTATATATAACATCTTTGGAATAAATGGTTCTACAAAAAAAAAAAAAATATTCAAATTTAATATAGAATAATTGATTTCTAGAAGTTATACCTAAAATTACAATGTTCGTTATTTGTTAGGTGGGTAGGACGTCGATTGATCGATCCGACATATTAAAGTGAATCAACAGTCGATTCAACCAGTTCAATTGTGAATCGTTAAATATTGATTTGCTCATTAATTCAATTTTTAAAACTATGGACCCAAAAACTACGAGTTTGTAGTTTAAGTGGTATCGCGAATCCTTTGTAAAGGTGTTGACCAGGGTTCGAACCTTGTATCTTTCTGTTTCTTTGAAATTTATCCCTTCATCTCCAACCACTACTCACAACATATTAAAAAAACTATGGACCCAAAAAGGAAATTTTTTTATTGCAAAATAAATTATGGCAACTCATAATAGCAAATGGCCCCATATCATGTGTTTATTCTTACAATGCTCCCCACTTGGGACCCCATACTGAATCATGTGAATAATGTAAAGAATAAAAGATTTCAATGTTGAATTCAAGTAATGGAATTTTGTCCACCACACCCACTCCACCACCATCACAATTTTTATTTTTATTTTTATTTTTATTTTTTGTACATATTTTTTTAAGCTACAAATTTCAATTTTCAACCAATGATTAGCAAACCTAGCCGTCCAATCCACTAACAGGTGGCCACGTCCTGCATGTTTGTTCTGTCTTTTAGAATGTCTTTTTTGCACGCATTTGTGTGGTATGTGGTAAATTAACACTATTAAAACCTCTTTGAAAGTCTATATTTCAAAAAATAGTATTGCATAAATATTTTTTTGGAAAGAATTGCATAAATATATTTACAGAAAATAAATTTTAAATGAGTTTAGAAATAAAAAATAAAGAGTGACCCCAAACCTATTTATAATTTTAAAAATCGCTTCAAAGAAAACCAGCCTAATCTTGACTCATTTTAGCGTCATCTTTAACATGTCTTTTAGTATTTATGTGCGATAAGAGTTGTGCGTTTAAATCACTTTATTGCCCACTTCTGTATTGTTGTTCTTGTGGGTGAGTTGTAAAGTGCGTTTAGGGCTAAAAACATCATTCGTGGTTCCAAATTGTCATTGAAATTGATTGATATTTCTTTTTTGTAAATAAATGAAACTTAAGGATTCGTGTCCTTGAATTATAATGGAATTATAATTGACTTATTAATATTTTAGAATGAGGTGAATCAACGTTTAGAATTTTCAATGACATTTTTTTCCCGGGTACAATTCTGTCATAAATGTGATTGTTATTTGTTATTGTCCAGAATACTCAAAACTTTTCGTGTTCTTGCTTCTCACTCCCAATAAAAGAATAGGTTTTTTGGCAATAAAACCAATTATTCATTTTCCCAAGAGACTCTCTAATTGAAAAATACTCTTTATTTTGAAGAGCAATACATCAAAAATCATCTCCAACATATTCTCTCTTTTAACTTTTAAATTTATAGAATGAGTTTTCACTCTCCAAATTTGGAGAGTCAAAATAACTCTTTATAATTGATTATATTAATTGATCAATTACTTCCAATACCATATTTGTTGTTTTCTTGTACTTATAATCAACATTTTTTAAGGCAATTTCCAAAAACCACAAAAAATTGAAATAAAGAGCCAACTACAAAAAGTGTGTTGGAAAATGCAAGAAATATTACTCTTTAAATTTAAAGATGCTCTTTGTTTTTCAATAGACACTCTTTAAATTTGAAGAGTCTTTTGGGGATGCTCTTAAATACTCTTTATTTTGAAGAGTGAACCACCAAAAATCATCTCCAACAAACTCTTTATTTTAATTTTAAAATTTAGAGAATGAGTTTTCATTCTTCAAATTTGAAGAACCAATACAACTCTGATCTATAATTAATTGATTAATTACTTTTAATATTTAATTTGTTGATTTCTTGCATTTTGAATGAGCCTTTTGACTGATAGTTTCCAAAAAGTAACATAAATTTGAAATAAAGAGTCAAATACAAAGACTGTGTTGGAAAATGTCAAAAATATCACTCTTTAAATTTAAAAATATTTTTTTGTTTACAAAATATACTCTTTAAATTTAAAGAGTCTCTTGTGGATGCTCTTAGAGCATCTCAAAAGACTCTTTAAATGAAAAAATATTCTTCATTTTGAATAGCTTATTGTATGCATTTTTTTGAGCATCATGAAAATCTCTAGTTTAATTAATGTGACCATAATCTTAGTATATAAGTGTTATATACAAGAGGATTAAGATTATGGATAATAAACTAAATTAAGTATGTGATGAATTAATTAATGTATGAGATATTGAATTAAAACATCACTATTATGACCAGAATATTTTGAATGGTTGTATCCGTACCGTCGATGGGGAGATATCTTAGTGGAAGTATTTATATATGATTTAATCATATAGACTTGGAGCAGTTTAATTGAATTTTTCATACAAATTCCATTGTAGCAATGGAAATCAAATTAAATTACAAGATAATCATATATGGATAAATCTTAATCCTGAGTGATTATAGACTCATGTGTTATTTACGTGTGATTCTTAATTTGCTCATTTCAATTTGTCATACGACATTCCCAACACTTACATTTTATATTCATATTTGAATTAAATAGATGAAAATATTGATGTGTGTAAAAGATATGTGCATTTTGGGTCTTAAAATGATACATATTTAATGCATTTGCACGCATATTTAGTATGTTTTTACTTGGTTCCTTAAAAGGGCATGATACTGTGTATTCTTGTAATTTTTACAGGAAACGGAGCTTAAAACAAAGAAATATCAGTTGGAATGCCCCGCTAAGATTGACGAATGCAAAGAGAAAATCAAAACGGCGAAGAAAATGGACAAAAACACTTCACGCGGCCGGATCGTGTGGTGTCGCACGGCCGTGTGGAAATATCATTGTGAAACTACACAACCGTGTGAAGTTGGACAAAAACAGGGGACGGAACTAGGGCCACACGGCCGTGTGGGAAAGGGTAGAGAACCACACCACCTGCCCATGTAGGATCACACAACCGTGTGGGAAATGCTTTGCACAAGACCACACGGCCAGGTCGTGTGGGACTCTGTCACGATGCATTTTTCAGAGTTCTCTTCCCGTTCCAACTCTACAAGTGATCTCTCCAAGCATTTATAAAAGGGACCCAAGGCTTGCAGGAAAATATACAACTTCATACAAAGAAAATACATCAAATTACACAGGAATGCAAGAATCGAAGATCTTCTGAGCAAAGAAGGCTAGGTCGTGAAGAACACCACAAGGCTTTCGCATCTACGGGAGCACAAGAGTTTCGAAGGCTTAGGAGGAGAATCCATTCTGACAAGAAGGGGTATTCTTTCTATGTCTAAGATCTCTTGCCTGTGCTTAAATGATGTCATAATGTTGATTCGAATTTATCTATGAGTTTGTAATCAATGTTTGGCATATCTTTCGGATCTTAGGGGTATAATCCAAACTGTGGATTCATGTTAAATATGATTATTTGTTCTTAATCGAAACTGTGGATTCATGTTAAATATGATTATTTATTTTCTTAATTAATTTATGCTTTCTATGTTATGAATTCGAGTGCTTATTCTTAATTATTTTTTATCTGATCAATAATTAACATGTCATATTTGTTAGTGAGAAATTTGGAAGAGGAGTTCTAACAAAGACGGAAATCGAGTTCAGACATAAACGGGTGTATCGAGTCGGGAGACCTATAACGAGTTTGTGGGGAGTCATTCAATTCATAGATCTTTTGGGAGTTAATAATAATTGTATCGAGTCGGGAGACCTACGATTGTTATTAATCTACTGTTTATGCGCCGCCCGGGAGGGGGAATAGACTAACTCAGGAATTGAACCAATAGAATTGCATTAATTAGTTTTTAAAACTTTACTTGCATTTAATATTGGAGAAACATGTTGAGATTATGTGCCTAGGGTTGCTCATGTAGTTGTTGAAAATACTTGTGGGGTTAGCAAATTTATTTCTTTTTTTTTTAATTTTTGATTTTTATTAATACTCAATATTCGGTCGCTTCAATAAAATTGGAATGCGATGTTATTATAGCCTAAGTGTTTTGAATATCAATCTCTGAGGAATACGATCTTGCTTGTCATTATTCTATAAAATACACTGTACACTTGCAGTTGTATGATCTAAATATTTTTGGCGAATAAGTTTTTGGCGTTGTTGCTGGGGAATTGATTAGATTCTACTTAGATATAGTAATAAGTAGTTCAATCTTAATTGAAGCATATTTTATTTATTTTTTCAAAATCTTTGAAAAATTTCGAAATTATTCTATTTTTTTTATTTGTTCGGTTCTAACATTGTTTTTGTTAAGTGCAGATAGTGCATGATCACACGTTCCAGATCGACCCAGCCAATACCCATTGATTTGGAAATTGAAAAGACAGAAAAGTAACTAAGGAAAAGAGCCAAAGCAATGGCGGATGGGACAAATCCAAACGCAATAGAGAACATAAACAATGAGGAGCGCCCACCAGGGGGCGGCGTCCAGGACCGAATTGTGGAAAGGCTCGCGAGGAGGGTAGTTAGGGACTACTTCCAGCCGGAGGTAAGTCAAACTTATGGGGGTGTGGCCTGTCTACCGATCAATGCAAACAACTTTGAACTAAAACCAGCATTGATCCAGATGGTGTCACAAAACCAGTTTGGGGGTAGAGCCGTTGAGGATCCAAACGCGCATCTGGCGCACATTTTTTAGAAATTTGTGACACTGTTAAAATGAATGGTGTTTCTGAGGATATCATTTGATATCGCCTTTTCGGATTCTCTCTACGCGATAAGGCCGATGGTTATGCTCTCTAATACCACCAGCCGCAAATTGGGCAGAACTAAGTCAACGGTTTCTAGCCAAATACTTTCCTCCAGTAAGACGCTGCAACTGAAATCCGAGATCGCCCAGTTTAGGCAATTAGATGTTGAGCCACTATATGAAGCATGGGATAGATTCAGGGATTTGCTAAGGAAGTGCCCTCAACACGGATATCCCAACTACCAACATTTCAGTACTTCTATAATGGTTTGAGTGGCAACACAAGAACAATTATAGATGTTGCATCTGTGGGTGCACTACTAGGGAAATATCCTGAGGAGGCACTAGACTTCTTAGAGGAGATGGCGAACAATAGTTACCAATGGCCATCCGAGAGATCGGAGGATAGACGTATCGCGGAAATTCAGGATGAGGATAAGATCGCCATACTCACAGAATAAATATCCATGCTAAGTATGAAACTGGATGCGATGCAACAAGTAACTTCAAAAGAGGTAGCAATGACTGTGGAAGAAGCAAATTTTGTAGGAGAGCAAGACTATAACAACTACAGAATTAATCAGACACAACCTTGCTATAATCTGGGGCTACCAAAGGAACAGAAACCATCTCTAGAAGAGATGATGGCTTCATTCATCGGCGAAGCTCGAGCTCGATTAAACCAGGATGAAGCCAAGATAGACAGAAATGAGGATCAGGTAACTCAATTAAATACTAACATGAATGACATATTGAGATCTTTGGAAAAACATGTGAGGCAAATTGCTACATCAATATATAGCCAACACCAAAAAGGCAAATTCCCGAAAGATACAAAGACAGATCCGGGAGAACAATGCCAATCGATTCGTCTGAGGAGTGGAACAAGTTATGAAGGTTCAAAGATGCCAATTGATCAAGAAATAGAAGCAATCGAGGAGCAGGACTCGACAGAGGAGGTGGCGCCACCAGCAGTGGAAAAAGAAAAGGTAAAATCTGCTCCAACTATTGCAAGAACTGAGGTACCTATCCCTTTCCAACAAAGGTTTCATAAAAAGAAATTAGATGATCAATTTCTAAAATTTTTGGAGATTTTTAAGAAAATTCAAATCAATACACCTTTTGCGGATGCACTAGAACAAATGTCAAACTATGCGAAATTTCTTAAAGATATCATGGCAAAGAAAAGAAAAATCACGGAATATGAAATGGTGAAACTTACAGAGGAGTGTAGTGCAATTATTCAAAGGAATTTACCTCAAAAGCGCAAAGATCCCGGGAGTTTCACGATTCCATGCGTAATAGGGGGAACAACTTTTAATAAAGCACTATGCAACTTAAGTGCAAGCATTAACTTGATGCCGTTATCAATATTTCAAAAACTGGGATTAGGCGAAGTAAAGCCTACGAAAATTACCCTACAATTAGCAGATCGCTCGGTAACATATCCGAAAGGGGTGATTGAAGACATGTTAGTGAAGGTAGACAAATTCATCTTTCCAGCAGACTTCATTGTGTTGAAGATGGAAGAAGACCGCGAGGTTCCATTAATTATGGGAAGACCATTCTTGGCCACAGGTAGAGCACTAATCGATGTGCAAAAAGGTGAGTTAACATTGCGAGTAAATGATGAACACATATTATTTTTTATTTACAAAGCTATGCAATTTCATGAAAACATCGAACATTGCAACATGCTTGATGTGCTAACCCCATGCATGGAAGCTGAGTTTGAACATGTTGTGATGAAAGACGCATTGGAATGGTGCTTAAGTCACTCAGTGGAATCCCAAGGCATGTGTTTGGATATTACTAACAATGTGGTTATCGGTTTTGTGCTAGCCTTAGATTCAGCGGAAGAGAAAAATCCAGAAAATGGCATTCTGAACACCCCACACGCCCGTGTGGAGCAACACGGCCTCGCCATGCGATGCACACCTCCAGACGCACACGCCCATGTGGAGCAACACGGTCAGGCCGTGCAGTACGCTGTATTCGAAGACCTCCAGTCACACGGCCGTGTGACACGACACGACCGGACCGTGCAACCAAGGGATGATTTCTCACACGCCCGTGTGATCCTACATGACCAACCCGTGCGATCAGTCTTCGATGTCCCAAGTCCACACGACCGTGTGGTTTCACACAACCCGACCGTGCGACAAATATTTTTAGCTGAAAGTTCAAAAAATGATATCCCGGGCTCTCCAGAACTTAAACCTCTTCCGGACCATCTCAAATATGCATTCTTAGGCAACAACAAAACCTATCCAGTAATAGTTTCTTCTTCCCTTACTGAAAATCAAATGGAAAAACTATTGCATGTCTTAAGGGAACATAAAACTGCAATTGGATGGTCTATTTCTAATTTAAAAGGTATAAGCCCTTTGATTTGCATGCATAAGATAAGAATGGAAGATGATTGTGAACATTCTGTGCAACATCAACAAAGACTTAACCCAATTATGCAGGAGGTCGTCAAGAAGGAAGTACTTAAATGGTTAGATAATGGAATACTTTTTGCTATATCTAACAGTAATTTGGTAAGTCCAGTACAAGTCGTACCAAAAAAGGGATGAATGACAATAATAAAAAGTTAAAACAATGAAATTTTAGCTACTAGAGTTGTTATAGGGTGGCATATTTGCATTGATTATCGAAAATTAAATGCCGCAACTCGCAAAGATCAATTTTCCCTTCCCTTTGCAGGTTATGAATAATATTATTTTCTGGATGGGTACTTGGGGTATAATCAGATTGTGATTGCTCCAGAAGACCAAGAAAAGACAGCATTTACATGCCCTTATGGTGTGTTCGTATTTCGTAGATTAACATTTGGGTTATATAATGCACCTGCAATATTTCAAAGATATATGATGGCGATATTCCATTGAATGATTGAAAACATCATGAAAGTTTTCATGGGCGACTTCTCAGTTTTTGGTAGTTCGTTTGATCATTGCTTGCATAATCTAACCCTTGTTTTGCAGAGATGCGAGGAGACGAACTTAGACTAACCTGGGAAAAATGCCATTTTATGGTAAAAGATGGCATTGCACTCGATCATCGTGTTTCTTCCGCAGGTTTAGAAGTTGCCCGAGCAAAGGTGGTGGAAACCGAAAAACTTCCACCTCCAAAGAACGCGAAAGCAGTAAGGAGCTTTTTGGGACATGCGGGTTTTTATAGACACTTTATTCGAGATTTTTCAAAAATAACCAAACTCTTTTCCCACTTACTTGAAAAAGATGCACCTTTTGCTTTTACCCCTAATTGTCTACAGGCATTTGAAACACTGAAGAAGGCTCTGGTGACTGCACCAATTTTGATCACACCAGATTGGAGTCAACCTTTCGAGATAATGTACGACGCAAGTGAATATGCAGTATGGGCCGCACTGGGACAAAAACGTGAAAAGTTGTTTCGTGCTATTTACTACGCAAGTCGAACATTGGATCCGACACATCAAAATTACACCACAACTGAAAAAGAATTGTTGGCAGTGGTGTTTGCATTTGACAAGTTTTGGGCATACTTGATTGGAACAAAGACAATAGTCCATACGGACCACGATGCGGTTAAATACCTATTCACAAAGAAAGATGCCAAACCTAGGCTCATTCGATGGATACTCTTGCTACAAGAGTTTGATATCGAAATTCGGGATCGGAAAGGGTGTGAGAACGTGGTAGCTGATCATCTCTCGTGACTTGAGCAAACAACTGATGAAAACACAAAGGACACAACAATCAAAGAAACATTTCCAGACGAACTAATCCTAATGGCGGAAATGACCATCCGCTGGTACGCTGATATTGTAAATTACTTAGTAAGCAGGGTTTTACCACCAGATATCACATATCAAGCTAAAAAGAAATTTCTTCATGATGTGAGATATTTTCTGTGGGACAAACCTCTATTATTTAAAAGATGTACATATTCAGTTATTAGGAGATGTGTACCTCAAGAAGAATGGGCAAGCTTTCTGGAGCAATGCCATTCATCACCATGTGGGTGTCACTTTGGACCAACACGCACTGCGGCTAATGTATTACAGTCCGGTTTTTTTTTGGCCTTCTATTTTCAAAGATTGCTATAAGTTTGTTTTGCAGTGCGATAGGTGTCAACATATGGGAAACATTTCAAGGCGACACGAGATGCCATTAACTCCAATAATGGAAGTAGAATTATTCGACGTCTGGGGTATAGACTTCATGGGATCATTTCCAGCATCAAACGGATACTTATACATCCTTCTTGCAGTGGATTATATATCCAAATGGGTAGAAGCTATCCCTACTAAAACAAATGATGCCAGAATAGTGTTAAAATTTTGCAAAAGAATATTTTCACTAGGTTTAGCACTCCATGGGCCCTAATCAGTGATGGAGGGTCGCACTTCTGCAATAAATTATTTAATAATATGATGGAGAAATACGGAGTAAAACATCGAGTGGTCGCTGCTTACCACCCACAGTCAAATGGGCTAGCCGAGGTATCCAATAGGGAAATTAAGCAGATCTTAGAAAAAATGGTTAACATAAATAAAAAAGATTGGGCTTTAAAGCTCGATGATGCTTTGTGGGCTTATCGTATGGCATACAAAACACCTCTGAATATGTTCCCATATCGATTAGTTTTTGGAAAATCATGCCACCTTCCGGTGGAATTAGAACATAAAACATCTTGGGCAGTGAAAAAGCTTAACTTTGACACATGATGCGAGAGGTTAAAAGAGAAAAGCGCAAATAAGTTTAATGGAAGAATTCCGTCAAGATGCATACGAAAATGCCCAAATCTACAAAGATCACATAAAGAGATGGCATGACAAAAAGATTCTAAGACGAGAATTCCTACCCGGGCAAGTAGTACTGCAATACAACTCGAGATTGAAGCTATTCCCGGGTAAGCTTAAATCAAGGTGGTCTGGTCCATTTGTAATAAAAAAGGTGCTATCACCAGGAGGAGCTATTGAATTACTAGCAAAACATGGTCGAACCTTCATCGTAAATGGGCAAAGAATTAAACACTACTATGGGCCAGAAACTCCGCAAGAAATTTCGACCATCTTCTTGCTGTGAACTATCCATGTAAGTACTTATTACGCATTCCTCTTTCTTTTGATAATTTCCTCATATGTTTGGGACAAATCATACTTTAAGTTTGGAGGGGTTGTCAAGAATGCGTAATTTAGTATTTTCTTGCATTTTGCATTTGCATTTAGGAGTGCATGTAGAGCACTTTGCATTAATATTTTCGGAAAAAAAATATTTCAATTTTTTGTTTATTTTTTTTGTATTAGCACGTTTACCGCTTTAGCACGTTTAATTGCTTTTGTGTGTGATTTTAGTTAAGTTTTTAAATGCCCAGCTCCCGTATGATTTTACTATGAGCATTTTATGGAATGAGATAACATACTTGTGGGAATAATGTGATAAATTATTGGGAAGATGTTTTTGCTTGGCATTAGTTAAGAAAATTGGGTATTTGAGCAGTTGCGAAAAATAAGCCTGTCAGCTTTTGTGCCTTAAACTGCTTTATATTATGCAGACTTATTTTTTTCTTGAGTGTGTCATTCATGTTTGATAGAACTTTAGAACTTGCCCTGGTATCTTCATTGAAGCCATGTGTGTGTGCAATTTTTAAAAATGATTTAAGGCCATCTTTGTTTAGCCTACTTAGCCTAAAAAGCCTACTATGAACTATTTAGCCAATTTTGGGCCAAAACTTTTATTCTGAGCCACATTGATCTTTAAAATTTAAACATGATTTTATCCCTGAAATTTCTTGAGGTTATAGAAAATGAACAAGTTTGGGGGAGAAGTGGCGAAAATTTATGAAAAAAAGGAGAGAAAGTTGGCAAAAGAAAGAGGGATGAGCAGTATCTGGGTAAATGAGAAAAAAAATACATGAAGCTCGAAAAAGAAAGAAAATCTCTAAAAAATTAGATAGAGAAAATCGAGCAAAGCAAAAAAAAATATTGAAAGCTTAAAGGCTAGAAAATAGAAAAGAAGGCAAAAAGGCCTAAGTATGAAAAAGGAGAAATAAGGGTGGAATCAAGTTGAAAAAGAAAATGAGTATTATATGAAATTGAGTTGGTGAATTGCAAGTCTGTATGCTTAAATTCTATTTGCTCAAGTCAAGTCACTTAATCCAAATTTCCCTACCCTTACCAAAGAGCCTACATTACAACCTAATAAAAGTCCATTTTGATTCTTAAGTTGTGCACACAAAAGTGGTAGAGATGTTAGACGATTTGCAAGCCTATGGTAGTTCTACTTTCACTGAATTGAATTTGAGCGTAAACACTACCCATACACTTTTGAGAGTAGAGTGATACATTATCTACTTGTGAGTCGCGATGTCAAGTACCCAAGAGAGTATTAATTATGTCGAGTTTATGAATGATGACTTCTTGATGATAAATTACATGGTTTCCTTGAGTATGAAGTCAAATGCTATTTAAATGTTCATAGTGTTCTTGGGTGTTCGTTCGTTTTTACCCCTTATATTATTTTTCTTAATTTGCTCGAGGACGAGCAATGCTTTAAGTTTGGGGGATTTTGATGTGTAAAATATACGTGCATTTTGGGGCTTAAAATGATATATATTTAATGCATTTGCATGCATATTTAGTATGTTTTTACTTGGTTTCCTTAAAAAGGCATGATACTGCGTATTCTTGTAATTTTTATAGGAAACGGAGCTTAAAACGATGAAACATAAGTTGGAATGCCCGGCTAAGATTGAGGAATGCAAAGAGAAGATCAAAACGACGAAGAAAATAGACAAAAACACTTCACACGGCCGGACCGTGTGGTTTTACATGGCCGTGTGGAAATGCCGGTGTGAAACTACACAACCGTGTGCAGTTGGGCAAAAACAGGGGACAAAACCAGGGCCACACGGCCGGACCGTGTGATCCCACACGGCCGTGTGGGAAAGGGTAGAGAACTGCACCACCTACCCGTGTAGGATCACACAACCGTGTGGGAAAGGCTTTGCACAAGACCACACGGCCAGGCCATGTGGGACTCTGTCACGACGCGTTTTTCAGAGTTCTCTTCCCGTTCCAACTCTACAAGTGATCTCTCCAAGCATCTATAAAAGGGACCCAAGGCTTGCACAAAAATATACAACTTCATACAGAGAAAACATATCAAATAACACAACAACGCAAGAATCGAAGATCTTCTGAGCAAAGAAGGCTAGGTCGCGAAGAACACCACAAGGCTTTCGCATCTACGGGAGCACAAGAGTTTCGAAGACTTAAGAGGGGAATCCATCCTGACAAGAAGGGGTTTTCTTTCTATGTCTAAGATCTCTTGTCTGTGCTTAAATGATGTCATAATGTTGATTCGAATTTGTCTATGAGTTTGTAATCAATGTTTGGCATATCTTTCGGATCTTAGGGGCATAATCAAAATTGTGGATTCATGTTAAATATGATTATTTATTTTCTTAATTAATTTATGCTTTCTATTTTATGAATTCGAGTGCTTATTGTTAATTGCTTTTTATCTGGTCAATAATTAGCATGTCATATTTGTTAGTGCGAAATTCGGAAGAGGAGTTCTAACAAAGACGGAAATTGAGTTCAGACATAAACAGGTGTATCGAGTCGGGAGATCTACAATTGTTTGTGGGGAGTCATTCAATTCATAAATCTTTTGGGAGTTAATAATAATTATATCGAGTCGGGAGACCTACGATTGTTATTAATCTACTGTTTATGATGTCCGGGAGGGGAATAGACTAACTTAGGAATTGAACTCATAGAATTGCATGAATTAGTTTTTAAAACTTTACTTGCATTTACTATTGAATAAACATGTTGAGATTATGTGTCTAAGGTTGCTCATGTAGTTATTGAAAATACTTGTGGGGTTCGCAAATTTATTTCTTTTTTTTTTTTAATTTTTGATTTTTATTAATACTCAATATTCGATCGCTTCAATAAAATTGGAATGCGATGTTATTATAGCCTAAGTGTTTCGAATATCAATCCCTGAGGAATACGACCTTGCTTGCCATTATTCTATAAACTACATTGTACACTTGCAGTTGTATGATCCAAATAGTTTTGGCGAACAAATATAAACTCGCATATATAAAATACATTCCTTCTTGCGATGAGTAGAAAGACGACTCTCTCATTAGTTAATTCTGGAACTGAATGGTTTGCGATCTCTAATTAATAATCCAATTATAAATTAATCATTCACTAGTAAATTAATGGTAAATGAGGATAAAAAGTAATTGAAGATGTTTAACAGATACTACCACTACAAGAAAAATGATCTATTTCAACACAAATTTAATGACGCTACCAAAAAGCGTCATTATAAATAAATATTTAATGACGCTTTTTAAAAAGGTTTTTAATTATAAAAATTAGTGACATTTACTAGAAAGTGTAAGCATTTTAGTCAATTTAATGACACTTTTGATAACTCGAAAGCTACTCCTAAAAACAGCCTAGGCAAGTGCACCTATCATTTATAGAAAAGCTAGGTGAATATCGAGTGTCATTCCCACGAGGACTATGATTACTAGTAATTAACGTAGATCTATTATTTAGCCTACGAATTCGCCAAATAGTTTGTTACAAAATAAAAATAAACCGAAAATAAATAAAAGTGGAAGAGGCAACTAAGTACACGAAAGATATCAGATACACTCAGATTGGAAGACGATGGATAGAAATGTGCTTAAATATGAATCTCTCTAGAACGTCTTTGTAATTTTACCAAAATAAATACAACCATAACCCTTAAGTTTTAACCATCCCTTAACATATTTTTATGCTTCATGGACCGTAGGCATTCCTAAATTAAGTTAAACCCTCTGTCGATGTGAATAACTCCTAACCTCAAGTTGATTAACTGAAATATCTTTTTAGTTAAAATCCCCAAGATTGCATTAAAGATTTATAAATTCTCATATTAGGTTTGACCTGCTCCAGAAGATTTATGTCGTCCTATATCTAGAATTACATGCAACTCCTTTCACTTATGTTGGTTCTATTTCACCATAAATCTCCCGATTACCCGGTGAAAAATAAACTTCAAATCAATATTACGCCTATACTAATTTGAATAAACAAGCATAACATAAGCGAATCACATAAAAGCATAAGAAAGCATATTAAAACATTCAAACTAATAATCACAAATAAGTTCTAGGGTTCATCACGTTCAAACACTAGCAATTTAGCACTTGATGGATTTGAAAATAAAAACAACAACTAAACAAGAAATTTATTTTGAAATCGACATGAATACTTGAAGTTAAAACTTCCAAAACTAACACAAGACTCATCTTTTGGATGTATGATGATGAAATGGTGGTGTTCATCTTTCTCTCCAAGCGATCTTCAATCCTTGTGCCTTAGCGCCTTTTCATGGTGATTCAAGCCTTCTAACTCTCTTCCTCACCACAATATGTGTTTCTCCTCTTCAAAGTATGAACTATCATCTCCAATCTCTCCTCTAAAATCTGATTTTTTTATGTATGTGAATGAATGCCTTCTTCAACCCACACTCTTGGCTTTTATAGACATTATTTTGGTGAAAGTATTCCTTAATAATGTCATCTTTTGATAGTTTAATGGTCCACTTTATAAGTTGAGTTGTTAGAATCATTATTTTCATGTGATCATGTGGAAATGTAAGGAATTAGTGCAACACAATGAGGTATAAATGTGCAAAAAGAGTTGTCAAAAGGCTTGGTTGAAGTGTTTTCCCAAAATACCGTTCAAAAATCGTGTAGAAACAGTCCCGCAACATGGCCGTGCTAAGAAACACGGGCCTGGCATGGCCTCTAGAAATCTCCCGAACACGATTGTGCTGAAAATCACGGTCTGGTCGTGTCCGGTACATCATGGCCATGTTTTTGCTCTTTTTTGGTTCATTTTTATAACATGGCCGTGTAAAAAAGCACATCGGGCCGTGTTCGGCTTGAAAGTCCCCGAAATGACACGTTTAGCTTGGGATTTCGAGCGTTTTTGCATCCATATACCCCGAGATATGTTTTGACATGAAACTATGGCCCGAAATTCACTAAAAATAGCTCGAATGATCAATCTTACACCAATAAAAGCACCTCACAATAATATGAAATATGCACAATGAAAAACTAACGAAACTAACAACAAAATAACTCAAATTCTACTCAAATGAACACATAAAACATGTATAAAAAGACACCTATTAACTTTAATTGAAGTCTCATTATCTTAATAAAATCACCGATTTTTTTATAAGTGTCACGATAATTATAGAATTTACCTACGCTTTTTTATTTGTGTCCCTAAAATGACAACGCCTAGTAAAAAGCGTCATAAAATTGATGACGCTTTCTATTTTACTTACACATATTCTTATTTATCTCCAATTTTTTAAAATTTACTTATACTTTTATTGTTTGTGTCATGAAAATGACGACACTTAATAAAAAACGTCATAAAATTTATGTCACTTTCTATTTTACTTACGTTTTTTTTATTTATCGCCAAATTTTTAAAATTTACTTACACTTTTATTGTTTATGTCACTAAAATGATGACACTTATTAAAAAGCATCACAATGTTAAAATTTAGAATATATATCCCACATCGAAAGATTGAAGTGTAGAGAATGATTCTGAGAGTTAATAAATAGAGACTATTTGGTGTATAATTGACTAACAATAAATATATATTCTAAATAAGTCAAAAATTAATTTTTTAAGTTTAAATTTTTTTAAAAACTAATAAATAATTCATCTCTAATAAATTTTACAAAATCTAGAAATGTAAAATTTGTCACAATTTTAATGACACTAATTTTCAAAAGCGTCGCGACTTTAAAGACACTCAATAGCGTCCCTAAATTTAACAACGGTTTTAGCATCAACAAAACATCATTTAAAATATATTAAATCTCTAGTAATTATTACAAAAAATAGCGTCACCACATAATGACGCATTTGATAAAAACGTCGGGAAATGAATTTCCTACGCATAGATCTTTTGTCACCGATATTTTCGTGACATCAAATTTAACAATACAACTCATGACGCTTTCAAAAGCGTAGGTAATGTTCCTTGTGACACTAATAAGTGTCACCAAGTGGAAATTTTAGTGTCACTAAATACAGTTTTTTTTTTTGTAGTATACCTAGTTTCAATTACGAGTTGTCTATGAAGAATTAATTTATATGCGATGATTATATCAATGGACTGCTCAACTCGTAGAGTAAGATATTCTATAATTATGAGAGTGTAATTCCAAATTTATAGTGGAGTAATATCAAAATTAATAAGTTGATTAAATTAATTAAAAGTTTAATAATTTATTCAATATATTGGAGCTTATAATTATAGGTTCATGGTCCCCGATTCACCTTCCTAGAGTAAACATGTTAGAAATATATATTTTAGGTTCCTAAAGGTTTATGAAAAATAGTTTTTCAAAAAATTTGGGCTAATATATTAATATCAGTTAATTCCAAGAATATCTAATATTCTACAGTTTTGATTGTATTGGAAATTAAATAAATATAAGATATTTTATGGTACTAACATATTTATTAATCAAGTAATTAGATTACTTAATTGCCAAATAGAATCAAATCATTTTAAACTTGGGAAGTTTAGATAAGACATGATTCTTACTTGTAGTAGAAAACAACTTAGACCAAAGATATAAATAAGACAACACCCCCAATATGGAGAGAAAAAATGAAAAAACGTCTCTTGCTTAAGATTAATGTGAATCTTGAGTTCTCTCCAAGTGGGTTTGTGGTTGTATTTTAGCCAATTAAGTTCAAAAATCCATTATTATTCAGTTAGTCTTATCCTGCGATCTCATGAGTTGAGTATATTATAGGAAAATCAAAGTTAGGAACTTAGAGTTTTATTTGGATGCCCACGCTACAGTTCATATGGAGGATCGAATTCGAAGATTTTAGTGTCTACGAGATTCAAGGCCTCAGGCCTCAAATTATATATGAAGTCAAATACATCGGCATGGAACTAGAAATGAAAATCAAGGTGAGTATAATTATTTTCGCATGTGAATATTTTCCATGGAAATCAAAAGGTGAGACTCTCTACTTTTTGTCGTTCCATTTAAGCAATTATCTCTACTTTAGGAACTCTGATAGTTAATCCGGTGACTTAAAGAAGGAAATCTCAAATGTTGAATTTGCGCATCAGTTAACGAACCGAATTGTTAACCTGATGACTAATTAGAGCAGTAAATTTCTAATGCTGACTTAATTGGAAGCTTAAAGCTTTGTTAGATGTTATGTGTATGTGTACTAAAAGCTTTTGTCATTATTTATGAATACTCTACTATTAAAAATCTACTATTACGTGTGGCTTAATCTGTCTTATTTGACTTCCTTTCTTAAAATTTCTTGCTTTAATTTGGTTTGTAACAAAGGTTGGTTAAATAATATCTTATTACATCAATACTAATATGTAGATTTCCTGCTCTTTTTTTTTTTGTTTAATTTGTCTAAATCATTTTTCCACTTTTTGTTGGAGGACGTACGTGATAATTCATGTTTTTTCTGACTTGGTAATCTTTTGGATTGATTACTATTTTGAATATTCCCTGGGTAATATAAGATTTTTTGGCATGTGGTTGGGCATGACCCGTGCATATTATGTGCGATTGGCTTGCCTTTTTTCTTCATTCCGTGGTACTTTTTTTTTTCCTACCAAGGGTTTTTTTTCACAAGGATGGGTTTTTACCTTCAGTAGGTTTTAATGAGGCCCCATTTTCGCTACTGCGTCGGCATGTGACTTGGGTCCATCTTTTTATTAGCTTTTTCTTGTTTTTCCTTATTGTTAGATGTTTGGATTTTAAACAAAGATATTACAATTTTTACGTGGATATGAATAACATTCCTTTATTGACATTATTATTTTGGATTATGCCCAATTTTAGATTTTATTCTTGTATTTTTATTTTATTTTTTATTTTATTACTTTTAGATGTATTTTAAATTCAACTATGGAACCAAATAAAAGCTTTAATATTGTTCACACATTTTCGAATATTATTTATGGTTGAATTTTTAGCCAAGTTAAAAATTCTCTTCCTATTCAGTTATTCAATTCTACCATCTCATGAGTTAAGTAAATTGTAGAAAAATTTAGGAACTTATAATTTTATTTGGATGCCCAGACATTGTCATTGATACGGAAGATCAAATTCGAAAATCTTGGTGCCTATGAGATTCAAGGTTTGAAGGATCAACAAAAAAAAGGTGAAGATCAAGAAATCGTCGAAAGAGGTAATTTTGTTATTTTTTCTTTAGTTAGAATAAATTTGATATGAATGATCTTGTATTCTTATATCTAAAACTCGATTTTTGAAATCCCTCACTTCTGCTTACGTTCGATTGGATCAAAAAAATTAGATTTTATTTGAACCGGATTAGAATCGGAACCCGAATAATTTCAAACACTCAAAATATTCGGCCTCTCAATATATATATATATATATATATATATATATATATATATAAAATAACCAAGTCACTTATAAATAGTAATGAAAAGTTTTTCCCTCCTAAACAACCCTTCCTTAATTAGTAACAAAAATTTCAGCATTTAGCATTAAATTTTCGGTGTTTAGTAAATTAAATTAATTAATACAAGTGATTTTATTCATGGAAAAAATCGCGTAACAAATTAATTTTTACAAGATACTGTTATATATTCTAATCAAATCAAATCTAATATCAATAAAATCCACAACATTCCTAATTATAGATTTCGAATTATACAGACCTTCCAAAGTTACAAGATACAATTATGTTCAAATCATACCTAATTCTCGAAAGACTTTATTTTGGGCAACATATATATATATATATATATCATTAATTTTATCAAATGGAAATAAATTAAATTTTAAGGAATATATTATAGAAAAGAATAAATTTTTCAATTTTTTGCAATGACTTTTCACTTTTTACAATTTTTAATAAATTTTAAGTAATTGTCACACGATTTTCAATTTCTGCAAATATTTTAGAGCATTCTAAAGTCCAAAAATAGAAAATAAGATTTGCACAAAGAAAGGTTAATTTAGCTTAGGATCTTGCACAGAAAAAGGCTATTATAACACATAAAAAAAGTAAATCAACTCGAATCTCCATATAATAAATATGAAGGAAGTTACATATAATCACCCAACATATCTCTACAAATAATCAGAATGATTGCTTACCATAATTATACTCCTTAGTCCTCCTTAAATATGAGATTTCATTAATGTTTTTTTTTTCACTGCATTCATACTCCAGCATAGGCACTTTCTCTGCAGAAAAAGCTATCTGAATTTTTTCACACACAATAAAAACAAATGGTCTCACTTATGTCATTGATCAAGGACATCAACATGAGCAAAAGTCAATGGGCTATGAAGTTGAGATTAGTCCATCTCTATGAAAAGCCCGCATATAACGACAAGAGCCAAACACAAAGCATGGAGTGTGTGTTTCATGATGCTGAAGTAAGAAAGTTTTATGTCGTATTCAATACCCTTTATTTAAAATATATGAAAGTTATATTTTCATAAATCATATGTTAAGTTTAATTTATTTTATCGAAGGGTGACAGGGTCCATGGCACTATAGAAAAGATTCATGTGACACAGTTTAAAAACTAGTTGAATGAATGGCATGTGTAAGCCATACGGACTTTGTTGTGGCTCATTATATAGATAAATACAAAACAACGTCTACAAAATATAAGATTCTGTGTCATGGCAAGACTTATGTTTTCTAGCTTGATGAAAACTCACGTCCTAGGTTTTTGTACAATTTCAAAAGCTTCAGAGAACTGTCCAACTTTGAAAGAGTCGATGAGACTAGGGATGGCAACGGCGGGTCTGGGATGGATTTGGCCAAACCCAAGACCCGCCCCGCGAAGAAAATATTGGACCAAGACCCGCCCCACCCCGCATCGAGACCCGCCCCCCCACCCCACATTGGACCCGCGACCCGGTGGGTCCAAACCCGCCAAGAAAATTAGTCTGTGCGTTGGCTAATTGTTTGCTGCTCTTGCACCTCATATCATGTTAACTTGTTCATTTGTCTTTTATAAGAGTTTTTATAACATCAAATAATCAATCATCAGGCCTGCATTAGATTTATAATTGAAGCCAACATAAATTATCAATTCAACAACAGTACATGACAATTTGCAACATTAAGTTTGAACACCTTAGAAATTAATAAATCAGACTCCTAAGAGACTGGATTAGAAAGATGAATTTCTGCAAGCCTTAGAGACACACGGTTGATGACTTAAGAGACTCAGACCCACTAATAAAATTAAATAAATTTATTTAACTTAACATATACGGGGTGGGTCCGGGGCAGGTCCATAAGGACCCGTTACCCACCTCGGACCCGACGGGTTTTTAAAAACGAACCCGGAACCCACCCTGGGACCCTCTTGACCAGGTTTAAACCCGCTCCGAATGGGGCGGGTTTAATACCTGGCCAGGGTTTTGATCCGCCCCATTGCCATCCCTAGATGAGACCATGCTCTTTGGTATGTAGTGGAAATTTCGTACAAATAAATTGTAATAGCTATGCAATCTGCTCAAACAAAGGAACTCGGTGGCGAGCTAACACGTTTCATCGATATCGCTTGAAGACTTGGAGTAAGAATTATTTTAATATTCCATTTTTTTAATTATATTTTATTAAATTAGATTTTCGCAATCGTAATTTAACATTCTCTTTTACAATATATTATAATCATTTCTCATAATTTATGAAATTTTATGTTTTAAAAATTTCTATTTTATATATGCAATTCAGTTCACATAAATTCTAAAATATTACGTTTTAATATTTTTTATTTTAATATATCTAATACATTATTCAAATAATTTACAAATTTTTCTATTTTTCTATTTTCTCTTTTGATATATAAGCAATTCATGTCACATAACTTATGAAATTTTTATTTAATATATGCAATTCAATTCACATATACAAATATCTGTTTTAATATATATGCAATTCAATTTACAAATTCAATTTTCTAATATATAATTCTTTTTGTTCCATTTTTAAATTAAATCAATAAATGTGTGAATTTTGTTAGGAATAATCACATATGTTGCACTTTTTGGGTGGATTATGTTGGAGATATTCTACCATATCTCGACGAGCATAGTTTGGAGCCTTTGGTTATAATTATTCAAATGTGTCGGGTGAAGATATACCGAGGTAAGATATAATATTTAATTAAGACACAAGATATATTTTGATTATGACCTTTCTGAATTTAACATAAATTTTTTAATATTTTTTGTAGCGCCCCAAATTTAATAAACCAAAATAGTCACAATAATCCCAATTTCATAGTACAACTCCAAATATTTACTAACTTAAGCTCCCCAAGCGTATTTGTCCAAAAATATGATAATTTTAAGCTTATAATACTAACGGATCTAAGTCTACTAAAAAGAATTTTACCAAGTAAACGCATTCACATAAACTAAGTAAATACAATATTACAGCGAAAGTCTTAAAAAAACTTTACAATAATAAGTAATACATCACAAAAAAAAAAATGAAACCAAGATCAATACAATTATGCTTCAAAATACTTAGGGCAAAAGTCCGAGTAGTGATATAACACGATTCAGTTTCTGCATTATTCTAGTATTGGTGTCTGGACTCAAATTCGTCGATCTCTGAAAATTTTTAAGAAAATATGGGGTGAGCTAAACGAGCTCAGTGGGTAGGGCAATGGGAATGCAAAACTTATTAATGAAAACTTGAAAGAAATTATTTGAGCTAATTACTTAGTGTACAAAACGGTTTCATACATGCAAATGAATGCAAAACTAACAAGACTAATATTAATTACAACACATACAAAATAAATATTGCTAAACAATTAAGTAATATCGCGAATAAGCAACTTATTGAGAATAATATTGCAACAATATCGAAACGGAAAATAAATTGTACTAACCTCATAATATTTTTTGGCTCCTGAATCAAATACAGTATTAGCGCAAACACGTTAAAACACATTTCGATTATTCACGCTGATTTTAAAACAGATAAGGTTTTATGCCCCATTTTAAGATCCAACGGGATACACAAAATAACGTTGGGCCGATGTGGAATAAACACCACACCCTAACGTTCCAATTCAAGCCTGATTTTAAAACGGACAAGGTTCTATGCCCAATTTTAAAATCCGACGGAATACATAAACTAAACGCAGGGCCAATGTTGATAAAACACCGAACCCTATTGTATTCTCCAACGCACCAGGCCGAAGCCTCAAATTTACCTTATTCCTCCCAAGTGGCTCGACGACTCTTTAGTTGTGGGTTTATACCCAGAGTTCATCATATTCTGGAATATACCAATACTACAACCCAAGTTCTGCCGCCGTCTCCGGCCCGACCAGAAAATGGAAATAGGCACATGTATGGTCAAGCAAACACCAACAGGCGCCCTGTTCGATTGATTGCCCGAACCACACACGCCAAACGGGTTCATCACAATACTCGGGGAAAAAAATGGGTCATAGCGATAACGATAACGATAAAATATTAATGAATTTCAATACAAGGAAAACAATACACATCATTATTGATTATAAATGAGACATGTTATAGAGTAATTAAAATACTCGCACATAGTATAATAAAAGAATATAATTCTCAATCTTAATAATTACTAATAGAAATCAATTACTATAGAAGTCAATTATCTCGCATACGAGAAATTCTCTAATTCTTGTAAAAGTGATGATGCTACATGGGTAATTTATTTTCATCTCGACTAGGGTTAATTCTTGCTTTCAAAGAAATTACAATCTTGTCAAATTTATTAAAACATAGTTTATTATAATATTGTGCCAATTCTTCAAAACAACTTTATGAAAATTAATATAAAACTCTATTTAAAAGATTCACGACTCTAGTTCCAAATTTAGTCAAATACTAATGTAGTTATTATGCTCAATTTGATTGCCTAAATGAGAGATTTTCAACTAGTGGAGGTATATCTTTTAAATTAACAAATTAGATTAAGTACATATGAGTTTTAGGCGTCCTATATTTTGAAAATTAAAGTCTTCCGAAAACTTGTTATGTTTGGGCAATACAAGTGAGTCTAGTCAAAGTTCAATCTTTAGTTTTTTTATCTAATCTAACTTAGTTGTCAAACAACAATACTACAAAACGAGTTACAATTTCATAATCAAATATATCAAATCTCTTGCAATTAACGAATTCAAACATAAACGAAATTGATGGATGCAACATGCCATAATTCATATTTTCCCATTAAAAATGACCTTCACTTAAAAAAATTTACCCACTTGTTTGATGATTTGATTCCAAAAGATAGCTAATCATCAAGCAACTCGTAGATCCTACAAAGAGGACAAACTATCCTTAAGCTTATAGTACGTACATGCTACTAAAACAGAAAAATAATAATATTACTTTTAGGTTTTAATTCACAAGTAAAAAGATATCGATAATAAAATTCAAAATTCATTCAATACATAAAAGTTCATAGTCATGAAAAGTCACAGCTACCTCAATAGCATAATGGGATTTGGCTTCATAGATGTAATGTTCAGAACAAAATTAGAAAATCTCAAGCAAATAAAATAAAAATAGTAAGGTTTTAAAAGTTTATAGTTTACTAAATATTGGAGATTCATTCATAAAGAAAGGAACAAGTCATACATTAAACTAATCAGATTAAAATTCTAAAGTCCCAATATCATTTTGTAAAGAAATCAATGTTATGAAAAGAAATAGTTTATTGATCATTACCTAACGAGCACATCTCATAATATACATAAACTGACTTTTTAAAGTTGTTAACATCAAGATTAAAGGATATTTAAACGTAACAATTTTATTACAATTTTTGTCCAAAAATATTATGATTCTTGTTTTAAGCTAAATATTTTAAGGTAAATCAATTAAAAGGGACAAATTCAATTTAACAGATTTACATTTTAGTTCAGTTCCATAAAAAATAATTATCAAATTCATAAAATATAATTTGGTTCACAAATCAAATGACATTTAATCAAAAACTAGAACAATCATTTTGACATCCATTTCCAACAAAAGGCTAGACTAGATGAATCAAAAAGTGAAATCTTCTTGGTATCCCACAACAGAAAAACCAAAACAGTCATCTTAGTTAAAAAGAACTGCCAGCCATAACTGTACTTAATAAAGCCAATTACCTTGGCGTTTTTTTTCATACTTTCATCATTTTACGGCAAGTCTCATGTGGACCATGTTTTCCAGATGTTATACTCTTTTTAAAATGACTCTGGAAATTCCTATAGACTCGGATAATTATCATAGAAAGTAGTTATAGATTGTATATATATACATGTTTTTTTTTCTTCATATTTTATTCTCATTCATGTTTTTTTTTTACTATTTTTTGCATAAGTAAGAATTGATCATTAAGCTTAGTTCTTGTTCATATGTCAAAAGACATTTTTCTTATTGTTATTAATATTTAAACAAATAATTATGATGTTATATACACAAAATTAAGTACAAAGAGGGAGCACATGCATATTTATTTTTTTCCAATCAACAAAGAGAAAAGAATTGCAGTGAGCTTGGCTAAAAAAATTCATTTTTTTTTCTTTTTGTTTTATGGAAAAATTCAAGAAACAATTTGCATGTGTGGATGTAGGCCTATTCCTCAACCCAAATGGATCAGAGCCTCAGTTTTATTGGAATTACCACATAGATCCGGAATAAAATAGCATTAACCATATAAATAGTTTAAATTTTCCAAAAATAACAACATGCAAAAAGGTTTTTGGCATTTTCCCTCAACCTTAAGATAAGCACCTAAATAGTTTCTTGGGCTAGCTTCATTAAACCTCAAAATTTATTCAAAATATATATATATAAAAAAAAGAAACAAAACAAGGTAAAATGACAATAAAAATGCCATTGACCGTGGCAATTTTTCCGGCGACGGCCGCCGAAAAAATAAAAATAAAGAAAGAAAAGGGAAAGGAGAAAGGAAAAAAATAAAGAAAAATAAATTACTTTTTTTACACCGGCGGCGGAGGACGGTGGCCGGCAGCAGCGGTGGCCGGGTGGCGTCGGTGGGTTGCCGCAAAAAGAAGGAAAGATAAAAAGCAAGAGGTAAGAGGAAGAAGGGAAGAAGAAGAAAAGAAAAAAATGAATATTACATAAAATGGGGAGGGGTGGTCGGCTGGTGGCGGAGGTGGCGCTGCCGCCGGGGGAGGAGAAAGAGGGGGAGGGAGAGCCTACACATTTTAGTGTGTGATAACTGATAGTGTGTGTTAAAATCTGAAAAAAAAAAAATGAGGAATTAGGGTTAGGGTTTGGTATTTAAAGGGGTCTCAAGTGGGTGGGCTTTGGTTTATAGTTGGGTTTTGGTGATGGAGTGAGTCTATTAAGAAAATCTGAAAATGTATAGTATATTGTTGGGCTTACTTTTAAATAGAATGTTGAAAATGGTTAATAGTTGGGGAAAGTTATTGGGCTATGGATTTGTAGAAAAATAAAATAGACTAAACACCAACCTACAATTAATTTTTAAAGCCAAAATAAATTGAAAACTATATAATTAACAAATAATATTATTCAAATCATAAATCTAAAAAAATAATAATAATATGATAGATAATTAATTCAATAATAGGATAGTACAAATCTAATTTGACTTTCAATAAATTTAGTCTCAATAGTAATTGTAAAGTCAAATAGATATTGATAATTATCCCAACTTCATAGTTATTATTCAATTAAATGACATAAATTATTAGAAACATAATATAATAGTTATCTCAAATAAAATTCTAGGTTTATTTAATATGGGGTATCAGATACTCCCCCCTTTAAAGAATTTGGTCCCCAAATTCCTTTTCATCATTGGAAAGTTGTAGATCTGACAATTTCAAGCTTAAAGTCCCAAGTTGCTATTTTCTTCTTTTCAAGCTTAACGTGTAATTGTCATAAGGGCTCGTTGTATAACATATCCATACCTATGTATCTAATGTATAAACAATTTTAATGCTAAAGTCCCAAAAGATAAATTTCTAGATTCTATCCTCGGTCTAAAAGTTGTCAGCATGCCACTAGTGCTTCCGAGTTCCTACGAGATCCATTAACATCCAATTCAAGAGTAAGTAATTCCAATCATACCCGATAATCAAATATAATTGTCATTTCAATCATAATCGTAGCTTAATCTATAAGAATTCAATAATTCCATCTATACCACTCAAGTATAAGAAATAAAACTCAAACTCAAAATTCAATATAATCAAATAACGGTGATCTGATCCACAAGCAATGAACATATCTTGGTTTTGTCCTGATTCCTCGACGGTAGCTTAGCATCTACAATCACCCAATTTGATGAATCATAACTTTGTCTTCTTTAGTGTACCCAAACTTAAACATCTCCATGATGTCATTCTAAATCACCAAATCTCTTCACAAAATATGTTACCTTATCATTCCTTGTTAAATCTGAATAATGTTTATCAAATAAGTTATTTATTGGGAGCTATGAAAAAAACTAAAACCAATAAGATGCGTTTCCAGGAAAATAATTCGTTACAAAAATTGACTTTATAATGCACCGGATCCAACGACTAAATTAAATCTCTATATACACCTTATTCCATCCATTTATTATAAAATATATAATTCAATTCATCACTCTATTTTTAACCAATTTACACGTCAAACTTAAAGTGACTACTACAATCATAATATAATGACCCAAGATTATATTTCAATATTTTGCACAACCCAAATACCAGCAAAAAATCTAAACCTCTGAATACTCAAAATAATTGAAACCTAATGGAAGTCATCAAATAATTCGGCAAAAGATAGCTTACAACATCTTGCCATTATTTATAGATAATATCCATAATCATCCATCAACAATCCATAAAGAAGTATTCAATTACTATACCCAAAAGATAAGTTGCTTACATCGATCCTAATCATAGTGTTATTATGCATATCACATCGCAAATGGACTCGCCTACAAAATACTTAATCCCAAACTCAGTCGTAAGGTAATGTTCACCTTATCACATAAAAATAAACCATAGTCTAGCTATCAACTGTAAGTTAATAGGTAACTATGACACACCTTATTTTTGTCAATATCTCTTTTCTTCTTGAGAAACTATTTCCTATCAACCCTTTAAATCCATTTCCTCATTTCATTCCTAAACTATAATCAACACTTATGTCAGTATAACATCAAGGTGATCAATTAAAATGGTATGCCCTACACACTATAGTGACCAGAATAAGGTTGTTATCTCAAATTAGTATTCCTTAAATAATCATCAAGATTCAAATCTAAAAATATACTATTCCAATAACTCATCGATATCCTAAGTTGGCAGATAAGTAATTCATCCACATAGGTGTATCCTAGTAGTTATTAACTCTTTATCAAACTTATAATCTAGGTACCTCAAGTCTCAATTACATGTCTGTACCTGAGGATATGCACAACAAACTTGTGCCTAGGGCCCCAAAATATTAGGGGCCCATTTTTATGTTTAAGGAGTAATTACAAAAAAAAACCCTATGGTTTGGGCTAATTACAAAAAAAAAAACAAGAGATTTTTGGAAATTATAGAAAAAAATCCTTTAAGTTTGATGTTTTCCTCATTCATATGCAAAAAATATTTCAAAATCTCCCCCTATGTTTATGAAAACATTACAATCACCCCCTTAAATTCAATACACAATCAAATCTTAAGATTTTGGGGGGTCCCAATTTTTTTAAATGATTAAGTATATAAATCATACTCTTCACACACACAACACCAAAGAAAAAAGACGGAATTCAACATGAAGCCTAAATTTGTGAAAAAAGAGAAATAATTCACTCGAATGTGAGGTACATATAAACTGTAACTCATACTGACAATTTTAGTTGATAATAAACATTACATCCTTCTCAATAGTTTCCTAAAATCCTTATAAATAAAGACAATTTTAAGAAAAAATCTTTTTACAAATTTTGAGTCAATAGTTTTATTTTTTTCATTGTGTTAATAATTTTCATTTTGCTTAGTTTTTTTAGCTTTTGATTAATTTTGCCCTTTCATTGAATTGATTTAGTTAGCAACGTGATTTATAACCTGAGCAATAATTTTATTTATTTATGATTTACGAGTATCAGATAAACTTGGGGGTGACATAGTAATTTGTGTGACTGCAATTTTGTTTTTCTTGTTGTCAAAGTTTTTTAGGGGATTAATATTACAACTGATTTTTCCGCCCTTGATTTATAACAATATTTTAAGACAAAAAAAAGTTGACCGACATAAGGGTCCATTTTCTTTATCCCGCTTAGGGCCCTGTATTTCACAGGCCCGGCCCTGCTCAATTATAACCTAATAATGATAGAAGTAACAAGACTTGATAAGAAAAAGAGAACATCACGACCTCGACATAAGAGAATGTCTACCTAGATCAGCATCTAACCACCATATAAATTAACTATATATAAGATCCATACTTAGATATCTAACTTATTAACAATTTTAATGCTATAATCTCAAAAGATAAACTTGTAGATCCATCTACGGCCTAAGCATCTGTCAACTTAATATTAGCACCCTCATCAAATTCATATGAAATCCATTGGTAATTCAATTCAAACCTAAGTAATTTCCATCCTACTTGATAATCAAATCTTAATTGTTAATAGATCCAAGAAACATAATTATTTCAATCTAAACTTAACTTGAGTTTTAAGATCACCCACTAGTAATAATCTAATCCACAGGTAGAGAATCTTGTCCTGGTTTTGCTCAGGTGTAGTTCCTTTTACACCTAACCTCTGATACCATATCTGTAGCGCCCCAAATTTAATAAACCAAAATAGTCACAATAATCCCAATTTCATAGTACAACTCCAAATATTTACTAACTTAAGGTCCCCAAACGTATTTGTCCAAAAGTACGATAATTTTAAACTTATAATACTAACGGATCTAAGTTTACTAAAAAACAATTTACCGAGTAAACCCAATCACATAAACTAAGTATATGCAATATTATAACGGAAGTCTTAAAAAAACTTTATAATAACAAGTAATACATCACAAAAAAAAAAATTGAAACCAAGATCAGTACAATTACACTTTAAAATACTTAGGGCAAAAGTTCGAGTAGTGATATAACACGATTCGGTTTCTGCATTATTCTTGTATTGGTGTCTGGACTCAAATTCATCGATCTCTGGAAATATTTAAGAAAATGTGGGGTGAGCTAAACGAGCTCAGTGGGTAGGGTAATGGGAATGCAAAAGTTATTAATGAAACCTTGAAAGAAATTATTTGAGTTAATTACTTAGTGTACAAAACGGTTTCATGCATGCAAATGAATGCAGAACTAACAAGACTAATATTAATTACAACACATACAAAATAAATACTGCTACACAATTAAGCAATATCGCGAATAAGCAACTTATAGAGAATAATATTGCAACAATATCGAAACGGAAAATAAATTGTACTAACCTCATAATTTTTTTGGCTCTGATCAAATACAAGATAATAGCGCAAACACGTTAAAACACATTTCGATTATTCACGCTGATTTTAAAACAGATAAGGTTTTATGCCCCATTTTAAGATCCAACGGGATACAGAAAATAACGTTGGGCCGATGTGGAATAAACACTGCACCCTAACGTTCCAATTCAAGCCTGATATTAAAACAGATAAGGTTCTATGCCCCATTTTAAAATCCAACGGAATACACAAAATAAACGCAGGGTCGACGTTAATCAAACACGGAACCCTATTGCATTCTCCAATGCACCAGGCCGAAGCCTCAAATTCACCTTATCCCTCCCAAGTGGCTCGACAACTATTTAGCTGTGGATTTATACCCAGAGTTCGTCATATTCCAGAATATACTAATACTATAACCCAAGTTCGGCCGCCGTCTCCGGCTCGACCAAAAAAATAGGAATAGACACTGTAAGTCCAAGCGGCTACGATAATCTGTAGGGGGTGAATAGATTATCTCCATCTTTTCGATTTCGCCTCTTTTTTTAAACCGAATGCTCAAACAAAATAATGAAGGTGCGGAATGTAAACAACACACGTCGATTTAAAGAGGTTCAACCCACCTAGGGCCTAATCCTCTACCACCCCAAAAGATATCCAGGGATGGATTTTAAAAGAAAAAGAATTTTATTAATTACCAAAATTAATACAAATTCAACTTACAACACCTTGAAGAGCACCACACTTTTTCTCGACACCACCTTTGAGATTACCACAATCTCTTCTTGAAGATTACCACAATCTTCAACGGCACCTTGTGAAGATTACCACAATCTTCACCTTGAAGAGCACCACACTCTTCAACACCTCAACAAGAAGATTACCACAATCTTCTTACACCTAACACCTAGTTCACCCAAGTGTGTTCTTACCACAAGAACACTCACAAGGATATCTTGTGTTTGAATGACGACCACAAATTCAAGATTACAACTCGATAATTGATAATACAATAGAGTGCAAGTGTAATCAAGAATAGCCTAGACCTCAAAGATGTGAAAGTGATAAGCTAGGCAATTTTACAACAAGAATAATAAATATGAAAGACCAAGTGTTTGCTTGAAGTGTATCTTGTTGTATTATATCTCAATTGTTGTATTGGTTGCTCCAAAACTTCCTCTATTTATAGGAGATGATTGATCAAGCATAGGCTCCTCTTGGGGATTGAAAATCTACAGAAAAATACAATTAAAATCAAGAATATAGCTGTTAGAAATCAATCCCACAATTTAAGGAAATGTGTCTGCTGTCAAACGGTCATATTATTCATTGCAATACACGGCCGCACGTAAATAGACGTTGAAAAAATACACAAAGAAAATAACACATGCAGCGGCCGACGTCTACCTCGACGGCCGACCAATGGATTTTGCAAGGATTAAACGTTCGCTTTTCAAACACATGCAGGTCGGCCGAAACGGCCGACCGAAATGCACGGGCTTGTTTTTCTTTCCGTCTCATTTTCTGTTTCTAAACACATCTTCAGTGTATGGGTTGCCCTATAGGCGCACTGGTCGACCACGGATAAAATATTGTCCAATTTGTGTCGAAAATAAAACTCAAGAAATACTCGAAAATTTAAAAACATTTTAAACCGATCGGAAGTATTAGGACAACATTTAGGAACATCGTTTGAGAGTGAAAACCCAATAACGTAAAAAAATCATTAAAAGCGTTGTCCAATTTGACGAAAATAAACTTTGAGAAAATACTCCTAGGAAAATATTAAAATCATTTTAAATCATTTAGAGTATTTGGACAACCTTTAAAAACATTGTTTTGGTGATAAAATAAAATCATCAAAATTAAGATAAAAACATGTATCAAACAATCTCCCTTTTTGATGATTACAAACCAAAACAATTTTTACATAAACTAAGAGAGCAATTTTAGAAATGATTTTCCGGTAAAAACATTTGACCGTTTTGAAGCAACCAAAATTTCCAAAAATATTAAAGCAACCAAGTAGGGAGTAAATATTTTCAATAATAAGCACAAGCTCCCCCTATCCTCAAGCACATCAAGAATAATGTAAGAGCAATAATCCATAAGCTAAAAGCTTTAGCTTTTACAATTTGTTCAAGAGCTTATAAGCTCCCCCTGTCACAAAACAACATTAAATAATAATATAAGTCCATCAAGCAACAATTGGACTAAAAAATAAATCACAACTTATGGCTTTCAATAGCCACAACATGACTTTCAATAGCCGCAACTTATAGCTACTTTTCGTTGAGCTTTTCTTAGTTTTTATGAGCTAATGAGCTTATAACCTGTTTCTTCACCTGTTTCTCCCCCTTTGGAATCATCAAAAAGAATGTTAGCACGATAAATACATCATATATTGCGTGAATTAAAAGCTATTTGAACATTGAGACTTATTAAACCAAATAGAAGGGAAAAGTCGAATCATACGACTTAAGCTTATGAAAACTCATTTGATAAGGAAAACATGATCTCCATAAATATATAAGCCTTTTGAAAACGAGAGAATCATGTAGGTGATGAATTTTTCATTGAAACGTTTTATCGAACACTTGGCGGGCGTAAAAAATTGAAAGAGATATATATAGCCCTTGTAAATGAAATCAAGCCAAGTTTTCATCACCAAATGCAATATAACATATATCATTCATCAACAATCAATAAGCTCATCACAAATATATATGAATTGCATCAAGAAAAATACATATGATGGTTCAACAATTGAGCTAACGATAGTGAAATTCTTACCATTCAATTGGTAAAGTCGAGCAATGATGATGATAACCGAGCTAGATAATCCCCAAAAATATAAAATGTATGCAATAAAACAAATTTTGAGTGAAATTTGTGTGCAATTCGAAGGGGACGAAAAATGGACAAAATAAGCCAAAATGGCGAAAAACTATTTTTAGCCAAAAATCATCCAGCGACGGTCCAGGGCATGGGCGATACGGTTTTGAAAATGGTTCTTTTTCTGTTTTGAAAATCGAAATTTGATCCAAAAATCCGACCCTAAGTTTTAAAACGTGCAAAGTGCAAACGTAGACCTCATTCAATATACATTATGTCATAATCAAGCTCGAAATGAGGTAAAATACGGCGGTTAACGATCAAAAAGTCGCGAGTTATCCTTGAGACTTAATTAAACACATCTCAAGTTTTTGTTAAAAATCACAATCCCTTAAAAATATATCGAATCTCAATATGTTTAGTTCGATTATGACGAACAAATTTTGAATACGAATAACGTATAATAGATACCAAACTTGTTATCCCGAAAAAAATAAGAACGTTTTAAATCTTTGGATACAACAAGTCATGAAGTGCCTTTCAAATATTTGAAAATTTCTTTTAATGGCACTTTAATGAGATTCGTTGGGATAGTTTTTAAGTCGAGCACATAAGGTATATGGAATGTCGAGTTTATAGGAATAATACAAGAAGACATACTCGAATTTGTTTGTCAACCGACATGCCTTTCTCAACCTTTGTCAATCTCTTCATTGATAGCCATAGAGGTTGGAATGATTCTTCCTTCTTCAATGCCTAACTCCTTCAAGAGTTCTTTTGAAATGTAACCATCTACTTGGCATTGAATGATTTGAAGTCCAAGCAAGAAATCATGCTCATTTCAAGTACACCTTGCATCAACTTAGAGAACCATATCTTGCACAAATACTCATTAGTAGCACCAAAAATATTCTCATAAATATGCACAAGTTTAAACAATATTCCCTTTTTCACAAACAAAAGAGTAGTATCAACTTTACCTTTTGTAAAATCATTTAGCAAAAATAGCTAAGTCTATCATACCATACACTGAGTACTTGTTTTAAACCATACAAGGCCTTAAAACAATCATTTGGCCTGGAAAAATTTTAAACCCTGGGAGGTTGTTTTACATAGACTTTTCTTGAATAAAACCATTTAGAAATTTGGATTTAACATCCATTTGGTAAAGCTTGAAATTTTCTTAAAACAAGAATGGGCAAGTAAAATGCAAATAGCTACAAAATGTGCTATGAGTGCAAATGTTACATCAAAATCGATTACCTTCTTCTTGAACATACCTTCGAGCTACTAACCTCGCCTTAGTTCGACCAATGTTCGCTTGGTCATCGAGTTTGTTCCGAATACCCTTTTTATCTTCTTCATCACTATCATCATAGGGTATCCAATTGATCTAAGGTGTTCATAATAGAACATTTACATCCAAATATTTGGAGTACTTCATTTCTCATCTACACAACTTAACAAACTCATTAATGGCATCGCTTATATAAGCAAGAAAAAAATAGCCCAAGTGTAAAAACATGCCTCAATCACAAAATATCTTGCATAGTAGAAATAGACACTATATATAGAGACCATGAAGCAAGAAACACATACTATGCTTTTAGAAGATCATCAAGAGTCTAATAAATCATGCAAGTTCAAATAAGCTTAAGAAAGCTACAAAAGGTCTCTTTTGAAATTTGAAAATCCGAAAGCATATAGTTGAGACCTTATTTAAAAGAAGTATTTGAACAAGAGTTGATACGGCAAATATGTGCAATCAAATATCGAATAGTGCCTTTCAAAAAATCTAAAAATCCTCTTAATGGCACTTGTATGAAATACTATGAAAAACAAGCACATAGGCACATGGCAATACATATATCGAGTCTATAAAAGTAAGAATAACACAAGTAAACGTACCTCGATAATTTATGCCTTTCTTGACAAATAATGACGTAAATGGCCATTTGTGAAAATATGTAAATCCTACACAATTCTTAAAACATATCTAGCACAAATCATAATGATAAAAATGTAGGCTAAGAAATATCACAAGTAAGCTCATGCCATAAAGATCCATAAAAGATGATAACACACTTTAGTCTACACAAATGCACAAGAGTTTTAAAAACATCATATAAGGTCTTCTTTTTCAAAATTATTTTAAAAGCACAAGTATATATTGAAGACCTTAATTAAAAAAATAAATATTTGAAAACTCATTTTGCAATTAAGACACAAATAAAAGCATGCATAATAACAAAATAAAATGCATATTTAAATAGGGAGATACGGGTTACCAATTACGCCATTTCCATGGGTTGTGTCGTTCCCATTGTTGATGATGATATCTTCCCATTTGGAAGTCACTTTGTTGATGATGACTTCCTTGATTACTCCATTTCCAAGGTTTGTTACCTTCCCATGGTTGATGGTTTCTTCTTCTTCGAAAATCATCTTGTTGATGATGTCTTTGCCATTTCCAAGGATTGTGTTCTTCCCATTTTTGATTATACGCTCTTCTTGGAAATTGACTTTGTTGAGAGTAGTTCTTCTTTGATCAAATGAAACGTTCATTTGATGTTTTCTTGGTGGCATGAATTTTCTCCGATTTTTTTTGCTTTGCGGGTACCTAATAGCACATTGTTTTGTGGTACCCTCATGTGTTTGGGTCCTTTAAGATTAGCTTTGAGACTTTTAGGTCTCCAACAATATTTAGAGCTATTTCTAGCCCGACAAGAATTAGTCGTATGACCCTTTTTGCCACAATAAAAGCAAGTAGTAATTCTAGGAGCATAATGACCAATATGCATAGTGACTTGATCCTTTTTCATATGATTCACAACTTTAGGCTTATGATCAAGTCCTTTATCACAATTATGAATATCAACAATATTTGACATTTTATTGGTACTCAAGTTGGATTTTAATAAATCCTTTTTCATGCAATCAATATTCTCAACAAGAGTACTATTTTCTATTTCAAGGTTTCTAACCTTGTCAAGTGTGGTGGTGTGAGCACATGATAGTGATTCATAGGAAGTAAATAAACTATCCTTATCATTTTTCAAAACAATGAATTCCTTTTTCAAATTTTTGTATTTAACAAGTAGGCTTTGGAATTCATCTTGTAGCTCATCATAATCATTTTGTAAATCACTATATTCATTTTTCAATTCATGGTCATAAGAAGTAGAGGGTTTAGAACTTACCTCGTTTTCTTCTTCGATGCCCATGAGGCATTGTTCAACTTGTTCATCATGGGAGGTTGTAGAAGGCTTATCCCATGTTGTTGGATTTGATGTTGTATCCATTTGTGAAGTAGATGCTTTTGAGTTGCTTCTTTCATTTGCATATACTTCATAGATGGCTTCTAATTTTGCCATACTTCATGTGCCGATTGAATACCTACAACATGATCAAATTCCAAAGTGGTAAGTGAACAATGTAAAATATTAAGAGCTTTACCATTTGAGGAGATGATTTTTTCTCTTCATCATTGAGCTTTTTGAAGCCTTTTGAGGTGTGTGGTGTATTTTTCATCGAATGGATTCTCCATTAATGACGGTGTTCCAAATGTCGAACCCGCAACCTTGTAAGTAGCATTCCATTCTTTCTTTCCAAAATATAAAATTTTTGGAATCAAACCGAGGTGGCTTGGTGGTGGAGGTGCCGGATAGATGAGCTTCGTCAGAGCCGACGATCGTTTCTCTTCACTCGCGATGTGAAACGAGCTTGCCAAAGAGTTTGGCTTTGATACCACTTGTAAGTCCAAGCGGCCACGATAATCTAGAGGGGGTGAATAGATTATCTCCATCTTTTCGATTTCGCCCTCTTTTTAAACCGAATGCTCAAACAAATAATGAAGGTGCGGAATGTAAACAACACACGCCGATTTAAAGAGGTTCAACCCACCTAGGCCTAATCCTCTACCACCCCAAAGATATCAGGGATGGATTTCGAAAAGAAAAAGAATTTTATTAATTACCAAAATTAATACAAATTCAACTTACAACACCTTGAAGAGCACCACACTCTTCTTCAACACCACCTTTGAGATTACCACAATCTCTTCTTGAAGATTACCACAATCTTCAACGCACCTTGTGAAGATTACCACAATCTTCACCTTGAAGAGCACCACACTCTTCAACACCTCAACAAGAAGATTACCACAATCTTCTTACACCTAACACCTAGTTCACCCAAGTGTGTTCTTACCACAAGAACACTCACAAGGATATCTTGTGTTTGAATGACGACCACAAATTCAAGATTACAACTCGATAATTGATAATACAATAGAGTGCAAGTGTAATCAAGAATAGCCTAGACCTCAAAGATGTGAAAGTGATAAGCTAGGCAATTTTACAACAAGAATAATAAATATGAAAGACCAAGTGTTTGCTTGAAGTGTATCTTGTTGTATCAGATCTCAATTGTTGTATTGGTTGCTCCAAAACTTCCTCTATTTATAGAGAGATGATTGATCAAGCATAGGCTCCTATGGGGATTGAAAATCTACGAAAAATACAATTAAAATCAAGAATATATAGAAATCAATCCCACAATTTAAGGAAATGTGTCATTGTCAAACGGTCATATTATTGTCAATACAAGGCATGACCGGCCGCACGTAAATAGACGTTGGAAAAAATACACAAGAAAATAACACGGGCACGGCCGACCACCTCGACCCGACCATCACCCCAACCGTCCCCCTCATGGATTTTTGCAAGGATTAAACGCTCGTTTCAAACACAAACCGGCCGACCCTGGCACGGCCGACCGGACGGTCGACGCCCGATGCCTGGCCGACCGCTTGTTTTTCTTTCCGTCTCATTTTCTGCTTCTAAACACATCTTCGTGTATGGGTTGCCTATAGACCTTCGACGGTCGACCACGAGATGTAAATATTGTCCAATTTGTGTCGAAAATAAAACTCAAGAAATACTCCGAAAATTTAAAAAACATTTTAAACCGATCGGAAGTATTAGGACAACATTTAGGAACATCGTTTGAGAGTGAAAACCCAATAACGTAAAATCATTAAAAGCGTTGTCCAATTTAGACGAAAATAAACTTTGAGAAAATACTCCGGAAAATATTAAAATCATTTTAAATCATTTAGGAGTATTTGGACAACCTTTAAAAACATTGTTTTGGTGATAAAATAAAATCATCAAAATTAAGATAAAAACATGTATCAAACAGACACATGTGTGATCAAGCAAACACCAACAGGCACCCTGTTCGATTGATTGCCCGAACCACACACACCAAACAGGTTCATCACAATACTCGGGGAAACAAAAAAAATGGGTCATAGCGATCACGATAACGATAAAATATTAATGAATTTCAATACAAGGAAAACAATACACATCATTATTGAGTATAAATGATACATGTTATAGAGTAATTAAAATACTCGCACATAGTATAATAAAAGAATATAATTCTCAATCTTAATAATTACTAATAGAAATCAATTATCTCGCATATGAGAAATCCTCCAATTCTTGTAAAAGTGATGATGCTACATGGGTAATTTATTTTCATCTCGACTAGGGTTAATTATTGCTTTCAAGGAAATTACAATCTTGTCAAATTTATTAAAACATAGTTTACTATAATATTGTGCCAATGCTTCAAAATAACTTTATGAAAATTAATACAAAACTTTATTTAAAAGATTCACGACTCTAGTTCCAAATTTAGTCAAATACTAATGTAGTTATTATGCTCAATTTGATTGCCTACATGAGACATTTTCAACTAGTGGAGGTATATCTTTTAAATTAACAAATTAGATTAAGTATATGTGAGTTTTAGGTTTCCTATATTTTGAAAATTAAAGTCTTGTGAAAACTTGTTATGTTTGGGCAATACAAGTGAGTCTAGTCAAAGTTCAATCCTTAGATTTTTTATCTAATCTAACTTAGTTATCAAACAACAATCCTACAACACGAGTTACAATTTCATAATCAAATCTCATGCAATTAACGAATTCAAACATAAACGAAATTGATGCGGATGCAACATGACATGATACATATTTTCCCATTAAAAATAACTTTCACTTAAAAAAAATTACCCACTTGTTTGATGTTTTGATTCCATAAGATAGCTAATCATCAAGCACCTCGTAGATCCTACAAAGAGGATAAACTATTATTTAAGCTTATAGTACGTACATGCTACTAAAACAGAAAAATAATAATATTACTTTTAGGTTTTAATTCACAAGTAAAAAGATATCGATAATAAAATTTAAATTTTATTCAATACATAAAAGTTCATAGTCATGAAAAGTCTCAGCTATTATCCCTCATCTTCAAAGGTGTAACCTCTATAGCATGATAGGATTTGGCTTCATAGATGTAATGTTCAGAACAAAATTAAAAAATCTCAAGCAAATAAAAATAAAAATAGTAAGGTTTTAAAAGTATATAGTTAACTAAATGTTGGAGATTCATTCATAAAGAAAGGAACAAGTCATACATTAAACTAATCAAATTAAAATTCTAAAGTCCCAATATCATTTTGTAAAGAAATCAAGGTTATGAAAAAAAAAAATAGTTTCTTGATCATTACCCAACGAGCACATCTCATAACATACATAAACCGACTTTTTAAAGTTGTTAACATCAAGATTAAAAAATAATTAAACGTAACAAGTTTATTACAATTTTTGTCCAAAAATAATATGATTCTTGTTTTAAGCTAAATGTTTTAAGGTTAATCAATTAAAAGGGACAGATTCAATTTTACAGATTTACATTTTAGTCCAGTTCCTTAAAAAACAATTATCATAGAAAGTAGTTATAAATAGTATATATATATATACGTGTTTTTTCCCATATTTTACTCTCATGTGGACCATAATGTTTTTTATACTATTTTAAAAAGTGGCATAATCGTAACTACTATATTGACCATTAAGCTTAGTTCTTGTTCATATGTCAAAAGACAATTTTTTTTATTGTTATTAATATTTAAATAAATAACTATAATGTTATACATAGTCAAAATTAAGTACAAAGAGGGAGCCCATGAATATTTATTTTTTTTCCAATCAACAAAGAGAAAAGCAAAAGAGGTAAGAGGAAGAAGGGAAGAAGAAGAAAAGAAGAAAAATGAATTACATAAAATGGGGAGGGGTGGCCGGCGGCCGGTGGCGGAGGTGGCGCCACCGCCAGGGGAGGAGAAAGAGGGGGAGGGAGAGCCTACACATTTTAGTGTGTGAAAGTGTGTGTTAAAAAAAAAAAAAAAAATAAGGCATTAGGGTTAGGGTTTGGTATTTAAAGGGGTCTCAAGTGGGTGGGCTTTGGTTTAGAATTGGGCTTGGTTGATGGGCTTGGGTGATGGACTGAGTGTATTAAGAAAATCTGAAAATGTATAGTATATTGTTGGGCTTACTTTTAAATAGAATATTGAAAATGGTTAATAGTTGGGTAAAGTTATTGGGCTATGGATTTGTAGAAAAATGAAATAGACTAAACACCAACCTACAATTAATTTTTAAAGCCAAAATAAATTAGAAACTATATAATTAACAAATAATAGTACTCAAATCATAAATCTAAAAATAATAATAATAATATGATAGATAATTAATCCAATAATAAGATAGTAAAAATCTAATTTGACTTTCAATAAATTAAGTCTCAATTGTAATTTCAAAGTCAAATAGATATTGATAATTATCCTAACTCCATAATTATTATTCAATTAAATGACATAAAATATTAGAAACATAATATAATAGTTATCTCAAATAAAATTCTAGGTTTATAGAATATGGGGTATCACATTTTTTGTTCCTTTATTTTAGATGAAGTCAAAGTTTCGAACACGTTTTATGTCACTAAGATGATTGTGAATGGTGACACTAAGAAAATTTGTGGTTTCAAGAGGAGGTTTGACAACTAAAAATTATTTAAATTAATTTAACATTTTGTCAAACTATTTACTCTACTAAAATATGTTAAAAATTGTTCAGAATTACGACGAGCAACAGCCCGGCCCGCTCCATAAGTCATGTATCTTAGCCCGGTTGCACAGACTATTCCCAAAGACTTAGCATCATGTGAATCACCCTTTCGGTTGATTGATCAGCTATATGCTAATGAGGAGGTAATTCCTTTAAGATTTGCGAAATTAAATATTTTTAATTTTACGTGTTACATTTGATTTGATTTATTGATTTTATTATTTTCAACATAGGTTCGGAATTTTTGGATTAGTGCCACAATCTTCTCCTTTATTGGAGACTAGTGGTATCTATCATGCAAAAAATATCTCAAAAAACTCACACAAGTTAGAGAGAAGTTTTAGTGTGAGCGTTGTGATAAATTTCGCAGTCTAAATATTTTAGGTATTTAAATTCAATTTGTTCTTTGTACCAAAAAGAGTCACCAATTTTTCTTTTTACTATAAATCTTGAAGGTATAGGATTCAACTTGAAGTTGGTGATGATAGTGCAAACCTATGTTGTGTTGGGATAGAGAGTGTGAGATTTTGATTGGAAAACCATGTGGACTTTGAAAAATGAGTTGACTGAGGTTTGTTTGTTTTGATTGTATGGACATATATTCAAATCTTGATAATATTGATAATAATTGTAATTATTAATTGATTTCTTTTCCGTTTGAATTCACATCAGATGGATAATTGGTAAGACATTCCAGATGAGTTAGCAGCTTTAGTGGATAAAAATATACTTTTTAAGGTACAAGTTAGGCTGATCAAGTGCAGTATTTTACTGGAGCTTTCTCAGTTATGAGACTGACTGCAGATCCTGATTTGCTTAAACAATATTCTAATTTTCCTATTGAAAGCTAGGTATAATTTAATATTAAATGTTTTTTGTTCACTTTGAAATCATTTAATTTATGTCGTATTGATTAATATCATTAATTTAATTTTTTTAAGGAATTAGATTTCCTTTCAAAGCTTCAGGAAGAGAATAATGAACACGTCAAAGAAAATTGATGCTGAAAGTTCGTCAATTAAACGGAAACTGTTGGATGATTTTTCTTCATCAAACAAGACCAAGATGCAGAAGAAAGAGATCAAGGTGGAAGATGAATCAAATATATAGAATTTGGTTGGAATGAGTTCATTTTGTTTTTAGTTAAGAATAATGGATATTTTATTATTTTATTGAATAATGATCCTCACGTGTTTAGATGATTTTTTTATGGATGTTTATCCCACAAAATATGGGCCTTTTGACTTTATATATATATATATATATATATATATATATATATATAGAGAGAGAGAGAGAGGAATAGGATCAAATGAGACCACATAATTAGAGTGAGACAGTGTGGACTAATCATAGCCACAAATCTCAAATTTTAGATGGTTGGGATTTTCCCAATTTAATAATCATTTTAGATTTATTTTAAAGCTGAAAAGGGCATGTTAGTTATTTTCTTATTAGTAGTTTTCATCCCCAATTGGTATCTCCCCCAAATCCCGTTCATCTCCCCCACAATGGCTTTCTCTCTCTGTTCCCCCAAATTTTTCCTCCTCCTTCTTCTCCTCTCCCCAGTCCCCATAGCTTACATCATCCATTCCGAAACCTCCGAGCGTGCCACACACGTGTACGCCTACCACAACAATGGATGGCTCCGGGAGTGCACCAAGTGAGACGATCTCAACCGTCGGTTCCTCGTCTCTTTCTTCGAGGGCGGGTTTGGGGTGGTCCCGGTGCAGGAGGACCAAGGTAGCGGCGTGGTTTTCGTAATGGAGTGGTGGTGGAGGCGAAGGACGGCGGAGGGTTGGAGGATTGGACGGCGGAGATTGTTCTTGATCTGGGTTTGATGGGGAGAGGATGAATTGAGGAGGGTTTGATTGAAATTGAAGGTCTGAGGGAGGGCAAGGCGGCTATGGGGTGGGATTCGGCGGGGGAAAGGATTGGTGAAGAAGACGATGCTGACGTGGAGAAAACGAGGGTCTACGAGGAGACAATTAGGATTACTGTACACTTATATGTTTTTCGATGTATGCTTAGATGTGTTTTATTGTATAAATAGTTAATTTTTGATGTATATATTTATGTTGTTGTATACTTATGTTTTTTTGTTGTATACTTATATGTGGTTTGTTGTATACATATATGTGTTTTGTTGTATATTTTGTATTTTTGTTTGACAATTGTAATATGCAATAAAATTATGTTAAACATACAACAAAATAGTGTTAAGTATACATCAAATATATATTAAATATACAGCACAATAATGAGCGTGATTTTCCCTCTATCTATAATTAATTTACTTAATTCACGGTCCCCACATGTTAATGAGTGTGACGTGATTCTCTCTATCTATAACTGATTCCTTAATTCACGGTCCTCACATATTTTTGTTTATATTTTTGTTTGATAATTGTAATATGCAGTAAAATTATGTTAAACATACATCAAAATAGTGTTAAGTATACATCAAATATATGCTAAATATACAGCACAATAATGAGCGTGATTTTCTCTCTCTCTATAATTGATTTACTTAATCCACGGTCCCCACATGTTAATTAACGTGACTCTCTCTCTCTCTATAACGGGTTCCTTGATTCACGGTCACCACATGTTTTTGTTTGACCATTTTAATATGCAGTAAAATTATGTTAAACATACAGTAAAATAGTGTTAAGTATACAACAAATATATGATAAGTGTACATCATACTTCGCAGCGAGCAGAAAGACATACGCGATTTTCTTCTCTCCAAGTAGCGATTTTCTCGCGATTTTTCTCTCTCCCCATGTGATTTTTTTTCCTAATAATCGCTTCCATATTTGGATGGTCCCCCACATGTTTGTTTTGACAATTATACTCTTATTTTGCCTTAATTAAATGTTTAATGTAATTTTAACCCCTATTTATCTTAGCCATTGATATAGATAAGGGATGGTTGAGATGAGTCCACATTGTCTCGCTTATAATATGTGTGGTCTCATTGTAAACCTCCCCTATATATATATATATATATATATATATATTATAATTTATATGTTGATGTTTAATTTTTGTTGATGTTAATTTTTCATTTTTTCATAATGTGTTGTACAATCTGATGAGATCCTCATTTGTGTGATGGTTCTTTTGAGATTTCGGTCATTTTTTATAATATTAATATATTTAAAATTTAAATTTGATCAATAAAGTTGGCATCATTATAATTTCTTAGGGATTTTTGGCCCACTGATATGGCCCATTTAAATTTTACTTGAATATCAGAAACTATTTCGTGTGATGGTTCTTTTTAAATTTTCATTCAATTTTTTATTAGATTATTTTTAAAATTTAAATTGATTAAAATAAAATTATTTGAGTAATAAACATCATTGTGATTGTTGTTTTGGTACATTTTTATAAGTGTTTTGGGAATTGTATTTAATACATGTACATATTTAAAAACTATTTATTCTACAAAATTAAATGAAATAGTTTTAGCATAAACAACCACAATGACATATTTATAGCATGCAGTTAAGACCCCAAGTAACAATATGATTTCACTACACTCAAGGTGTAGGGTCAAGCGGCCTTTTAGCATGGAATCTTTCAAGGGTAGCTTAAAACAAAAACACAATACAGAAAAAAGGGGACATAATGGGGTACAGAGAATGTTATCCACCAGATTACTACCAACAACTATTAACGACAAATTCAATTACAAAATTATATTACCATAAATTAAATTTAATTCAAAATACATGTAATTCACTTGGTCATTTCGATTTAGATTTTTCATACAAGGATCAATTTTTTTAAACTGTCAATGCATTTATATTTTAAACTTGCAGTATTTAAACATATAACAGTAGATATGTTAAAAATAAATATATATGGCAATATGTAAATATGTGTAGATATATATATATATATATACACCTATTCTAAAACTATGTTTATATCAATTTAAATTTAAACCAAACGTAGATAGTTATGTAATTTTCATTTATTCGTTTCCATAATTATTTTTGGTAAATTGTTAATCAAATATGCATGGAGATATCAACTGTTAAGTACCTACACAATACATCATGTTTTATTTATGGAAAAAGTACGTGAATATTTGCACAATCATTTTACACAAATAGACAACCAAAAGAATGCATTTATAATTTACAAATATATACGAGTCATCCCATATGCACCAAAAACAAAATAAATTTATATATTTTTACGCAAAATAGATATAATCAAAATAAGATTTTTGTAGGTCCCAAGCAACTTAACCAATTTTCGATTTTTTGTCCTTTAAATCAGAGTTTTAACACAAGCAACTAAGTCCTTGAGGGATAGTTTAGTTCAACCTCAACAGTAGAGTTAACCACTCAACAAACTCAACTGAGCTGTTGATAGAGTAACTCAGCTGAGTGAAGTGAGGTCTTTATAAATACAGCTAACTTGGTTTTACAGCGGAAGTCTTACACCCTTTAGTTGAAATGTGTTTTACAACACTTGTTTAAGTTAAGTTATTATCAGTTGACTTAGCAAATTTATCAATCATCAAAGTAATAATATGCAAGAAATAAATGCTGAATGTAAATAGACATAGGCAATTTTATAGTAGTTCGAGAATAGGGTAATTCATCTACTTCACTATTCTCAAACTCCTGGAGGTAATCCATTAATGCAACAATGAGTTACAAAAAGGATAAACAGTCCGAGCAAGCCTTGATGACACAACTGGATTTACTCCTGGACTCAACTCTTAACAAGACAGTTGTCCCGCTACTTTGGCTCTTTCGAATTCTTGGATTTGATCACGAATCCCTCCAACGAATCCAAAGCCATGTTCTAACTTGAACCTCACTGCACTTCCTTTAATCCTTGGATGTGCAAACCCCTTTGTCTTTAAACATGTTCCTCTTCAACAGCATGAAGCTTTTCTTTCCTTCACTGAAAGTGTTGGTTAGATAGACTTCGAATTTAGGCTTGAGGATAGAGTGTATTGCTTGAGAGTATTTTTCTCTTTGCTCAAATAATTTCTTGTGTCTCAAAATGTCGCAGGTTATACTCTCTCACATAAACTCCTCAGCCTTTTTTAATGGTAGTTCAAAAATGTATCCGTTGAAGAGATAGATGTATTTTCAAACTCCACTTTCATGGTCGTTGGTTTGTCTTATTGTGCATTAATTGATGTTGACCCAACCTTGGTTTAATGCTCTGCAGGTTTGCCTAAAACACAACAGGTGTGCAGGAACATCTCATTGGTTCCCAGCATTTTGCACTATTTCAGCAAAACAACTTTAAGGTTGCAGTCTGTCTTCTTTCCTCTTTGAGTAATGTTTTGACTTTACTTATCCATGGACTTCTTCAGCTTTCTTGAGTCCTTTTTGGTGCTGAACCCCTTTATAAGTCTTCTCCAAACATCTAGAAGTGACTTAGATGTCAGTCTGCTGACTGAGACAACTTTTCCGTACTTGACTGAGACTTCTCTTCGACACCCAGCTGCAACTCAGTTGATTCTTCACTTTGTCCTTCAGTCAACTTCTGCAGTCTTCAACTTGGATGTTTTGACTCCGCTCATAGATCCTATCTATTACATAGTTAAATTTACAACAGAAAATAGGGTGCCAACTTCTTAATCTAAGTTTTACATAGCATTATCAAAATCTATACAATAAATTTCCCAACAATTTCCCCCTTTTTGATGATGCCAAAACTTAAAATAAAATTACAATGTAAAAAGTGCTTAGGAAAAAAAATGATTTTTGAATGTATCATTTTATTGATCACATCATTCTGCATTTTACAAAGTATTACAGTGTACATACAGTATACAAAGTACTTACAGTTTCTTTTGTCTATTTACAGCAGTGTAAAAATACAACAAAATTGTGTGCAACAGTTTTCAATGCCTCTGCTACTTTCTTCTCATTTCCTCTTCTTCTTCTTCTTCTTCTTCTTCTTCTTCTTCTTCTTTCTTCTTCTTTCTCTTTCTTCGATCTTCTTCTTCTTCTTCTTCTTCTTTTCTCCTGATGTCTTCAGCCTCCTTCCTTTTCTTCTTCTCATAAGTTCTCTTATGTATCTGATCTTGTCTCCTCATCTCTTCATATTCTCTGTCCTGCCTGGCGTTGTTTTCTTCATATTTTCTTGGAAGCTCTTCATTACACCTGTCAGCTTCTCTATTTTCAAGTTCTCTGAATCCCAACCAATATAAGTGATCCTTTTTTAGGGGATCAACATATTACATATATTGTGTCTTTAGGTCTTCTTGGTGGAACACCTCTACTTTTCCACCAGACATTCATCTTCCTCTACCAGAGTCAGCTCCCCAAGGAACTTATTGACTGGGTTGAGCCCTTGAAGTCAGCTGACTACTAGATCGAGAAATCCTTTGCCTCTCGGCCATTTGAACAACTTCCAAACCTTTTTTCCAGTACAAATCCCATGTATCTTGAAGGTTCATCACCTTGAAATATCCTTCTGACCTGAGAGTTTCATACCCCTCAAGTGACATTGGTTCTAAGTCTGCTGGGGGATCAAATCCTTTAGTTGAGTCTTGGAGTTTCCCTGCTGGCGGACCTTGGAACTTGGCTTTGAGATCTTCTATCCTGCCATGCTGCCTTCGATCAACTGCTTCCATTTTAGCTCTAGATTTTTGAAGTGTCTCAGCTATTTCAGCTCGAGATCTTTGCAATGTTAATTCAGCTTTTTCATCAGTTGATAACTCATGCATCAGCTGAGAATGAAGAGAGCTGGTAGATGAGCCAATTTGATATTTAAGCACAATTTTCATGGGGTTGGGGGTCGTCTTTGAAGATTCTTCCCCCTTACTTCCACATTCCCCCATGCTTCTACTTATTTCCCCTTTTTGGGATCATCACTACCAACTTGAGAAAGATTGAAGTCTGTTCGAGAACACAGTCGAGTTTGTCATGAGTGACCCAGTGGGCTGCCCTTTGCTTAGATCTTAGAATCTACACCTCTGCTTTCATTTCAATCATCTCAGCACGCATATTGCTCTCCATATGTTGCAGATCTGTTTGAATTGAAGTTTAAGCAGCTCCATGTCAGTCATGTGACTCTTTTCCATCCTATTGATGTTGTTACTTTGTCTCCACTTGTTCACCAAACCAAACCACTAACTTTGCAAAAAGTGTCCGGAAGTAGCGAACTTGCTCCCTTTGAAGTGCCTTGGTACATGACCCAGTGGGCTACCCTTTGCTCAGATCTTAGAATCTACACCTCTGCTTTCATTTCAATCATCTCAGCACGCATATTGCTCTCCATATGTTGCAGATCTGTTTGAATTGAAGTTTAAGCAGCTCCATGTCAGTCATGTGACTCTTTTCCATCCTATTGATGTTGTTACATTTGTCTCCACTTGTTCACCAAACTAAACCACTAACTTTGCAAAAAGTGTCCGGAAGTAGCGAACTTGCTCCCTTTGAAGTGCCTTGGTTTGTGTTGTCCATTCACGAATCCTCAACACTGCTCCTCTAATATCTCTTGATATCATTATATTGTGGTTGTCTATCCTGTGGTTGAGTGTAGCGAAACTACGCTCCACAGCATACATTTCAGCACACATGGCTTTGAAGGCTTGTCTGAAATCAGCTGCCTCAGGTGACTGATCCTCAGGTAGAACATAATCGAAGTCAAATCTAAAGGGAACCACTCTTAAGTCGTCTGGAGCTTGGAATTATTCTGGACTTATATCAACTTTATAACGAGCACTTTCTTCAGCAGTGTCACCTTCCAGCGGAACATCATCAATGTAAGGAAATTCATCTTCATACAGGCCAATAGGTACTGAATAGGGTCCCACTCCTCCTTCGAGAGCCTTTCTCTCAGTTCCTTGGCTAGCAGCTCTCTGTGCCTCGGCTACGGAAGCTTCATTGGTAGTCGCAGCTGTGGAAGCCTACTGAGCTGATTGGGCCTCAGCTAGGGATGACAACGGGGCGGGTCTGGGATGAGTTTGGCCAAATCCGAGACCCGCCCAGCGAAGAAAACCATAGATCTGGGACCCGCCCCGCCCTGGCCCACATTGGACCCGTGACTCGACGGGTTAAACCCACCGGACCCGCTAGATAAATAAATAAACTCATCACGCCAATTGGTGTTTATTATTACGATGCGCATTGGCCTCTCATGAGTCTTTTAATTCATTCTTTAGTGGTCTTTGTTGATTGAAATCTAAATTAAAATTTTTATAATTAATTTCTCAATCATTCAAACCTGCTGTGAATAATGGTGGCAACCTTAGTTGATTAATTATCATTTTTTGAATCAATTTCAGGTCTGAAACATATTTTAGACTCACAAAAAAAGCCACTTGGGGCAAGCTTAACTTCAGAATATAGAAAAAAGGCCAAGGAATTTGAGAATCCTAATTGCTCTAGTAGAGACACTAGTTTCAAATACCAGTTGCGAAGAAAAATTTAAGAATAAAGACAATTAGATGTGCCTCATTTACATCAGACCTTTGACAGTTAAAAATTAATATATAAAAATACTATTATTTAATTGTATGCGGGGCGAGTCTGGGGCGGGTCCATAAGGAACCGTTACCCGCCCCAGACCAGGCGAATTTTCTTAAAATGGGCCCATGACCCATCCCAGGACCCGTTTGACCGTATTTGAACCCGCTCCGAATAGGGTGGGTTTAATACAGAGCCGGGTTTTGACCCGCCCATTGTCATCCCTAGCCTCAGCTGTCTTAATAGCTTCACTAGCTCTAGTAGATTCATCCAATTGAGTTTGTTGAGCCTCAGTTGCCTCAGTAATATCACGGGCTGGTGATGGCACCAATGGGGGTGAGCCATCAACTAAGATAAACTTTGAAGAAGCCACTTTGGCACGAGCCTCCTTCATCTTTTCCTCAAATTCCTTTTCAGCTGAATCGATTGGGGTTGACTCAGGTTCATTCTTCGAGTCAATAAAATCTAGTGCCACATCATCATCGGAGTCATGCAAAGCTTCTATCTCTTCCAAATCAGTTGACTCGGATGTTGGCATAGTAGGAATAGATTGAGGCATTTTTTCATTTTCTTATACCCTTGGAAGTCTCAACCTCCTAGGGGCCTTCAGCTACTTTGGCAGTAGTCTCAACCGCTGCAAGGCCTTCAACATTCCCTTCTGCAGACTGAGCTGCGTTAGGGTCTTGGACATAAGCATCCATAGAGGTCTCAACCTCTAGGATTGCACTTTCAAGACCAGTAGTCTCAACTGACATGGTCTTCCTCTCTCCATCCTGTGCCTCAGTTGTTTGAGTAGCTTCATTGGCCTTCAGTGCAGTTGGAACCTTAACTGAGACAGTCTCAACCATCAAAGCATCGTTAGTCCTACTCTGTTGTTCTTCTTGAGTCTCCCCATCGTCTCCAAGATTCAATTTTTCAAGGTCCTCTACAGCCTCCTCCAACCTAGTTGTAGTGTGTTCAGCTTCCCCCTCAGCTGGCTCACCAGCTGAATCACAAACATTTGGGTTAGCTGGCAATTGAGAATCGGCTGTGTCCTTTGAGTGTTCAGGTGTTTGGGCAGTTGTCTCAACAACTTCAACAGGGCGTGGCTCAGTTAGGTTTCCCACTACATCATCTTCCCTAACTTCATCGCTAGCCTCCCTAGTTGGTCCCTCCGAATGAGCTGGTGAGGTTGTTGCATCGATGGTCCACACCATATCTAGAATCACTGGGGTGGGAGAAATGTGAATAGATGATTATCCATCACCCCTAAGCAAGGATCACTCATGAAGCTCACGGGACTCTTTCAGTGCATGTTGCGGCTAAGCCTTCTTGACTGGGTCAGCTGAATCTATTATCTCAACATCGCTAGTGCTTGAGTCTGCTAGGTCACCAGCTGACTTCCCTTTCTCTACTCCCTTAAGCTTTGCAACATCTTTCTTTTCATACAAAATTGTTGTGCAGTAGTCAACATCAAGAGCAATGCGGACAGTGGTGTTGTCCAAGAATCCCAGAAGATATTCCTCCTCATCAATCAAATTAGGTCGTTGAAATTGAATTCAACTGGCACTCAACTTCCAAGCTCTCCATGCACGCAGCCGTATCTCAATGTCTGGATAAACTGGGGATTTTGGACGAACTCATCATAAACTTCTTCTTGAATAGGCTCTTCAGCAGCCTTATCCACCTCAGCAGCAACAATATCAATCTGAGGAATGACAACTGAATTATCTTGAGTTCCTTTGGGTGCGGATTGTTCAGGGATAGCTGAACTATTTTGAGCTACTTGTGCGTCAGCTTGCACAACTGTCATTTGGGGGGCAACTGCTTGAGTTTTTTCAGCGGTGCTTTGCTCACCATCGCCATCCTTTGATTTTTCTGGACAATGGTAGCAGCAGTCTATCTTAGCCATGGCGGATATAGCTAGCTCAATAGCTTTGTCGGTAGCCTTTACCAGTCGTCTCCTGGTTCTCATCTCCATAGGGAATTTTAACTCTTCTTCAGGTTCCTCAGCCACAATGACTGACTTTGCTACCTTCTGCTTCTTCACAGCTGGCTTGCGGAGGGCAGCTGTCCTCTTTTCTTAGTCACTGGGGAGGGAATTGTATCAGGTTTTGGTGAGGGAGCTTGAAAGGAAGTAGATGTGTCCTCGAGGACATGCTCAGCTGATTCCCCCTCAGATATAGCAGTCTTCTTCGCATGAGCTTGCTTCTGAGTGCCTAAAAGGTTTGCCTTGAACGTTTTCTTATTAGCATGGAAAGGTTTTCCTTTGCGCAGGGGTACACCCTTCTTCTCAATCAAGTAGCCTAAGATAAGGCCATAACCAAGGGAACCTACAAACTTCCCATCAGCAACCTTCACATTGTGCACATTCTGGCCCAATTTCTCAAAGATGAAATCACTCCAGTTCACCTCCTTCTCCTCCATAATAGCAGCCATAACAATCAGCTTAGTTTAGGATAGCTAATTGAAGGAGCCAAATTTCATATCCACACATTTAGCTACCACATCCATCAGCATATGGTAGTCGTCCTTGATCAGCTTCTTCAAAGCTGAGTAGTTAGGCTTCTCAACTGACTCAGGCTTAGCTATCTTTTTCCAAGCCTGCACCAAATCAACCTCCTTCCTAGTCAGCTCTTTCAGTCCACTGGTGGGAAGGTGCAAGTACTCCACCAAGTCAGCCACAACCAACTTAAAGTCCTTTCCATTCACAAATGAATGGATTCCGTCATCGTGAATCGAAACGTTCACATAAAACATGGAAACTTCTTCTTGAAATGTCTAGGTAATCTCTAGCGTGAGAAATCTTTTCATCCCAGATTTCTCAAGATGCTTCGTTGTCTTCTCAGCCAACTCCTTGTCAACAGCCTGCTTGACAAGGCCTTCAAAATCAACCAACGATCCAATGTGGATCTTTTCAGCGAGTTTGGAGAAGATAAGAGCGGCTACCTTGGGTGCCATATCAAGTCTTGAACGATAAAATGAATAACTAGGGTATCGGTGTTTTTGCATAGAGAGTTTCTGAAAGTTTGAATGCTTGAGAATGAAAGTGAAGAGAGAGAAAATGTCTTTTGAGTATATAAATAACTGGAAGAGACGGCTTTAGAATTTCAAAGGTTTAAAACATGATCAACGACTGTGATTAAAAGATTCAAACAACATTAATTTCATCGCATTAAATGCGGCAGCATTTATATCCAATCGTAGGTAAATTGTCCCAGCTTTTGACTGACAACATTTAATGTTGCTGACGCCAAGCCTAAAAACATTCTCGCTCGAGGAAAATGACCTCGTTTTGTCACTTAGCTCATAATATTTCAACTTTTATCATTTATGACTTGACTCGCTTCTCTCTTCCTTTGATTCGACTAAATGACACTTGGTTGTCCAACTAACACGATTCAGCTGGCTAGCCATATAAGTTGTTTCACGTGGCTGAATGAGTGAAACTCTTCTAATATTCAATCCTCCCATCTTTAACTCTGCTGAATGAGTCTTCTGAGCTTCCTAACACAGCTTAATCAATCCAATCTCATTTTTAAGTTCTTCAAACTTTGATTCACATAATGGCTTTGTGAATATATCAGCTAATTGCTTCTCAGTTGATATGTATTCCAATGTAATGTCTTTCTTTTCAACATGATCTCTTATAAAATGATATCTGACATCAATGTGCTTGGTTCTTGAATGCAATATTGGATTCTGAGTAATTGCAATGGCACTTGTGTTATCACACATTATTGGAATCTCTCTTTCTTCAATGTCATAATATCTAAGTTGTTGCCTCATCCATAGAACTTGGGCACAACAGCTGCATGCAGCAATGTACTCTGCTTCAACTGTGGATGTAGCTATTGAGTTTTGTTTCTTGCTGAACCAAGAAACTAATCTATTTCCAAGTATTTTACAGGTACCGGATGTACTCTTTTTGTCAACTCTACATCCAACATCATCTGAGTCTTGAGTATCCAATCAGCTTGAATCCGTCTTTCTTTGGATACCATAAGCCAACTTCTTGGCTTCCCTTCAAATATCTTAGGATTCTCTTAGCTGCAGTCATATGACTTTCTTTTGGAGCAGAATGAAATATAGCGCATAGTACAACAAATGTGATGTCTGGTCTGCTGGCAGTAGAGTAGAGCAATGATCCAATAAGTGATCTATATCTTATTTGATCAACTGATTTTCCTTCCGTATCCATGTCCATCTTCATGGAAGTGTTCATGGGAATCTTCACAGATGACTTCTCTTCCATACCAAATTTCTTCATTAAATCTCTGGTATATTTGGTTTGACTTATGAAGGTTCCATCCTTCATTTGCTTGACTTGAAGACCTAGGAAGAAAGTGAGCTCTCTCATCATGCTCATCTCAAACTTTCCTTGCATAAGATTTGAGAATTTGTCACACAGCTCTTTATTTGTGGATCCAAAGATGATGTCATCCACATATATTTGAACAAGCAGTATACACTCTCCATCTTGAATTCTGAAGAGTGCTTTATCAACTTTGCCTTTGGTGAATCCATTGTCTATAAGAAACTGAGACAATGTGTCATACCATGCTCTTGGTGCTTGCTTCAAACCATACAATGCTTTCTTGATCTTGTAGACTTTATCTCTAATAGTTTTCTGCTCAAAACGTAGAGGTTGTTCCACATAGACTTCTTCTTCTAAAAGTCCATTAAAAAATGCACTATTTATATCTATTTGATAGACTGTGAAGTTCATGTGTGCTGCATAATCAAGAAACATCCTTATTGCTTCCAATCTTGTAATAGGTGCAAAGGTTTCATCAAAATCTATTCTTTTTTCTTGGCAATACCCTTTGGCTACCAATCTTGCTTTGTTTCTTACTACAGATCCTTCTTCATTCATATTGTTCTTGAATACCCACTTAGTACCAATAACATTTTGGTGGGTAGGTCTTTGAACCAATTCCCAAACTTTATTCCTTTCAAATTGATTCAGCTCTTCCTGCATAACTAGAATCCAATGAGTGTCATCCAATGCTTGTGACACATCTTTAGGTTTAATTTGAGAAATGAAATAAGTGAACAAAGCTTTATGTTGAGTCCTGGATATGGTTTTTACTCCTTCTCTAACATCTCCAATGATCAGCTCTGGTGGATGGTCTCTCAGCCATCTCACATTTGGTTGGAGTAAGTCCGCAGGATTAAGTCTTGTTGCAGCTAAGTTGTCTTGAACAACTTCTTCTTGATCATCATTCAACTGCAAGTCTTCCAGTTGTCTTTGAGATTCAGCTATCTCATCTTCATCAGGGTTGAGTCTTCTAATATCTGCCTCAACATAGGGACTCTTCTTAATAGTCGGTTGATTCATCTGTCAGCTAACTCATCAATATCTTCTCCATTTACATTAGGTTCATCAAAAACCACATGGATAGACTCTTCTGTGACCATAGTCCTCTTGTTCAGCACTGTGAAAGCTTTACTCTCAGTTGAGTATCCCAAAAGGATACATTCATCAGCTTTAGCATCAAAAGCTTTCAAGTTGTCCTTACCATTGTTATGAATGAAACACTTGCTTCCAAAGATATGAAAATATCCAACATTAGGCTTCCTTTCTGTCCAAATTTCATAGGGGGTTTTGGACAGCTACTTATTTATCATACACCTATTTTGAGTGTAACAAGCAGTGTTAATGGCTTCAGCCCAAAATCTCTTATGCAATCCAGCTTCAGCTAACATGGTCTTTGCAGCTTCCTTGAGGGTTCTGTTCCTTCTTTCAGCTACTCCATTCTGTTGTGTAGTTCTTACAGCTGATAAATCATGACCAATCCCATTCTCTATGCAATACTGAGTTATAATCCTATTGACAAACTCAGTTCCTCTATCATATCTTATCTTAAAAATGGTTTGGCTCTTCTCATTTTGAACTCTCATAAGATGTGGAAGCTTCTACAAAGTTTTCTTTTTTTTACACATAAAGATGGTCCATGTGTATCTTGAATAATCATCTACCACCACTAAGGTTATTTATTTCCACTTATACTAGCTGGTTCAATAGGATCAAATAAATCCATATGCAATAAATGCAAGATCCTTTTTGAAGAAGGACTTGGCTTATCCTTGAATGAAGACTTGATTTGGTTTCCCTTCTGGCATGCATTACCGATGCTCTCCTTCTTGTACACTGAGTCTGGCAATCCTTCTACAAGATGACTCATTGCAAGTTTGTTGATTGTCTTGAAATTCAGGTGACTCGGATTTTTGTGCCATAGCCAACTTGATTCGGTTGTGCTCTTTGCTAATATGCATGTACTTGGTGTAGAAGTAGACCAATCCACTACATACATGTTCTTTTGTCTTGATCCAGATAGCACAATTTCATTTGATTCAACATCCTTGATTTGGCATACACCCATGTTGAATCCTACATTGTAACCTTTATCACAGAGTTGGTTGATACTCAGCAGATTGAAATTCAGCCCTTCAACATAGGCTACATCTGTGATTTCCAATCCATTTTTCTTTATGGATCCATTGCCTCTTATCTCCCCTGGAGCTTCATTTCCTCCAAATATGACTTTTGCTCCTCTTGACTCCTTGAAGTTGGATAAATTTTTCTTGTTCCCAGTCATGTGTCTAGAACAATCACTATCCATGTACCAGGTTCCTTGGCACTCAGCTGTTCCCTGAACCTGCAATAAAGGAAATCAAGTTTTAGATACCTAAACTTGTATGGGTCCCAAAGGGTTAGCACTATAAGGTGATCCAACCAACCTATAGCCAAATGATCTGACTCTAAGATGTTACCACCTATCAGTTCCATAGTCATAATGAATCTTAGCAAATTTCTTAGGAGCTTTAGGCACATAAGGTGCATTTGCTTTTTTTTTGGATAATATGAAAATTTTTGTGCATAATGAGCATTGTGCTTTGGTGCATATGTGTGCTGATATTGGTTCCTTTGCTTAGGAAATGACCTATTTTGAGTCTGAGGTCTTTGCCACTTGGGCTTGTATACCTTAGGACTTGGTTGATATCTCACTTGATTATTCCAATCAGCCTGACTAGGATAATTTTTACCATTCCCTTCATATGGTTTTCTCTGTTAAAACCTTTGGGGCTTTTGGTAGTTCTGCTTTGCCCTCACAGAATACTTCATGTTTGGAGTCTGCTGATGGACTCTTCTGAATTTCGTTTCAGCTGTCCTTTCAGCATACTCAATTGGCTTCTTGCCTTTGCCTTTATAGCCCATGCCAGCATGTGTGTGTGTTGTGGTTGTAAGTGGGTGCAACATATGGTGCTTTTGGCTTTTGGACTCCCCAATTGCTTGAGGATCCTTACTCCAAAATCATTCTTGGAGTTTGAGCATTGACAAAGGAATTAAATCCTAAGCCTGCCTTATCTCCTTTTTATTTTTGAAATGGCCAGAGATTCTTAGATAATTTCTTGAGAAAAAGAAATTGAATCATGAGGACCGGCCTGATATTAGTTTGCAGAGTATTTAAACTGAAGTTGGATGCTTTGATCAAAGATCTTCGGCATAATAAAATCTTTGGGGAAGTCATAGCAGGTTATATATTATTGCAATTTATTAATAGATAATATATAATATTTTCAGTTATATAAATTCACGATTGAAATATATTCGATTGCATCACAAAAAGTTATGTTGCAATATATAAAGGCCTGTCAGATGATGTGTTGCATGGAGACATCGATCATAGCACCAAGGAAAACGTATCATATTACTTTCGAGTTTCATTGGAGGTGCTCGATTCATGATACAAAACTATCAGGATGCAATAGCCATTTATCGTTGGGCGGGATATCCTGATTTGTTTATGACATTTACTTCCAACCCAAAATGGCCAGAGATTGTTTGTTTCCTTGAGAAGAAGAATCTAAATCCTAAGGATCAACCCAATATCATTTGTAGAATCTTTAAAGTTAAGCTAGATGCTTTGATGAAAGATCTTCGGCAAAATGAAATATTTGGAAAAGTAGTAGCAGGTAATGAATTTTTTGATTATATTTCCTTCTATTTGTTATTATTATAGTTTAAATGTTATCAATCCTTATATACTTTTTTGATTTCCTAATTTTATGTCATTGCAGTTATATACACGATAGAATTTCAAAAAAACATGGATTGTCTCATGCTCATATATTACTTTTTCGGGAACTATATTTGTTTTACTAAAAGTTTTTCTTTTTATTTTTGGGATAGAGCTGATATTAAGTGAGAATGAAATCAAGAATGGTAGAAATTGAGAAATTACTAAGAAGTCGCGGTAGGAGTCTCCATGAATTTGGTTCAATGCCATTCCCAAATTTTGATCAATTAGAAAAGATTGATATACGACGAGTTAAGATATGATCGTAATATGTTGTTTATTGAACACAATAACCTTCTTTCGAAGATGATGGATGAACAACATCAAATGTATTCCATAATGATACGTGTCATTTAATCCAATGAAGGTGACATGTTCTTTGTATATGGATGGGATAAAATAATTTTTTTGGAGGGCTTTATCTTCTGGGTTGAGATCTAAAGGACAAATTGTACTAAATGTGGCATCAAGTGGCATATCATCTCTTCTCTTACCTGGTGGAAGGACCGCACATTCTCGATTTATTATTCCATTAAATCTAAATGAAGATTCAACATGCGATATCAAACAAGGAAGTCTGCTTGCTGAATTGATAATTCATTGTAAACTTATTATTTGGACAAAGCCCCCAATGATGACAAGTATTGTTTTGAGTCAGTGGATCAGACATTATGAGATGTTATGCAACTCGAGAACCCAGATAGTCTCGATATCCCATTTGGAGGTAAAACAGTTATTTTCAGACAAATATTACATGTTGTACCCAAGGGAACGCAGCAGGATATTGTGAATGCCACGATAAATTCATCCTATTTGTGGAAGGATATAACTGTTCTGAGACTAACGAAGAATACGCGTCTTCAAAGTCTTGGTGAAACTGATGATTATGCACATTTGATTAAGTTTTCTGAATGGATAGCAAACATTGGAGATGGAACAATCGGAGAAGAAAGTGATGGTTGCACCACTATTGACATTATGAAGATATTCTGCTCGAAAGCCTTTAATGATCCAATTGCAACTATTGTTGAAGCTACGTATCCAATGTTTAGAGATGTTAATGATGATCTGACATACTTGAAGAAAATAGCTATTTTGGCACCTAACCCTCGATGTTGTCGAGTACATTAATCAATATATGACGTCTTTAAACTCCTCCGAGGGCCATACGTTTTTGAGTTCCGACAACACATGTAAGTCATATGCCAATGTTGATTTCTTGCATGATGTGCACATGCCGGGAATTCTTAAATGGGATAAAATGCTCGTGTGTTCCAAATCATGATTGCATTTGAAGGTTGGGACTCTAATTTTGCTAATGAGTAACATAGACCATTCGATTGGATTGTGTAACAGTACAATATTAGTGATTACGAGGCTTGGCAAGCATGTACTTGAATCTAAAATTTGAACTGGCGCCAATACGGGTCATAAGGTGTTGATTCCGCGAATGACACTAACCCCTTCCGACCTTAGAATACCATTCAATTTTAGCATAGACAATTTTCTCTAATTTTTTCGTATGCAATGACTATAAACAAGAACCAAGGACAATCTTTCTCCAATGTGGGATTGTATTTGAAAATCCGGTTTTCAGTCATGGTTAATTATATGTTGTTGTTTCTCGAGTTATGAATCGTAAGGGTCTGAAAATATTGGCTTGTGGAGACGGTAAATCAAAAAATAAACAGAAGAATAATGTTGTGTACAAGGAAGTATTCCAAAATTTATAATTATTGAATGTAATTATTTAGCTTGATTTTTTTTTCGAGTTTGTATTGTGTAACTACATTATTTTATATTGTAATTCTTATATACATGCAATTTACATTCAACAACACAATTCATCATATTCGTGCGTTGCACGGGTGAAATACTAGTATATAGAACGAGAAGTCGCTGGAAATAATATGTTGAAATTTTCCCGCTCATTTGCAGTTACTATAAAAAGTAATAAAAATATATGTAAAAATAGGAAGTGATAATATTTGATTATTTCATTGTTTTTTTGGTAGTCAACTTTCTTTAAATAATCACTTTTAAAATGATAAAAAATATAGATTGTAAAATTAGCTTTCCAAATCTATGTGTGTACTCTATTAATTATTGTATTTATGTTTTTTTTAAAAATTAATAATTTTTTTATTTTTGATCATTTTTTGACAGATAATATATCAAATTAATTATTTTTTACGACCTTCATTTTGAAATCCATATTGCGTATATAAGATAAAAAAATAAGAAATATTTACTCATTATTTTATAATTTATAATATGCTTTAACAATTATGCATTTGGGCTATTGGACATCAATTTATATATTCATGTATTTTGACTATTTATGATATATCTATAGTTGTTATTTGGTTTTAGCCCATTTCTCAATAATTATCTAGAATTATATTTCAATTGATTAAATTCAATTAAAAATACTAATATTAATCTAAGAAAATATCTCAAAATATGTATTCAAAATTTTATATATCACATATATCCACACATAGCATTATATATATTTATGCAAGAAGAAAATTAAGATTTATTTAATTAGAAATTATATTCATATTCCGTAATGGTATTTTATATATAGAAAATTACTTTTCTATATATTAACGTACTTTTCATGTTAATAGAAATTATTTTTTATATTTATCTACGCATATATTCAAGTTTCAAAGTTGTACATTTCGAATTAGACAATGAATTGGTCTGAATTTGATGTTTTTTTATATATGTGTATATATAAAAATAAAATAGTTTTTTTTAAATATTTTATTTTCCCTTAAAAATAGGTTGCTAAATATATAGCGTGGTTTTTGTTTAATTCCTTTAACAATTTTAACAATTGTTCAACTTTCTAAATTCCAAAAATATTGGAATTTGAAATGACTTTATTATTGATTATAAATACAATTTATTAAATATTCAGAATTGGAGTAGTAAAAGAAATAAACATTGGACAGTTAAAAAAATTTCAAACTTTTATTTTCTTATAGATTAATATGTCTTATAAACATATACAATTTGTTCACACGAACAAATATTCTGTATTCAAAGAGAATTTTTTATAGTTATAATAATTTATTTTTTTATTGTTTAATCGTATGATTTATAATCAAATGAATTATCTTTATATTTTAATTATTTTATGAAATTTAAAACTTAAAGCAATCACTTTTTTTTTTAAATATAGATAACATAAATCCATAATTTGTAAAATAAAGAATGAGAACAAGTAAAATTGTAATGATTCTTGGATTTAATTTTTAGAATTAATAAAATAAAATAATTATAAATAGAATTAATATTAATAACAGATAAATACAATATACATATTCGAGGGATGTGAATGGGAACGGATAATTCTTGTTTTATCTAATCGGAATGGGAAGGGGGTGGGGATATTAATATTGTCCATGTCCCATCTAGAGAAGCAGGACATTCCCATAACCGGTTCCATCCCTGAATTAACCGCGGATTTCCCATCTCATTCTATTTGGTTACCAACGGGGATAGTCCCCCGTGAGGATGTTGATGTCCCTAAATGCAAGTGACAGAATTCATAGAACTATTAGAAAAATATACTTGCAACAATACAAAATAGAAGCCACAATACATACGCCTCGTGCATCGCACGGATAAAAAATTAGTTTTCTTATAAAAATTGTGGGTTTAAAGATCTCAATGGGTATAGGATAGGGAATGCAATAGTTATTTTATCGGAGGCTAAAACTTACTTTTTGCTTGAGTAAAACACTTGATATGGAAAAGAAAATGAGTTTCATATATGCATGATGTTAAATGCACAAAAGATTCATTTACACAATGATAATGAGCATATTGAAACTCGATAATGATATATCAATTTATAATGTTGGCTACGATGCAAAGGACAACATGCAATATTTAATCAATTACAATAAAGGTTTTGCTCTCTAAACGGACAATAGATATCTCAGTTTTCTTAACCAGATGGTAGATATCCCATTTTAAAATAAAGTGGTTTTAACATATAAGTTAGTCCGTCAATCAATTTGTCAGTCCTTCAGCCATGAAATAGTAAACTTAGGATCAATATTGATCAGACACAGAGCTTGTCCGTTCTCCTTATAACTCTCAAATGGTATTTGACCGAGGTCCAGTCACCTTATCCCTGTCAGTTAGCTCGACGTATCTTTAGCTATGTGCTTTTGCCCAAAGATCCTCATATTTCGGAATATATCATACCTACGACCCAATCGACCATTAGACACTCCACCATTCAGTGTTCAGATTAGGACCATGGGTAGTCAAACAAATACTACAAGTGACATGTTCGATCTATTGTCTAACCCACCAACACCACAGTAAGGGTCGGCTCAACTATGTAAGTTTCATAAAATGTCAATTCAATGAGTGAAAGCCATTCCAGTGGCTCTTAGCCCAACCACTCTAAACAATTTCTTGAAATAGTTTGATGGCTTATAGACCAAAATAAAGAGAGAAAGCAATCAATGGCACACAAGTCCAGTCATATATAATAGTACTTTTAAGCTATAAATAAGAAGTCTGTATGTTTACACAAATCCAATTTACCATGAATGCAAATTTATGCACATGCTAATTCAAAAAATTATTTTTCATCGTTAATTGGTGACTTTTTTGCCAGTTTTGACTGAAATGACCTCATATTTATCTTTTTCACCAATTTATTTTCCAAATAAGTGGTTTTCCCACATAGATCGGAGTTTTTCTTTTGTGATTTCACCGTCTGTTGCAGCGTTTAGTTTGTCAATGCCTTGGAGCGATGATTTTTCTTGTGTGGACGATTCATACAAGCTAAGTTTCGACATGATAGAGATAACAAATCAGATTATGGTTTTCAGCATGCTGTAGATCTTGAATAATGGGTATCTTGTGCACTATAAAATTTTCAAAGTTGATGTTTTAAGCTGCGGTTTTTTGTTATTAACCTATATATTGTGAATCTTTTTTGTAGTTTCATCTTTTATGGTTTTTAACAGATTTATTTTTGTATTCTATTGATGTAGTATACATCGCTAATTTGATTTTTCTTGTCAAACGCAAAAAAAAAAAGGAAAAAAACTCTTATCAGACACATATTTTGTCACGCCCCAAACGGGACCATGACGCGATCAATAACTTAAAAAAGAAATTAAGCCAAGTAGTCTAGACAATCATCAAGCATAAACCCAAAATAACACAGAGTAATGTAGCAGCGGATTACAATTACAGTTTAAAATGTCAAGTAACCAGATTACATCCCCAAATTCAAGCTTAAATTGTCCAAGAGTCTTACGCCCTTAAATTACTCTTTAGAAAATAGTCCATCAAAACAGTAAACGGAATCCACAAAAGTCAGATAACACGGAAATGGATCACTTTGTGGTTTGGTCTACTTCGTCCACATTATCTTCATATGGACCTTCTTCATATGGCCGTTAAAAACAGGAGGGGGTGAGACAAAAATTCTCAGTGGATGGGTGAGCGTGTGAAAGTGTGGCGATATATAGATGCAAGAAAACCGTTTGTGGAAAAACAAATGCATGAGTTATGATGTGTGTATCACACACAGTTCGCAAGCGACATGATATTCAAAATAATATACTTATACAGTTTTAATGAAAGAAGTTCATGTACATACAGGCACTATGTGTGAATTTTCAAGCAGGTCAAGTAGTGGTTGCGTACTAAGTGTAGCGCCAACCCAAACAAGCAGTCCGGTCCGAGTAACTCCAGAATCGTGTGGATCAGATAGCAATTCCTTCGTTCTACCTTATGACTCCCCAAGCATTGGCACAAGGCCTCTCCGTCACGCCATAGGCACGACAATCCAACAAGTAATGGCTTACAAGGCCCGGATTGTCATAATCGCAATTATACCTCAAGTACTAGGACCCACTTCTCCCGTTGGACACTCCGTCCGCTAAGGGTGGGATAAGGACGATAGGGTCGGAGAGTGGAATAGCAGTCGAGCTGCCCGGTTCCATCCCCAATTGATCCACTCCGACTGTGAGCTCGACACACCAAGTTGACTCAAGTATATAGATATACATGGATATAGCATGTCAACAAGGCAGTCGAGTATAACATTTCAGGAAAGTGGTACAAGTACAATTATGCGAAAATTTGCAAGTGGCGTTTATCGGCATTGGCGGAGTAATTATTGAACGAAGTTAATTATCGGGATGATAACTAATCTTTGGTGGACTTGGTAATTGAGGTGGGATATATGCCCCGTTATATGTTCAAGGTCATAAGGCGAGGAAGTCGCCCCTCGAAACGCGTATTATCCGGTCAAGGGGATCCGTTAAGTCACAGATAATTTTAAGAAAATTAAATTTCATAAATAAATATATAAGTCAGTAGTTCTAGGGCTATAATAAGGGAAATAATTAATTTGAGGTCCTTGTTAAAGAAAATTTTACAATTAGCACCGTTTTGGAAAAACTAGTCTTTATCGGGTTTAAAATTAAATAAGTTTTTGTCTCGACCTTGGATTATTACAAGTTCAATTCCTAAATTCTCCAAATTGTCCAGAGATTCAGGTTTTGAAAAGTTTGGAGTCGAGTTTTTGGTAAATTCTCATTTTTGCCCTAATTTTGTCAAAATTGTCATTTCGGGCCCCGAGTTTAAAATATTTGGATCTCACAAACCGAAAGGGCTTTTAATGTGATTCCAATTTTAAAATGTCACTTAGGTCAGTGGGTTATTGGGACAAAATCATTTTTGAAAAAGTATTAGTTTAGGTCCCTTAACTTTTACATTAAATGATTTTGTCCCAATAACCCACTGACCTAAGTGGCATTTTAAAATTGGAATCACATTAAAAGCCCTTTGGTTTGTGAGATCCAAATATTTTAAACTCGAGGCCCAAAATGACAATTTTGACAAAATTAGGGCAAAAATGAGAATTTACCAAAAAACTCGATTCCAAACTTTTCAAAACCTGAATCTCTGGACAATTTGGAGAATTTAGGAATTGAACTTGTAATAATCCAAGGTCGAGACAAAAACTTGGTCCCACCACATCACTCTCACTCTGCTGCTGCCGAGATGCCCAGGTCGGACGACGATTCGCGTGCGTTGTTGGGCCAACGCCTTGATGAGGCCCACACGTTCTCTAGCAGTCCGGCCCAGTCTTCCTCACCGCTATTGGGTCCGAGTCCAACTCCTCAGCCATTCGTCCAGCCCAAATCATCTTAACACCCAAACCCAATCCGCCTTATCCGCCTTGCCGTGCCCAGATAACATCTCCTCAGCCAACATCGTCATGGACCCCGCTCTCTTGGCAACGGTGTATGCCATAGAGGAAGTGGCCTTCAATGCTTCAAAGGGTGGCCCATTTATTGCTGCTGCAGGTTATGGAAATAAATCAAACACAGCCCAATCCATTATTGCCCCTCATGTGATTAATATTGATCCAACAAATCATGTTCTCTCTCAAGTCCAGCTGCCAGGCGATCATGGTAGCTCTGACATGCATTGTTCGAATAAATCCACAAATCAAAACGACCACACTTTGCCTAATGAAGCTAGGAAACTATTCAATGGCCCTATCAACACCTCAAAAATGCCCGAAACATTCAAGAAATTGGGAGCGGACAAATTTCCCAAGTCACCAAAAAAAGGAGTTAAATCGGGAAAGCTCGTGCACACTATTTTAGCTAAAGGAGGGAACCAACGAAAACAAAATCGATAAGGTGTTTTTAAATCCTCTTCTCACTCTACTAGTTAATTATGTCGATTAATTTTTTAACGTGGAATGTGAGGGGTATTGCTAATCCGGGTAGTCAACGTCATTTGCATGCTCTAATTAATCGCCATAATTTGCTTCTTGTTGCGCTTTTAGAACCTATGACTTTGCCGGAGTTTAGTTTCTATTGTCGTAGATTTGGCTTTAATAATGGGTTGAGTAATTGTTCTAATCACATTTGGATTATGTCTGCTGCTCACTTACATTTTGACATTCTTATTGATCATGCGCAATTGTTACACTGTAGGTTGACATCTGTTTTGTTGCCTCAGCCTATTTATTTGACTTTTGTGTATGCTAAATGTGATAGAGTAGCTAGATATGATTTGTGGGACAACTTGCGTGAGATTGCTATTAGTATGGAGGGGTTACCCTGGCTTGTTAGCGGGGACTTTAACATCTTTTTGCATGACCACGAGAGGATTGGTGGTACTTCTGATAGGTCTAATGAGATGTTAGATTTTGCTTATATGATTGCGGATTGTGAGTTATTTGATGCGGGGTGTGAGGGGCCTATCTTTACGTGGGCTAGAGGTGGGCTTCAGGAGAGACTTGATAGGGCTTTGTATAATGAACACTAGGCTGATGTGTTTACTTCTTATGTTGTTACGCATTTATCTCGTGTTCGCTTTGATCATGCTTCTTTACTCATATCTTGTCAGTTTGTATCGAATGTGCCTCGCTCTTCCTTCCGATTTCAACATATGTGGATATGTCACCATACTTTTTTGCAGGTTGTCAAGGAAGCATGGGGGTATCCCACTGGTTGTTTTGGAATGAGGAGTTTGCAACACAAGCCGAATAGGGTCAAGCGCAGACTCAAGACTTGGAATCACCAGACATTTGGTAATGTTTTTGATCGGGTTAGACTGGCTGATGTAGTTTCAATGGCTCAGGCTGCATATGATAGTGATCCGTCTCCGACTCATCGGGCCGAGCTACATTGTTGTGTGGCTGAGTACGAGCTACGTTTGAAAATGGAGGAGGATTTCTGGCGACAGAAAGTTGCAGTTAAGTGGGCAGTCGAGGGGGAGTGCAACATTAAGTTTTTCCACGGATTTGTTAAGCAGAAGCGGTGTCGCGCTAGGATCCACTCGATTGACGATGATGGGGTGATGATCACACAAAGATCTCGAGATTGAAGTCGGCAGTTTAGTTCTTTCAGTCTTTATTGACTTCTGACTTGGAGTATCTGACTCTCCCTGTCGATGAGTTCTTTCCCCGGCTTCCTGATTCTATTGATCTTGATGGACTTTGTGTTATGTCGACGACTCAGGAGGTTCGCGATGCGGTGTTTAGGATTGATCCGTCTAGTGTTTCGGGGTCGGATGGATTCTCATCACTGTTCTTTCAGCACTGTTGGGATTTCGTCAGATCGGATGTTGATGATGTGGTGGTTGACTTTTTCTTGGGTAATCTCATGCCGCCCACGTTCACGGCTACATCTATAGTTCTCATTCCGAAGGTTCCTCACCCTCGGAAGTGGACTGAGTTTCGGCCGATTAGCCTATGCAACGTGACGAATAAGATTATCTCTAAGATTATGAATGCGCGGTTGGTCTCGATTCTGCCTTTGATTGTGTCGCCGAATCAGAGTGGTTTCACACCTGGTCGTGTCATCTCGGACAACATATTGCTCGCGCAGGAGCTTATCATGATATTAGCCTAGCCACGGAGATTCCTAATGTGGTGATGAAGCTGGATATGGCTAAAGCTTATGATAGGGTGCAATGGGATTTCTTGTATACAACTATGATTCACATGGGCTTCCCCGTTCGGTGGATCGATATGGTTGGTAGCTGTATTGAGCACTGCGGCTTTCTCGTTTCAGTTAATGGTATCCCTTCTGGATATTTTTATTCGACTCGGGGACTGCGACAGGGGGATCCTCTATCTCATGCCTTGTTTGTTCTGGCGGCGGAGTATTTATCCCGCGGATTAGATTCCATTATTAGACGACACCAGGATATGATTTATCGGACGCGACGGGGTTTTCCGGTGACTCATTTGGCCTATGTTGATGATGTTGTTATCTTCACTAGGGCGTCTGACGATGGCCTCGTCACGTTGAGGCACTTTCTGGAGCACTATTCTGCTACCTCTGGACAAATGGTTAGTGTTCAGAAGAGTAGATTCTTTCTGGCTCCTCGCTTCATTGACGGATGGGAGCACATGGTGCACGAGCTGAATGTTGTCTAAATACTTCCGATTTGTTCAAAATATTTTTACTAATTTTTCGGAGTATTTCTTGAGTTTTATTTTCGACAAAAATTGGACAACATTTCTGTATCATGGTCGACCGGTCGCCCTATAGAGCAACCCGTACCTGAAGAGTACGTTTGAAATAGAAAAATGAACCTGAGGTAAAATTGAGCAGTCGACGGCCGCCGTGCCGTCGATCCGCGTGATGCCCCCGTGCGTGTGAGTCGGTGACTGCAAGTTCGTGTTGAAACAGAACTTCAAACCTTGCCTTTTTGAGTTAGGGGGACCGGTTGAGACAGGGGTCGACCGGTCGAAGCCTATGTCGACCGGTCGCCCTGTGTAATTCTACTGTGTTACGTTTCAAACTTTTATTTTTGTGCGACCGGTCGCCCTGTGCTTTGACAGCAAAAATATGACCGTTTGACAGCAGACACATTTCCTTAAATTGTGGGATTAATTTCTAACAGCTATATTCTTGATTTTAATTATATTTTTTGTAGATTTTCAATCTCCAAGAGGAGCCTATGCTTGATCAATCATCTCCTATAAATAGAGGAAGTTTTGGAGCAACCCAAAAAAAACAATTGAGATACAACAAAACAAGATACACTTCAAGCAAATATTTGTTCTTCATAGTTATTATTCTTGTTGTAAATTTTTCCTAGCTTATCACTTTCACATCCTTGAGGTCTAGGCTATTCTTGATTACACTTTGCACTCAAATTGTAATATTTATTATTGAGTTGTAATCTTGATTTTTGGTTATCATTCAACACAAGATATCCTTGTGAGTGTTCTTGTGGTAAGAACACACTTGGATGATCTAGGTGATAGGTGCAAAAAGATTGTGGTGATCTTCTTATTGAGGTATTGAAGAATTTGGTATTCTTCAAGGTTGAAGATTGTGGTAATCTTCACAAGGTGCCGTTGAAGGAAGATTGTGGTAATCTTCAAAGGGAGATTGTGGTAATCTCCAAATGTGGTGTTGAAGAAGAGTGTGGTGCTCTTCAAGGTGTTGTAAGTTGAATTTGTATTAATTTTGGTAATTAATAAAATTCTTTTTCTTTTTGAAATCCATCCCGGATATATTGGGGTGGTAGAGGATTAGGCCCTAGGTGGGGAACCTCTTTAAATCGACGTGTGTTGTTTACATTACGCACCTTTATTATTATCTTTGAGCATTCGGTTTAAAAAGAGGGCGAAATCGAAAAGATGGAGATAATCTATTCACCCCCCCTCTAGATTATCGTAGCCGCTTCCAAGTGGTATCAGAGCCAAACTCTTTGGCAAGCTCGTTTCACATCGCGAGTGAAGAGAAACGATCGTCGGCGACGAACGAAGCTCATCTATCCGGCACCTCCACCACCAAGCCACCTCGATTTGATTCCAAAATTTTTTATTTTGGAAAGAAAGAATGGAATGCTATTTACAAAGTTGCGGGTTTGATATTTGAAACACCGTCATAAATGGAGAATCCATTCCAATGATAGACACACCACACACCTCCAAAGGATTCAAAGAGCTAAATGATGAAGACAAGAAAATCATCTCTTTAAACGGTAAGGCTCTAAATATCTTGTATTGTTCATTGACTAATTTGGAATATGAACATATTGTAGGAATTCGATCGGCACATGAAGTATGGCAAAAATTAGAAGCCATCTATGGAGTATTTGCAAACGAAAGGAGTCAAACAAAAGCATCTACTTCTCAAAGGGATACAAGCTCAAATCTAAGGAACAAGCCTCTTACAACTTCCAACTATGAAGAAGTTGAATATTGTTTTATGGGCATCGAAGAAGAAAATGAGGTATGTCTTAAACCCTCTACTTCCTATGATATTGTTATTCAAAATGATTATAGTGATTTGCAAAATGATTATGATGAACTACAAGATGAATTCCAAAACTTACTTGTTAAATACAAAAATTTGAAAAAGGAATTCATTGTTTTGAAAAATGATAAGGATAGTTTATTTACTTCCTATGAATCACTATCATGTGCTCACACCACCACTCTTGATAAGGTTAGAAACCTTGAAAAAGAAAATAGTACTCTTGTTGAGAATATTGATTGCATGAAAAAGGATTTATTAAAATCCAACTTGAGTATCAATAAAATGACCGATATTGTTGTTTGTTGTGATAATTCGAAACTAGAACTTGATCATAAGCCTAAGGGTGTCAATCACATGAAAAAGAATCAAGTCTCTAAACACGTTGGTCATTATGCTCCTAGAATTATTACATGCTTCTATTGCGGTAAAAAGGGTCATACGGCTAATACTTGTCGGGCTAGAAATAGCTCTAATTATTGTTGGAGACCTAAAAGTCTCAAAGCTAATCCTAAAGGACCCAAACACTTGAGGGTACCACAAAATAACGTTATATTAGGTACCCGGCGAAATAATGATCGGAGAAAAGTTATACCGCCAAGAAGACATCAAATGACCGCGTAATTTGATCAAAGAAGGAGAAAACATTTTCAACAAAGCCAATTTCCAAGAAGAGGATATAATCAAAAATGGGAAGAAAACAATCCTTGGAAATGGCAAAGACATCATCAACAAGATGATTTTCAAAGAAAAAGAGACTATCTACAATGGGAAGGTAACAAACCTTGGAAATGGAGTAATCAAAGAAGTCATCATCAACAAAGTGACTTCTCAAGGGGAAGATATCATCAACAATGGGAAAGACACAACCCATGGAAACGGCGTAATTGGTAAACCGTATCTCCCCATTTATATATGCATTTTATTTTAATTCTATGCATGTTTTTATTCGTGTCTTAATTGCAAAATGAGTTTTCAAGTAATTATTTTTAATTAAGGTCTTTAATCTAGTTGTAAGTTTCAAAATTTTTAAAAAAGACATTGCATGATATTTCTAAAACTCTTGTGCATTTATGTGGTTTATTATCTCTTATGAAATCTTATAGCATAAGCTCATTTTTTTTTATCTCCTATCACTTGCCTACACTTGTGTTTTTGTGCAAATTTTGCTTAAGAATTGTGTAGGATATATATATCTCACATTCATTGGTTAATTCTTCATCAAGCTTCTTAAACTATCGAGGTATGCTCACTCATATTTTTCTTAAGATTTGATATTATGCTTATGCACATATCTTTCAAGATATTTCATTTCAACCCCTTTAGTGCCCCTAAATGATTTTGCAAATTTTTTTTTTTTAAAAAAAAAGGGCACTACTCGTTATGTCTCATTTTTCTCGAATATATATTTTCCCGAAACCCGTATTTGTTGGATTTGATCCAAAATTATCTTTTTGCAAAGTTTTAAAACTTTTGGAGTGAAAAATTGAATTTTTGAAAAACCTGGAGAATGAAAAAAGCACTGGGACGGTCATAGCAGGGGCGACCGGTCGCCCTGCACCTCGACCGGTCGCACCCTACCTCGACCGGTCGCCCAGCGCAAAATCACAAGTTAAAAACGTTCTGTTCTTCATTTTGAAACAGACGCTCAAAACCCCCCCAAACCCTTGTTGTGCGAAAATCACCCTCTTTCTTCTACAATCTTCAATTTCTCATCATTTTTCACGATTCTTGTTGCTAATCTTCTTATTTTCACTAGAATCTCACATATATGGCTCCCCCAAAGAATTCTACCGGTCGAAATCCCATCTCCAAGCGTAGAAGGGGCGGAGAGGGTTCATCGAGAAATCGGCAAGAAGAAGCAGAACAAAGGGATATCCGAGCCGCCAGCAGAAACGTAGCTCAAGAAGGTGATGATGTTCAAAATCCCATTCTCTCTCGGGCCCAAATTACCGAGCTCGTGGAACAATTTCGCTCCAAAATTGCCGTTGGGCTTAAAGGTAAAAATCTTTTGTTACTCAAGCTCCTAATTCCCACAATGTTCTTAATTTCATCAATAAGTATGCGGAATGGTACTATGAGGATTCGGGGATGGGAGGAAAATCTATTGCTCGAACTAAAATGTGTCATTTTAGTTCATTTACCAATGAATATCCTACCATTAGAGGATTCTTTGAGGAGCAAGGTTGGATGTATTTATGGGAGCATGCGTATGTTTTGTATGATGATGATATTATCCAACTCTTTTATGCCAATATGTGGGTGGAATATAATGTTGAAAGGAAGCCGATAGCCGTAAATTCGCTTATAAGGGGTCGTCATTTTAGATGGACTCCCAATGATATTTGCCGGCTTTTACATGTTAGAGAAGGTGGTTGGGATTATTTCTCTTGTGGGACTTGGAATGATGAAATATTGGGGGTGTCGATGAAAGAAGTTAAGACGTATTTGGGAGTATGGCCAAAGTATTCTTTGTTGGCAATGACACTTGAGCATCGTATTTTATCGGTCATTGTCATATTGCATTTGTGGTAAGTCGGGAAAGATGCCTAGCAACATGGATTACTTTTTGACTTATAAGATTGCAAGAGGGAACCACTTAACTTTGGCGCCATACTTATTCAATGTCTAATTGAGTCCATCACTCAAGGTAATAAGAAGTTGGTTATGGGAAATTGGATTTGTAAACTTCTTATTCAATCGGGACTACCCTCGTCGGAGTGTAACTCGGAGGTATTTCAAAATGACTTTGACATTGATAACATCTCCCAAATAGTCACGATGCGCAAGAATATGGACATCCGACCAACTAAAATGGCTAGAGGAAGAGGTCAATATTCCCCCTGTTAGATAAATGTTTTTATCATGATTTTGATGATTATGTTCGATTTTGTTCAAATGAGTTTTTAAACCAAAACAATGTCCCTAAATGTTGTCTAAATACTTCCGATCAACTTAAAATGTTTTTACTATCTTTCGGAGTATTTTTTGGAGTTTATTTTCGTTAAAAAATTGGACAACACATTTGTTTCAGCTCGACCGTCGCCCTATAGGGCAACCCGCACTGAGTTGGTGAGAAACAGTAAAATGGGGCGTAAGAAAAATAGCGGGGTGACCGGTCGACCAGGTGGTCGGTCGACCGTCGGCGGCGATTGCACTGGGAGTTGGATTTTTGTTCCAAACTTCTCTGTTTCGTAAATTCTTCAAGCGCAATCGGTCAAAGCTAAGGCGACCGGTCGCACCCTCCGACCGGCCCCCTGTGTTAAAATTCGAGAATTCAATTTCAATCTTATCTCTCGACGACGGTCGAACCCCCGTTTATCAAAGAAACTATCCGTTGCGTTTTTGGACAACTTTTCCTTATTTTGTGGGATTGATTTATAACAGCTATATTGATCTTTTTAAATGGTTTCTTTTGCAGCAAATCACTCCCCAATGAGGAGCCTATGTCTGGAAATGAAAGCCAAGTCCTCTCCTATAAATAGAGGCTTCATTCAAGCAACAAGATACAACACTCTACACAAGCAAAGAGCAATTGAGCAAACACTTTCATAAATCTTGTTGTATTAGCCTTAGCACTTTCACTTGCACAAATTTGAGGTCTAGGCTTTCAATTATTGATTACACTTGTATTCATATTGTTTCAATCATTATTGAGTTGTAATCTTGACTTTTGGTCATCATTCAACACAAGACATCCTTGTGAGTATTCTTGTGGTAAGAATACACTTGGGTGATCTAGGTGATAGGAGTTTGAAGATTGTGGTAATCTTCAAGGTGTTGTAAGAGGGTTGTGGTAATCCTCAAGGTGGTGAAAGTGGGTTGTGGTAATCCTCAAGGTGTTGTATTAATTTTTGGTAAATTAATAAAATCTTTTTTCTTTTTGAAATCCATCCCGGATATACTGGGGTGGTAGTAGATTAGGCCCTAGGTGGGTTGAACTACTATAAATCGACGTGTGCTATTTACTTTCCGCATTTAGCATTTCATCTTTGCTTGAGTCTTTCGAAAAAGAGGGCAAAATTTGAAAAACCGGGATAATCTATTCACCCCCCCTCTAGATTATTGTAGCTCTTGGACTAACAAGTGGTACCAGAGCCAAACTCTTTGGCTAGCTCGTTCCGAGTAAAGAGGAAAGATCCATGGCTACACATGATGCTCATCTCACCACCGGTGCCTCCATAAATAAGCCACCACTATTCGACGCCAACAACTACGCATTTTGGAAAGACCGTATGGAGTGTTTTTTACAAGGGTGCGGGTTCGATATTTGGAATGTGGTCATTGAAGGAGTTGATCAACCAACCAAGAAATCGGAGGATGGCACCTTGACTCCTAAACCTTTCAAGGAGTTCGATGAAAACGACAAAAAGGCTTTCTCTCTAAACAGTAAGTCCTTAAATATTTTGCATTGTTCTCTTACGACTATGAAAGTATAATCGCATAAGAGGCATAAGGTCGGCACATGAGGTTTGGGAAAAATTGGAGACAATTTATGAAGGGACTAAGAAGGTCAAGCAAGCAAGAAAGACCATGCTTGTTAAAGACTTTGAAAACTTTAACATGCATGATGGTGAAAACATTTCCAAGATGGTGGAAAGGCTTGATAATATTGTCAATCCTCTTGTGGCCCTTGGTAAAGTCATTTCCGAAGAAGACAAGGTGACTAAGGTATTGAATGCTCTTCCCGGCTCATGGTCCGAAAAAGTGACGGCAATCACGGAAGCACAAAATCTTGAGACACTCAAGTTTGACGAGCTTATTGGAAACCTCCTCATCTATGAAGTCTACCTCAAGGAAAGGAAAAATTCCAAACCATCCATAAATCAATCGGGTATGCAAATTATTCCTAAAGGTCTTGCTTTTTCTTCTAATAATGCATACTATGATAATGATGATGATGATGAGGAGACGGCCGCACTTGTTCGAAAATTTGCAAAATTTGTAAATAAAAATAAAGCAAGAAAACCTAGAGATAATGCTTGCTTTAAATGCGGAAAACCCGGGCACTTCATTGCCGATTGCCCAAAGCTCGATGAAGAGGATCAAAAGAAAAAGAAGCCTTTCACAAAAAAGAAGGCTCTAAACGCAGAGGTCAAAACATGGGATGAACTACTCGAAACAACCGATGAGAAAGGAGAAACCGAACACGGTCTCATGGCCATAGACGATGAAAACAATGAGGTACACTCAAATTCTTCTACTTCCTCCATAGTTGATGACTTACAATGTGATTTTGATGAATTGCAAATTGAGTTTCAAAATTTAATCGTTAAATACAAAAATTTGAAAAAGGAGCATAAGGAGCTTAAGGTTGAAAAAGAAAAATTATTTACCTCTTATGAATCTCTAGACAAAGCTCATGCTCTTACTCTTACTAGAATTCATTCTCTTGAAATTGAAAAGGAATCGCTCACAAAAGATATTGAATGTTTGAAAAATGATGTGCATCGTTTCAACATAAGTACGAATAAAGTTACAAAAATTTTAGATGCACAAAGAGGTGAGCATTCCAAATTGGGACTTGGTTATAAACCATTTCAAAGTGTTTTTAAGAAAAATAACCAAGGTCCGACTTTTGTACGTGCTAATAATTAAAATACTCCTACTTGTTTTTATTGTGGCAAAGTTGGACATTATGCTAATAATTGCAAATTGATAAATAGCTCAAGACATGTTTGGAGACCCAAAGGTCTCAAGACTAACCCCCATGGACCCCAAAATTATAGGGTACCTAAAACAAATTCTTTTGTAGGTGATAGGGGCTATAACAACAATGGAAGATTCAAAATGGCTCGTGGACAGCGGATGTTCACGCCATATGACCGGGAGAAGAGAACTTTTTACCAACATCAAGCTCCAAGAAGAGGGTATGGTCATGTTCGGCAATGGCAAAGGAAAAATTCTTGGAAATGGAGAAATTGGTAACTCTTCTTTCTCTCTTAGTAATGTTTTTTTAGTTGAAGGGCTTAAGTTTAATTTGATAAGTGTTAGCCAACTTTGTGATTCAAATTATGATGTTTCTTTTAATAAAGAAAAATGCATTATTCTTAAAAATGGTGAAATTATTTGTGAAGCATATAGAAAAGGCAATCTTTACAAAATTTGTACAAGTGATTTGGTTAGTCAAAATGTTTCGTGTTTAGTCGCTAATAATGATTTAACTAGTTTATGGCATAGGCGACTTGGACATGTTGGATATAAGAATTTGAAAAATATTTACAAAAACCAACATGTGAAAGGACTACCCAAATTGAATTTTGAAAATCTTGGCTTATGTGACACTTGTCAAAAGAACAAATTAGTTAAAAGTAGTTTTAAGCCCAAAAATGAAATTTCCACAACCAAACCCCTACAATTGCTTCACCTCGATTTGTATGGGGATATTGGTACGGCAAGTCTAAGTGGAAAACATTATACCATCGTAATTGTCGATGATTTTTCTAGATATACTTGGGCTCTTTTTCTTACCAATAAAAGCGATGCCGTTAATGAGTTTGTTAAGTTGTGTAGACTTATTGAGAATGAAAAGGAAGACACTATCAAGTCTATTTGAAGCGATCGAGGTGGAGAATTTGACGGTGAATTTAGAGTATTTTGTGAAACCAAAGGATATGCTCATAATTTCTCGGCTCCAAGGACACCTCAACAAAATGGAGTAGCCGAAAGGAAAAATCGGATATTACAAGAGATGAGTCGGTCCATGCTCAATGAATTTTCACTTCCAAAATATTTTTGGGCCGAAGCCGTAAGTATCGCTTGCTATGTTATTAATCGAGTTTATATTCGTCCTAAAATGAATAAAACTCCATATGAGCTTTGGAAAGGTAGAACTCCAAATATTAGTTATTTCAAGATATTTGGTTGTAAATGCTTTATTTTGAATACCAAGGATCAATTAGACAAACTTGATCCTAAAGCCGATGAAGGGATATTTATGGGATATTCAACAAAAAGCAAAGCATATCGGGTTTACAATAAGACTAGTGGAGTTGTTGAAGAATCCATTCATGTCAAATTTAATGAAGCTTCGGGAGTTGAAAAAATACCTAATGATGATAGTGATGAAGAAGATATTATTGAACAATTTGTTCAAATTGATGATCAACCGTCTACATCAAATGATCAACCATCTACTTTAAATGGTCCTCAAGAAGATAGATGTGATATCTCGGATCTTCCCGTTGCATTGAAATTTAAGGGAGATCACCCAAAAGATCTTATTAGTGGTGATCCCCTTGACAAAGTGATGACCCGGAGAAAATTTGCCGAGAAAGCTCTTATTTCTCAAAAAGAGCCTAAAAATGCTAAGGAGGCTATTGAGGATGAGGATTGGTTTCTAGAGATGCAAGAGGAGTTGAATCAATTTGAAAGAAATGATGTATGGGAATTAGTACCTTGTCCTCCATCTCAAACTATTATTGGTACAAAATGGGTATTAGGAACAAACTTGATGATCAAGGCAACATTGTTCGAAATAAGGCAAGGTTAGTAGCTCAAGGGTATTGTCAAGAAGAAGGTATTGACTATGATGAAACTTTTGCACCGAAGACGTTTAGAAGCTATTCGTATTTTACTTGCCTATTCTTGTTTTAAAAATTTCAAACTTTACCAAATGGATTTAAATCCGCTTTCTTAAATGGTATTATTCAAGAAGAAGTCTATGTAAAACAACCTCCGGGGTTTGAAAATTTTTATAGGCCAAATGATGTTTATAAACTTAAAAAGGCCTTGTATGGTTTAAAACAAGCACCCCGTGCATGGTATGATAGACTTAGTTCCTTTCTTTTGCAAAATGGTTTTATAAGAGGTAAAGTTGATACAACTCTCTTTGTTTTTGAAAAAGGGCAAGATTGTTTACTTGTGCAAATATATGTTGATGATATTATCTTTGGTGCTACTAATGATTCTTTGTGCAAGAAATTTTCTAAGTTAATGCAAGGAGAATTCGAGATGAGTATGATGGGAGAGCTTAACTTCTTTCTTGGACTTCAAATTAAGCAATGTCAAGAAGGTATTTACATTTCACAATCTAAGTATACAAAAGAACTTTTGAAAAAGTTCGGCATTGAAGAAGGAAGAACCGTCTCTACTCCAATGGCAACAAATGTCAAAATTGACAAAGATGAAAAAGGCAAGTCCGTGGATGAATCAAAGTATCGAGGTATGATTGGTAGTTTACTTTATTTAACCGCTAGTAGACCGGACATTCTTCATGCCGTATGCTTATGTGCTCGTTTTCAAAGCAATCTCAAAGAATCTCATATGAGTGCCGTTAAAAGAATTTTTCGATATTTGAAAGGCACCATTCAATATGGTTTATTTTATCCAAAGATGAAAATTTTTCTCTTAAAGGTTATAGTGATTCGGATTATGCGGGAAATATTGATGATCGGAAAAGTACTTAGGATCATGTCAATTTTTAGGCGATTGCCTAGTTTCTTGGTTTTCAAAGAAGCAAAATTATGTTTCTCTTTCAACGGCCGAAGCCGAATATATTTCCGCCGCTTTTTGTTGTACTCAACTTCTTTGGATGAAACAAACCTTAGCGGATTACAAATGCTCTTTTGAAAACATACCTATCTTTTGTGATAATATATCCGCTATTAACATTGCTCAAAACCCGGTTCATCATAACCGTACCAAACATATTGAGATTCGACATCAATTTCTAAGGGATTGTGTTTCTAAACGTAAAATTGAGATATCTTTTGTTCCATCTCAAGATCAATTAGCGGATATTTTCACAAAACCGCTATCTTCCGAGACTTTTGCATCGATACGAGCTCGGTTAGGAATAATGCATATTGAATGAGGCTTACATTTGCATTTTGCACATTTTAAAACTTAGGGGCGAAAAATCGGATTTTTGGTTAAAAATTAGGATTTTGGTAAAACTGACAAGACAGTGAGCTGAAGGAGTTGAGGGCAACCGGTCGCCCTCAACCTCGACCGGTCGCCCTCAACCTCGACCGGTTGCCCTAAGCTATATTTTGGCTTTTAAACGTTCTGTCTTCAGCATTCTTCATTTCTACATTTTTTTTTTGGCCATTTTTCGTCCCCTTTGTCAAATTCACTCTAATTTCATTCAAAAATGGTTTTCATGCATCTTTTACACAACATGGACATTATATAGCATGATCATCATCATTATGGCTCATTCTTTCCGATCAAATGGTAAGAATTTCTCTTCTTTTGCTCAATTGGGTTGAACCCTTGAGTTTTTGAGTTACTTGAATTTTTTGATGTAATTTTCGTATGATCATGATGAGCTTGGTTGTTTTGTTGTAATGTATGATTATTGACTTGAATTGAGGTTGAACATTTTGTCTTGAATCATTTACAAAGGTTATATACAACCCCTTTTATTTTTCACGCACACAAGGTGTTCGATGAAATATCGCTATGAAAATTTCAACTTCTACATGATTCTCTTGCTTTCAAAAGTCTTCTATTATTATTGAGATCATGTTTTGGTAAACAAAACGAGCGTATGAACTCTTCATATTTTATTTCACTCATTTTCCTTGGATTGTTACGTTTTAATTGCTCAACGGTTAATAAACCGTCCCTTTGGTGCACTCTGATATTATTATATGGTGTTTTCACCATTCTAACATTCTTTTTGATGATTCCAAAGGGGGAGAAATAGGATATTGGCTCGTTAGCTCAAGAAAAGCTAATAAAAGCTCGCAATAAGTATTGTGGACTCGAATACCTAGTCCATGGCTTGAATTTTGGACTCGAATGAAATTGATTATAAGCATTGTGACAGGGGGAGCTTCTTAGCTCATGATGCATCTTATATAAGCTTGTTAAAGCTTGTGCTTCTTACTTATAATAATCATTTGTTGATATGCTCATAAATAGGGGGAGCTTTGTATGAAATACTTCTAACGGAAAGTTTACTTGTAAAACCGGAAAATTTTATTTGTTTTTCAAATCATCCTCAAGAATATTGTTTTGGTTTGTAATCATCAAAAAGGGGGAGTTTGTTAGATAAATGTTTTTATCATGATTTTGATGATTATGTTTGATTTTGTTCAAATGAGTTTTTAAACCAAAACAATGTCCCTAAATGTTGTCTAAATACTTCCGATCAACTTAAAATGTTTTTACTATCTTTCGGAGTATTTTTTGGAGTTTATTTTCGTTAAAAATCTGGACAACACATTTGTTTCAGGCTCGACGGTCGCCCTATAGGGCAACCCGCACTGAGTTGGTGAGAAACAGAAAATGGGGCGTAAGAAAAATAGGGCGGGCGGCCGATCGACCAGGTGGTCGGTGGTCGGCCACGGGCGACACTGTGCACAGGGAGTTGGATTTTTGTTCCAAACTTCTCTGTTTCGTAAATTCTTCAAGCGCAACCGGTCACATGACTAAAGGCGGACCGGCCGCACCCTCCGACCGGTCCCCTGTGTTAAAATTCGCAGAATTCAATTTCAATCTTATCTCTCGCGACCGGTCAAACCCCTGTTTATCAAAGAAACTATCCATTGCGTTTTTGACAACTTTTCCTATTTTGTGGGATTGATTTCTAACACTATATTGATCTTTTTAAATGGTTTCTTTTGCAGTAAAATCACTCCCCAAGGAGGAGCCTATGTCCGGAAATGAAAGAAAAGTCCTCTCCTATAAATAGAGGTTTCATTCAAGCAACAAGATACAACACTCTACACAAGCAAAGAGCAATTGAGCAAACACTTTCATAAATCTTGTTGTATTGCCTTTAGCGCTTTTGCACAAATTTTAGCACTTTCAATTCTTGCACAAATCATATTTTTCAATCATTTTGAAATCTTGACTTTTGGTCATCATTCCACAAGATATCCTTGTGAGTATTCTTGGTGGTAGTGGGTGATTAGGTGATAGGAGTTTGAAGGTTGAACTACTATAAATCGATGTGTGCTATTTAGGGTTGTTAATCCTCAATTTGAAAGCATTTCAGGTGTTGTATTAAGTAAATTAATAAAATCTTTTTTTCTTTTTGAAATCCAATAGGGCAAAATTTGAACTACTAAAATCGCGGATAATTTATTCACCGCATTTAGCATTTCATCTTTGCTTGAGTCTTTCGAAAAAGAGGGCAAAATTTAAAAAACTAGGGATAACACCCTCGAGCTCCTAATCCTAATGACTACTTTGATGACGCCGAGGCCGCAAGATTGGCGGAGGAAGGTGAACCGAGCAATCCGGAGAGTAATACCGGTGCTCAACCGCCTAGGAGGTATACCCAAGCCGAATTTGATGAGATGAGGGCCTTTCATGAAACGATGTATGAGGCTTTGGAGCAAAAGACCTCCAAAATGCAAAAGTCTATCGGCAAGTTGAAGAAATTCATCAAGGACTTTATTCCTGGATCTTGCTTCTCCTCGGATGAGGAATGATGTCCCCACCCCCTTTACTTTCTAGTATTTTCATTCATGTTGCTTTGTATTTTTATGAACCTTTGTAAAACTCTTTTGCACTAATGATATTTGCTTGTTTTCTTGAAAGGATTAAAATTGCGAGTTGTTAATGACTTGTGGATAATCGTGATATTAATGGAGTATTTGATGGTAAAAATACTCTTATATGGCATTGTTTGATAATTGGTATGAAGTACTTGATGGTAAAAGTGCTTCTTTTAATGCTTTGATCATTATGCTTAGTTGGATATGTTGGGACATTTGTTATATCATACTTGTATTGTTTAAGGCATGACTTGTATCACTTGATGGATGCTCTAATTTTTTGTAATGCCTTGAAAATTTTTGGCTTATATTATCTCAATTGGGTTGAACCCTTGAGAATCTTTTTGTTGAGCCTCTTATTTGATGGACAAATGTTGCATATTTTGCATATGATTCTATTAAGCTTTGAAATAAGGATGATTGATGATGATATGAAAACTTTTTGGTTTGAAACATTCACAAGGGCTATATTCAATCTCTTTTATTTTTTACGCACACAAGGTGTTCGATGAAATGTCGCAATAAAAATTTCAACTTATACATGAATCTCTTATGCTCAATATCTTAAAATCTTTTTGAGATCATGTTTTTAGATAACAAATGAGCTTATGGATTTCTTATGATACTATTTTTTTAAGCTTAAGTTGTTCCACGGTTGATAAACCATCCCTTTGGTGCACTTTGATGTCATTATATAATGTTTCTATCATCCTAACACTCTTTTTGATGATTCCAAAGGGGGAGAAACAGGAAATTGGCTCATTAGCTCAAAGAAGCTAATAAAAGCTTGTTATAAAAGCTATAAGCTATGGCTCATAAAAGCCATAAGTTGTGAATCATTTTTAGTCCAATTATTGCTTGATGGACTTATACAAGTGTTTAATGATGTTTTGTGATAGGGGGAGTTTATAAGCTCTTGAACAAATTGTAAAAGCTAAAGCTTTTAGCTTATGGATAATTGCTTTTACATTATTCTTGATATGCTTGTTGATAGGGGGAGCTTGTGCTTATTATTGAATATATTTACTCCCTATTGGTTGCTTTTATATTTTGGAAATTTTGGTTGCTTCCAAACGGTCAAATGTTTTTACCGGAAAATCATTTCTAAAATTGTTCTCCTATTTTGTGTAAAAATTGTTTTGGTTTGTAATCATAAAAAAAGGGGAGATTGTTTGATACATGTTTTTATCTTAATTTTGATGATTTTATTTTATCACCAAAACAATGTTTTTAAAGGTTGTCCAAATACTCCTAAATGATTTAAAATGGTTTTAATATTTTCCAGAGTATTTCTTCAAGTTTAGTTTCGACAAAATTGGACAACACTTCAAATGATTTTATATCTACAAGTTTTTACTTCAAAACAAGGTTCCTAAATGTTGTCTAAATACTTCCGATTTGTTCAAAATGTTTTTACTAATTTTTCGGAGTATTTCTTGAGTTTTATTTTCGACAAAAATTGGACAACATTTATGTATCATGGTCGACCGGTCGCCCTATAGGGCAACCCGTACCTGAAGAGTACGTTTGAAACAGAAAAATGAACCTGAGGTAAAATTGAGGTCGAATGGCCGGTGTGGGGGTCGTCGTCGGCGTGCGGCCGGTGCACTGCAAGTTCGTGTTGAAACAGAACTTCAAACCTTGCCTTTTTGAGTTAGGGGGACCGGTTGAGACAGGGGTCGACCGGTCGAAGCCTATGTCGACCGGTCACCTTGTGTAATTCTACTGTGTTACGTTTCAAACTTTTATTTCTGTGCGACCGGTGCATCTGTTTTTGACAAAAAAAATATGACCGTTTGACAAATGGACACATTTCCTTAAATTGTGGGATTAATTTCTAACAACTATATTCTTGATTTTAATTGTATTTTTCTGTAGATTTTCAATCTCCAAGAGGAGCCTATGCTTGATCAATCATCTCCTATAAATAGAGGAAGTTTTGGAGCAACCAAAAAAAACAATTGAGATACAACACAACAAGATACACTTCAAGCAAATATTTGTTCTTCATAGTTATTATTCTTGTTGTAAATTTTGCCTAGCTTATCACTTTCACATCCTTGAGGTCTAGGATATTCTTGATTACACTTTGCACTCAAATTGTAATATTTATTATTGAGTTGTAATCTTGATTTTTGGTTATCATTCAACACAAGATATCCTTGTGAGTGTTCTTGTGGTAAGAACACACTTGGATGATCTAGGTGATAGGTGCAAGAAGATTGTGGTGATCTTCTTATTGAGGTGTTGAAGAATTTGGTATTCTTCAAGGTTGAAGATTGTGGTAATCTTCACAAGGTGCCGTTGAAGGAAGATTGTGGTAATCTTCAAAGGGAGATTGTGGTAATCTCCAAAGGTGGTGTTGAAGAAGAGTGTGGTGCTCTTCAAGGTGTTGTAAGTTGAATTTGTATTAATTTTGGTAATTAATAAAATTCTTTTTCTTTTTGAAATCCATCCCGGATATACTGGGGTGGTAGAGGATTAGGCCCTAGGTGGGTTGAACCTCTTTAAATCGACGTGTGTTGTTTACATTCCGCACCTTTATTATTATCTTTGAGCATTCGGTTTAAAAAGAGGGCGAAATCGAAAAGATGGAGATAATCTATTCACCCCCCTCTAGATTATCGTAGCCGCTTGGACTTACAGAAAGAGCTTTTCCTCCCAGTGATTCAGAAGATGTTGGATAGAGTTGCTGGGTGGTCACATCGGCATCTGTCATTTGGTGGTAGGCTCACTCTTATTCGGAGCACGCTTATGGCCACCCCGTTGCATATTCTTCAGGTCATGCAGCCGCCAAAGACAGTTCTTCATCAGTTGGAGCAGATCATGGCTAGATTCTTTTGGGGCTCCTATGCGGGACAGAAGAAGACTCACTGGATCAGTTGGGATGATATCTGCCACCCTATTTCTTAGGGTGGTTTGGGGTTGCGCCGACTTTCAGATATTGCTGACGCCTTCAGTTACAAGTTGTGGTGGAGGTTACGTGAGGGCCATTCGTTGTGGGCTCAATTCTTGATCAGCAAGTACTGTTACAATGGGCTTCGATCTCCCTGTAGAGCCTCTGTAACACATAATCATAGTCATCAGTGGAGGCGCTTGAGGCGGATCGGTATTCGAGCCCAGGAGCGGATTTTTTGGTCTATTGGCAGTGGTAGCCGTGTCAGTTTCTGGGATGATATTTGGTTTGGGCATAGGCCGCTTGAAGATCATTGTTTGGATCGGCCGTTGGGTCATATGACGGTTGATTGGTTCATTCACGATGGTATATGGGATAGAGATAGATTGTATCAGGTCTTGGTCTCCAGATGTGGGCTTCCTGAGAGTCTCATTGAGGATATATCCGGGGTCCCGATTCTTCTGGGGTCAGAGGATATCATGTGGTGGATGTTTACCTCTCATGGTGGGTTCTCTATGTCTTCTACTTGGGATTCTCTCCGGGGTAGAAATGCTCAGAACCTTCTGTATGGTGCCATTTGGAACGATGCTCTTATTCCTACTATCTCTATTTTCCTTTGGCGCCTCCTTCGTAATCGTATTCCTGTGGATATCAAGCTTCAGCACGCACGTGGCACTTCCCTTGCCTCACGTTCTTTGGTGTTGCTTGAATAATTCACATTCATCTCCTCAGTCGAATCTATCCCTCACCTCTTTTTGATGAATGATATTGTTCATCCATGTGGAATCACTTTCTTCCTTGGTTTGACACGCACTTCCATACACCACCGATATGATATTGTTCCTTTCATTTTGGAGGAATCGCACACACGGATCACACACGAGGCACTTGAGTTTCTTGGTTCCCTGCTTGATTTTATGGTTTTGTACGGACGGAAAGGAATAGTGTCAAGCATCGACACATTCCTTTCTTGGTTTCTCACATTATTTGGCGGTGGAGCGGTATCTCCGGATTCTTGTTTGGTCGGCGTCGAACCCATCGATTGGTCCTGGATGCTTCCCCTACTTGTTGGCTTTTTGCAGGGGAGTGCTCCACCACAGTTCCACGCAGTCGAGGATGGTAACTTGGCGAGCTCCTCGGCTCCCTCGGATCAAGCCGAACACGGATGGTTCATTTGATCCGCACACCGATAGTCATGGCGGGGGATTGATTCAGGATCATTTGGCGAGACTTATGTTGGCGTTTCACGATTCCTTCCGGCGGTGTCTAGCTTTCATGCCGAGCTACTAGCGCTGGAAATGGGACTGCGGCATGCCCGACAGTTTTCTCTTCAGATTTGGATCGAGTTGGACGCAGCGGCGGTGGTCACCACGATTACTTCTGGTGGCCTTGGCTCTTGGCAAGTTCAGCACACCCTGATTAGCATTCGGAACATGATGAGGGACCTTGATGATTCGATTTCTCACATACACAGAGAGGAGAATCGACCGGTGATCACCTAGCAGAGTTGGGAGTCACGCCCTGGCAGTCACATTGTTCATGAGGGCACGACTTCTCACCACCTTCTTGCGCTCATTCGGATGGACCAACTGGGATATCCGAGCTTCAGATTTTCATAGATCATTGGTTTTCCTTTTACTCTTTACATTTCTCTCTATGATAGTCTTTCTAGATATCGTAGTGATAGGTTATTTGTTCTTTGATTCTCTCCCGCCTTGACGGGCATGACATTGTATGATATTTTGATTATTTGATTAAAAAAAATCAGCAAAAAAAAAAAACAAAAAACAAAAAAAAAACTTTTAAAAAAAATTCCATTCTAGTCCAATTTTTTTAAGTTTTTGCCCATAAGGCTTATTTGGGGTCCAATTATTATGAAATTTGAACCATGGGTTCAAAATATTATAAAATTATATGGTACTTTTCCAGGTACATGGACTGTATAAGTCCTGAAAATTCCATTTTGGTCCTTGAGTTTAGTATTTTACATTTTAGTCCTCCAATTTTATAAAATTGCTTTTCTTAACTCAAAACATTTTGATTTTTGGAATTCATTCAAAATATGTGTTTTTCAGTCCTTAAAAGTTTAAATTTTCTAAATTTTAAAAGTGGTGCTGGTACAGTTTCGAAAATTGCATTATAGCCATTAAATTTTCAAAAAATTTACAATCTAGTCCTTGGGCTTTCAAGGGTTTATTTTTGTTATCTCAAAACCTTTAAAACTTTATTATTATGTCAAAATGTCATTTTTAAGCATTATTACAGTCCCAAAATTGAGTATTTACAGAAGGGTCCCATAAATTTTATTTTCTTAAAATTTAGTCCACCAATTTTGCCATTTTTGCATTTAAAGTCCAAAATTGTGATTTTTTCAATTATGCACGAATTTTACAGAATATAAGGAAATTAAAACATGAAATCTTAAGTACATGAACATGCATTTACATATCATATAAGAATTCATCACATAAGTCATTAAATTGCACATGCATGCACCTAATTTGCAATAATTGAATTTTAAGCATCATTTGAGAAAAATTGGAATTTCACATCTTAAAATATATATGCAATACATAATTATTATATATCTTAAGATTTTCAAGATACTACATGCATTTTCATAAAATCACTTGAGGTTTAAAATATTTTTCCACCCGCCTTATTTGTTTGGTTGATTTGGTGAAAAAGAAGATGGTCACTAAACTTGAGGTGTTAAACTTCACTTTGGTCAGCCCCTAGGTCAAGTAATACAAGAATTTGGAGTTAGAAAATGAGGAATTAAAATAAGAAGGGAGAAAAAGAAAGAAATAGCCAAAGGTACTACACTTACCTTGTGTAGTTGGTTTGTAGTCAAATTCTCTAAAATAACTTGATCACCCCTTAGCCAAGGCTCCAATGTCAGCCCCTAATACCTCAAAAATGAGAATATTTGAAGTCAAAATTCGAAATTGAGGGGAAAGAGAAGAAGGTGCTAACAACCTCAATTCTTACCTTGTTGTCTTGTCTCTACATTTAATCTTGAAAGTCCTTTTCAAGCTAGTCTCCAACCTTCTAAAGACCTTCAAGTTGAGTCTCTAAGTGTACCTCAAAGATGAAAATAATAAAAATTAGAAGATGAAAGAAAGGCTTGAAGATTAAAGGAGTACTTGAACAAGAAGTAGAAATTCTTACCTACCTTGCAATAGTGTTCGAATTTCAAGTGTTGGGAGGAAATTCTTGTAAGTTTTTGGCTAAGTATGGGGTGTTTTAGGTAGTGAGAGAAAGAAGATGAAGAAGGATTTCTAGAGAGAAGTGGGAGAGAGTTGGGCAAAGTGAGAGGTGAAGAATGATGAAAATAAACAAATTTCTTGTTCACTAAGGCGTTATGGCCGAAAACTTTGAGGGAGGGAGAGAGGAGAATTGTTTTTTTTTTTTTTTTTGGTTAAGGCTTGAAAGATGTCTTTGCATGGGGAACAAAAGACAAGTCAATGGTATGGGCAAGAATGAAAGGTGGAGGATGGGTGGTTGGGGAAAATAAAAAGAATGTTGGAGTTGTAGGGATATGTTGGAATTTGTAAGAAAGAAATGTATAAAAAATGTGTGTAGGATTTTTGGGTATTGATTTTGTGTATAATTGTGTATGTGTATAAGAATTGAGGGGTTATTTAACGGATTATTGCATTTGTGAGATTTTGTTGCCATTTTGTGGTAAATTTGACGGATGTTAAGGGATTAAGTCTAAGCGCTATTGGCAATAGCGCCCGATTACCAGGCACTAATTGCAATAGCGCCAAACCTTTTTTTTTTTTTTTTTTTCCTTTACTTGGGCGCTAGCTTGACTAGCGCCCTTCTTTTTTTTTTAATTTAATAATTAATTTATTTATTAATTTATAAAATAAAAAGATTAAATTCATTCGATTAACCAACCACAAAAGTGCAACAAAATCTCACAAATACAATAATCCGTTAAATAATCCAGAAAATTATAATCGTTACAAGTCAAGATTAATCTCAAAGTAGGGGTGTTCATTCGGTTAACCATTAACCGAAAATATTGAAAATCGAATTAACCGAATTTGATAATTGGTAAAAGTCAAGTGTTCTAAATAGCGCTAGGTGCTACTCGGGCGGCAAACTGGGGGTTAGGCGGAACCTGAGCAGAGTTAGGCAGGGCCTAATCTAAAAAATAACCAAGGCGGACAAGGGGGGCCTAGCGCCTAGGTCGGGACTAATCGGGGCTAGGCGGGGTCTTTAAAAAATAACCAAGGCGGACAAGGGGGGCCTAGCGCCTAAGTCGGGACTAACCGAATTAACCAAAATTTCTTTAAAATACAAAAAATATATATTGTATATATAATATATGATATAAATAAATAAAAATCTATAATATATTATATATAATTATAATTATATATAAAATATATGTTTAACACAATATTCGGTTAATTCAGTTAATTTTGAATTTTCGAACTGAATTAATCGATAACCGAAATTCTTCAAAACCTTTTTAACCATTCACCGAACCGAAATAATTCGGTACATTGGCGCTAATGGCAATATCACCTGCACTTAAATTTATCATACCCCCAAAATATACTATATTTTCGCCAAAAAATCCCACAAACACGGTAAACTGTTAAATTACCCAGAATTGAGAGATAATTCTATATCCAAATTGTGCTATGGCCGTCCAACACAAAGTCAATTGTGGTATCCATTTTTTTTTGTCCCAAAATTGATGATAATAGGTGTATAATATCAATCTCCAAAATTAATAGTGATTCCCATAATCACTTATAAGTCTCATACTTACTTATTCTAAATCAAATTCTTATTTCTATAGGATATAAGTCACTAATGTTTAGGTCTCTTAAAATTCTAAGGTGTCTAATAAATACACAAGTAGTAATAATGATCAATCAAGTGATCATTAAACATATAATAGAAAATAATAAATGATCAATAATTAAACAAGTAGTTGATCAAATAATTAAAATGATAATAAAATGCGAAAATATTATTAACAATAATCCGTCAAAATGACACGATAAAGTAGTCACGAATAATACATAGTCGATACACGACAATAGCTTCACGCTTGTTCACGATTGAAATCGAGGGCTTCACATATTTGGCCCAATTATTTTTCAAACTTTTTTTGTATATATTTATATGAAATTTCTCATAAAATATATATTTTTTTAAAAAATAGATTATCAAAAAAAAATATTTACTAATACTTTAAAATTTAAATTATAAAGCAGGCCTGGCCATGTTTGCATTTAGGGGAGAACTCTTAAAGAATTTAATGGGTTGGATTTCGAGTCTAAAACAAATCTCTATCCAAATTCGATCCATTGATATTCCTAGTTACAAGTATAAGATTTCTAATTTTATTTAAGTGCGATTTACTGATTCAATGGAAAAAACCAACATAAACAAATTGAGTTGAATATATTCTCACCTTAAATAAATATTTATGTATACATTAATATAAATATTGGTTTAAATTCATTGCATAAGTATATTTGAATTGTATGTTGTATGTAAAATTTATTATGCAATTGAATGATATAAATAATAGAAAATTGAAGAATCAATATATTTTTTAAAATAGTGTATCATTTCTGAAAATTGTATTTACTCTTGAATTTGGAAAGTGGTTTTTTATAAGTGAACAATTGGGTATCTATTCTAAATGAATTATATAATTCAGTTTTTGATTCATTCAATTTATTTCATTCATATTAATAAAAAGTTCATGTCAAATATTTTTGTTCTGAATCTACGATAACAACAATATTTGCATATATATTCTCAAAAAAACAATATTTGCATACTTGTGGTTTGTATAATAAGCCCCTAAGGCCCATTGCAAAGTGCATGAGATGGCACAAATTGGTGAACCTATGCCCATCATGACTAGGCAGGCCCAAAATTAATGGGCTTTAATTTTGTTTCTTTTTAAGTAATATTTTTTTTTGGTAGAGATAATTACATTTTACCACTCAGACTATACGCGTTTTTAGTTTCCGAGTTGCATTTTTATCTCCTAAACTCTAAGAGGGTGCCAAAATTCTCGAATATTCCATCACATGAGGGCAAAATCGTCAATGTCTCAAAGTTGTTACATTTTGCCACCTAAACTATGTTTGACTTGCACTTTACCCTCCTAAACTTTGCATTATTTCACTTTCCCATATAAAATTTAAAAAAATTCAAAAAAAATATATATTTATACATGTATTTTATTTCTTTTTTTTTTCTAATTCTTTCACAAAAAATAAATAATTACTTTGGTTAAATATATTATCAACAAAATCACACTAAATTCTTCATTTTAAACTTTCTAGTAAGATCATAGTTTATTTTCCTTTTACTGAGTTAATTTTTATATTATATTTAAAAATATAAATTATCCTTTTTATTTTCTAGGTGAATAGAATTATAAATATTCACCAAAGTCAATTTGAACATATTCCTTTCGTCAATTTAATTTTTTTAATTTTATAATTAAAAATTATAAAAATTAATTTACTTCATTGCAAATCTTATACAATACTTAAATGTAAAAATAATCAAATTCATTAAATTTGTAATACTTGTATCTTCTAGCAATTTTACTTACAAAAGAAAATTAAAAATGCATCGTATTATGTTCAAATTGACTTTGGTGAAAATTATAAGTTCATTCACCTAGAAATTGAAAATGATAGTTTATATTTTTAATTATAATGTAAAAACTAACACAGTAAAAGGAAAATACACTAGGTTTTACAAGAAAGTTTAAAATGAAGAATTTATAGTATAATTTTATTGATAATATATTTAACCAAAGTAATTAATTATTTTTTATGGATAAAAAATTAGAAAAAAAAGATATAAAATAAATGTATAAATATATTATTTGTTTTTAAAATTTTATGTAGCAAAGTGAAATAACGCAAAATTTAGGGGAATAATGTGCAAGTCAAACAAAGTTGAGGTGGCAAAATGTAACAACCTTTTTTAAAATTTGAGACAATGACGATTTTGCCAATACGTGCAAGGCACGTGGCGGAGTATTCTGGGAATATTCTGCCGGCGGTGGCCGATATATGGCATTGCACAAAAATCATGGAGTTTAGGGGGTAAAGTGCGACTCGGAAAAGTTTAGGTGGTAACCTCGAAAAAATGCGTATAGTTTGGGGGTAAAATGTAATTATCTATTTTTTTGTATATAGTCACCACTCACCAGAGTATTAAAGTATGATAATAATTTTATTAATGATTTAATTTTCTTTTTCCAGAGTATTAAAGTATGATAATTAATTTTATACTAAAAAGTAAAAACTTGTTGGATAAGTTAACTAAATGAAATTTTAGTTCAATACAAATATAGATATATCTCGCTTATCTTCTTAGAATCATGGTCAAAAAAATTTATTTAAAAAAAAACGCAAAATTTATCCTCAAAAGAGAAAAAACTCCAAACTAATTAGCATTTGAAATAACAAGTTCGGTTGTGAAAAAAAAAAAAAAATAAAGTAAGAAATTTTGGAAAATATAAAAATATTTACTACGAATCAAATTAAAACTGTGGAAGTATCTTATATTTTCAACTGAACACAGAAAAATAAAACAAATTGAAAATGTACCATCCAATCAATTAATCAACAAATTACGATAATTAATATGCAAGGAATATTATACAATAATAAACTTCTGTGATATTTTCATCAAAAAAAGTGTTCTCTTACATGTTTGTCACCCAAATCAATCCGGAGACAATAAATATAAATAAATAAATAAATACAAAGAAATCCATAAAAAAATCAACATTTTTATGTGATATACAAACAACCATCAACCACATTTCCTTGCATCAATGGCAAAACTACAAAAACTTCAACTAAAAATGATTCCAAACAAAAAAATTAAAAAGATTCAATTAAAATTCATTTCAAGTACAAAAAACACAAAAAATGACATCATATATTAGTATGGTCACGTAAGCCTCACCTACATTTCACCTTAAAAACACATTTAATCACACACACAACACATAACACACAGTGACAGACACATCAACAGTTGTATCTAACCATCCATAGATTTATATCTCTGAAACATTTAAAAGGAAAAAAGAAAAAAAAAAAAATTCTCCCATAACAAAGAAGGAAATATTATCCCCATTTCTATTCTTCTCTCTCTCTCTCTCTCTATTACTTATATTCCCATTCTATACTTAGGAGGACGAGCGCCATTTCCATAATTCAAAGCTCCATTTAGCGCAAACTGTTTTTCCTTTTTTATTTTCGGTTTTTCATTTTTTCAGGTGCGGAATATCTTTCTTTCTATTTACATGAACGACGAAGAAAGTTTGCTTCTTGTTTTATTACTTGGTTTTATGTTATTTTGTTAGGTTTTAATTTGATTGAGCGAAGGAGCGGGTCTTTCTTTGTTATGTAGTTCAATTCGTTGTTTTGGGTTATCTAATTTTGGCTTGTTATCGTTGTACTGTTAATTGTAACGTTACTTGGATGAAATATTGGATTAGGGATAGGAATGGGATGGGGTTTGAGATGATGGGGGGATTAGGGTTTTTCTGAACCAGCATTTCATGATTCTTGATTGATTGATTTATTTGTTTACCTTTTTTTTGTGGGGTGGGGGTGGGGGGTTAAGTTTCGATATTGTTTCTGGGGAATGAATTTGATACGGATTATTGGCAGTAAGAGTTGAGTCTGTCTTTTTTTGGGTTTTAATTTGTTGTGTGCTTAAAATTTTAATTAATGTGGTGTATGTCTACATCAGCTTGATTAAGTTTTAATCTTTATTATATGAACTGTTGCTGCATGAGGTTTATTAATAGTTCGAGGTTGAAGTTTGAACGGTTATAATCAAACATTAAGGCAAAATTGGGAAATGAATAGAAATACTAATAGCAGTTCCCAGTACATCTTTCCAGAGTACCATTTATGCTGCCTAGTGAGTTTGCCTGCACATTCTCAGGATCAAGGTTAATCTATACGCTCCCTACTTCTGAGTTTGCATGTTTGCATATTGTTGTGGGCCATTCGATATCCTGTTTCCATCGGATCATTGTAGGAAAGCCTGCCTTTATTAAATAACAGCATGGACTCAAAAAAGTTTCTTACCAATGTGGAAGATCCCTTTCTATTTATAACCATCGTATGCCATCCAGCCCGTTCCAATTTGCCTTTCACTTGAATTTTAAAAAAAATTGATCTGTTCAATAATAGTTTAGCTTATTTGCGTATGCTCCCAGAGTCGGGGGTTTTGCAGGCTTGGAAAATATAGGCATGAATGGTAATGGATTGGGAAAAAGGAGGTTAGGAATTGTGGTTCTGATGGAAATGTTTTCCTTCTTTCTGAGAGCAATGCCTATTTTGTTGATCTGGGACTAGTGGTCCATTTGAGCTCGGATGGTGTATTGAGTTTGGACTGGTGGTGATGTTTTTTCTTGCTGGTAATTTACTTCCTGTGGACTGCAGTGCTGGTGGCAGAGAACCTTGGATTTTTTTGCTGATGGGCAGGGCCTGGATACTTTCATTATGGGAAGCGAGAGAGACTAAGCATCATTTGAAAGAATATCACTAGTCATTCTCCAAAAGTCATCAATTTGACAAAAACATTTTAAAGTTTATAATGAGGATGCCGATAATAGTAGCTTCAAGTCTGTAATTTACATTCTTGGGTTTGAGATGACAACATACATTAATTTTTACAAAGACCGGATATTATCTTCTTTTACTTTAGAGAATTATAAACTAGTTTATAGGAATGAGTTTTTAGACAGATAAACACCAACTCAGTCCTGGGTATTACCTCAAGTTAGACTTACTATTCTGTGTGTCATATAATGTATGGTTAAAGCTTCGTAAATTAGGTCTCTCGAATATTACTGTGGGCTTGATAATTGATCGTTACTTGGAGTTGAAATAAGGACAATGGACATAACTCTTATACCTGTATTCTTTGCTGCAGGTAAATAGTTGGGAAGTTTCCTTCTTAGACATTCCCTTGTTACAATCTCAGTACAATGACCGAAGCTGATAGTGAAATAATAAAACCCGAGGTATGCTTTACATGACTTTTTTGCACATCTGGCATCTTAATTCTCTTTTTGTGCATATGTTCTTTTATGCCTATTTGGTGAACACAAGCGAACCCTTTCCTTTCTTTAGTAATGTTCGATATCCTTCCCTTGCTAATATTGATCCCATCTAGAGTTTCCCTGCTATCATTGTTTCAGTGTTGTAGTTGATTAGTTTCTTTGTTTTTCATTTACTTCTGATATGGATTAGTTGCTGTGTGTATTGCTAGATGCTGAAGGCTTACGTGTGGCTTCAAACTTCTGATGGTTCAATACAACAAGTAGAGCAAGAAGTTGCCATGTATTGTCCATTTATATGTCAAGAAATACACTCAGGCATGGGATCTTGAAGAATTATCCCATCTCTCTTCCTTCACGGGTCAATCCTCCTATGCTGAGCCTGATTCTCGACTACTGCCGGTTTCATCAAGTACCAGGTCGTTCTAACAAGGTTAATACACATTGCTTAACTCTACATTTTCATGTCTTTTTTATAGGCCTGATTAATTTTCCACTTGTGAAGAGAGTCTTTTGGGCATTCATCTGAGGTGATAGAGGAAAATAAATTCTTGATTTTGATTATACTTGATGCAGGAGAGGAAGTCCTTCGACGAGAAGTTTGTTCGAATGGATACCAAAAGGCTTTGTGAACTCACATCTGCTGCTGACAGCCTGCAGCTGAAGCCATTGGTTGATCTCACTAGTCGTGCTCTTGCACGGGTGATTGAAGGGAAGACTCCTGAGGAGATACGAGAAATATTTCATCTGCCTGATGATCTCACAGAGGTGTTCTGTCCTTGCAAGCAGTGTACATGCTTATTTCCTTTTTTTTTTCCATGGGGAGAATCCTGCCTTTCTATTTCTTCTCTCTTATATATTGTTTTATCCTATTGATACAGGAAGAAAAGTTGGAGCCTATCAAAAACACCATGGATGATCCAAGGATTCGACTTTTGAATAGATTGTATGCTAGGAAGAGGAAAGAATTAAAAGAAAGAGAGAGATTAAAGGTGGTTATAACATTGCTTTTGAATTTAGTGTATTCTCCCAGTTTCTCTAGGTTTTTGTACCCGTGAACAGTGAAATTCATATTCTATAAATCTGGTTTAAGTGGTTATTCACTTCTATTGCAATGTTTATATGTGTTACTTAAGATTGAGAAAATGGCTTTCATGTGTTCTGTAGACTGTTGAGGTTGAAGAGGAACGTGCGGATGATCGTTCAGTGGATGACCTCTTATCGTTTATTAATGGAGGCAATGAAGGTATTATGTTGTTTCATGTTTCTCACTCATTTCATTTTATTTCTGTGCATATTAAAAGTTGATGCCACCAAGATTCGTCATGGGATAATTCAGGAAATGATGCTTAACTTGAGGAAAAAAGATTGTTCTTAGAAGTTGTCAGTATAACTTAATTATAAACTTTTGATATAATCTATTTACCACAATCAGTAGTATACTTGCATTTTCTTTTGCACATTATGGTGTGTATATTGGTAAACTGGGTATTTAATAGAATATGATTAAGATCATCTAAGCAGAACTCATAGCTATCATATTCTTCTTATGTTTTTGTTTTTCTGATGCTAATTTGTATTTGGTTTGTTGGGGACGAGGTAATGTTGGGGTTGTCTGTGTTTCTCATATTGATATAGTAATTGTTTTATGAATTCTTTTCTTAGGTTTGCCAAATTATTTTAGCTGTAATTGAAGTTTTTGTCCTTGGAGTTGGAGCTCCCCTTCCAACTTTTTTGTTTAACTGTTTTTTCTCTCTGCGCAATAGTCAACTGATACTAAATTTAGTAGACTTTGCTGGCAAGTGTTTTGCTATTTTTCGAAGATAAGCTCCAAGCAGCACATTGCTTCTGGTTTATCTGTCTGTTTCCCTTTCCTCCCTAGGTGAAGCAAATATTTCTGAGCTTGAAGCATGCATTCATCCTTCATATTCATGCCTCATCTCTCCCTTATTTCCTCATTCTGAGGTGGACCCTTTGATACATATGATTTTGCAGATTCTAAGGGGTCTAAAACTTCTAAAAATAAAAAGAAGAATCGTAAGAGGAAAGATCCTCATAAGACTGCTCCTTCAAACTGCACTAGTACTTCAAACAGCACCTCTTCTTCAAGCAATGTTGTAGACATGAACAAGAAGGTGAGAATCATTATCTTTTCCGTGCAGTTCTCTACTTTTTGGCTTGATCTTTGTGTTGAAACTTCTTGGGATACGACATTACTATTACTAATTACCTCAGTCCCTTTTCACTTATGATAGAGAAGGACAGGACAGCTGGCATCTATGCTAGTCATCTACGGTGTTTGATTGATGTCCTTCTATGCTGCAGGAATCAAATGAGCTTGATGTGTGCAGTAATCCTTCGTTACAAAGCAAGCTTTTGAGCAACGTTTGTGACAAAACAAAGTCGCTGGACATTGAAGATGATGGACTAACAGCTGAGGATGAGTTTGATGATTGTGATTTAGATGATGATATTGACCCTGCATTGAAAGAAAAAATTGATAGGTGAGCTTGATGCTTTTCAGTGCCTTTTCCTGGCCCCAGTGAATTTCTACAAGAAATTTAGGGGTTGGGGTCTTAATGAATAAAAGATCAAAAAAATGCTTGTTCGCTAATTAATTTTTCCCACATATTGTGTAATTAAGTTATTCGGCAGCACGTGATCATTTTGTTGGATAAATGTGAGCGTACTATTTGATTATCAGACTCAGATCAAGTTGCATGTTTTGGTTGATTACCTGTTTGATGGATTTGGTAAATTGGGATGATTTTTTAAAATGATTGGGGAAAATATTTCGTGTACCTGACCTAGAATGTAGAATTAAACGTCTCCTTTTATTTAATGAGTTACAGGGAGGTGAATGAAGAGAATTTTCTAAGCTTTACTCTTATTTATCCTGTAACTTAGCATTGGGCGGTTTTTGGTTGAAGAAAAAGTTCCAAATTGAGTTTTATGAATTGAGGAGTCACATGTATAAGGTTTGTTGGTGGTATGTCATAGTTTTCATGGAATCAACTTCTGTTAACTTTTGTGGATCTTTGATATGTATGGGAATAATATTTAATGCTAATAATGATGATGTTAATAACGTGGTTGTGTCGTTGTGGTTTAATGATATTGGGAGGAGCATATATACTAAGCAACTGCTAAATCTTGTCTACTGTCTTCATTTTCTTTTCCTTTCTTTCTTCATTTTTTTCCTCAAATCTTATCCTTGCTCTAATCAACTGTGACATATGCCTAATTAACATCTTTGAACTGTTCAAATATTTTTTGTTCATTCTTTTAGCAACATATGTTTTGGAACTTTCCATTCTGTGGTACTTGATTAAAATTTAGACAAAGAAGTTAATCTTCGATCAATTTTAAACTAACTCTTGTCCAAAAAAAAAAGGCCATAGATGCTCGTACAAGGGATTGTTTTCCTTTAAAGTTCAAAGCCTTAAGCTCTATACTTTTGAACAAGTCGATTAGGCGGATCGTTTTGGTGTATCATGTTCTAAGATACTTTGCAAATTTGAAATGCACAAACAGTAATTTTTTGCCGCTCTTTTACCCAATAACAAGAAACTGAACCTTCTAAATTTCAGTTTAGATTCTTTTGGGAACTTTTCGTAAGAAACTATTTTTGTGTTATTTATTTTAAACAGACAAAATCATATGAGTAGATTAAAAGAGCTTGTTTAAAATGCATGATGAGATAGGTATGTGCATGAAATGACATCCTCTTGTATTAGAATATATCTTGCTTTTATATATCATAGACTGTAGAGTGAGTATGCAAGGATATCATAGGTCGATCTAGCTCAAGATCTTTGATGTGGTTCAACATACTTATTGATGGCATTATTTGATCATAATCACCTTAATCAGTTGGAGACTAATTGAAACATATGAAGACAATGTATACTTGGTATTGTAGATAAAATACTTTTTTGGAGCGTGCATGCATGGCTTGCAGTAATAAATTGCCACTTATCCGAGGAATCTGCCAAAAATCTTCGGTTTGTCACTGACTTCTGGTACACCCAACCTCATTGAATCTACCTCCATTTTGTCCAGTATAAATTCAGGCACCCCAATCCCTGAGGACTTAGGACTTTGAACCAGCGTTCGGAGTAGTTGGATAGGGCGAAAAGGGTTTGAAAATTTGATTTCGACCACATCGATTAAAGGGATTAGGCCGCTGGAAAAGGGAACTCAACAGAATGTTCCATTTCCATTATCGCATATGTGATGTGGCAACCCTTTTTATGGAGTTTTTGAACCTGGTATTCGGGAAAAGCAGAGAGGGCTAAGAAGGAAACTCTTAGAGAGAGAAATCTCATGACTTCAATGTATGGAGCGTTGATCGTCATGATAGATCTTTGGGTAAAGAAGGGAAATCATAGAGATGGGTCTGATAACTTCATGGTGTATGGAGCATGCATAGCTAGCTTCACTGGCTCCCTCTTGGGTGAGGGGGAGGAGTGGAATGTACCAAGTACTTTGCAGTTGAAAATCCCAGAGAACCCATTAGTGGTTATTAAAGGTCTTGACTCATGATTTTTTTCCCTCTTATGTGAAAGAAGGGAAAAGAATTCTTTTAGTGGTCACATAACATCTGCAACATAAGACCAACAGATTGATTTGGTAGGTTCTTTTGTTTTTAGTTTTTTTTTTTTTTGGGTACTTGTCACAAATCCCGTCTTTTCATGTGTCCAATTCCTTATATTTCTCTTTTAAAAAACTTGTAATTGGATTGATCCTGGGATTATTATTATTATTATTATTATTATTATTATTATTATTATTATTATTATTATTATTATTATTATTATTATTATTTTTTTTTTTGGGTGGGGGGAGGTGGTGGTGGGGGAAAATGCAATTACTATTCTTGTTTTACACATGCAATGGGGGAATATATGTTTATGCTTGCGGATCTCCATTTGGATTTGGTGATCTCTTGATTCAGTCTAGAAGCATTTGCACTGTTCATAGGTATATTTTAGCTTGGGTTCGTTAAGGGTTCAAAGGAAGCCTAAAACCCTTAGTTCTTGTTGCTCTGCTGCATGATATCATTTGGTCCTTGGTTGATTCAGCCTAGAAGCATTTACACTGTTCATACATATATTTTAGCTTGTGTATGTTCGGGGTTCAAGGAAGCCTAAAACTATTAGTTCTTGCTCTGCTGCATGATACCATTTGGTACAGCTGCGAAGAAAGTAAAAAAGGATCAAAGAGCTAACCAATAGAAATTAGCAATGCTATCCTTGCCATATTTGTTTTATGGATTATATCATTTGTGACAATTTTTCTGTGCTATTTGATTAATCAGGGAAGTGGAAGACTTTGCTAGAAGGTTAAATTCTGATTGGCCAGAAAGAATGCAAGAGATTCTTTCTCTAGGTCAAGAGAGAAGACCATTACAGTTGACCATCAATGGAAATGGTTCCTTGAGGAGATTTACGAGTATGTTTTCCTCTTCCGTGTTTTTTTTTCTTCTCTTCCTTATTCTACCTTTACCCATAATCTTCTATTGTAAGATATGATACTGTTTCCATGTTATATTTTCGTATGCTGGTGATAGTTTATCTGTTTTGTGTCCTTGTGTGTTGATGAGATTTAGAATGAACATGCATTCCTTCAACTGGTTAGATTCGTCATTAACGGACATGCTCCATGCTTATCAAGAATATGTACGGGATGAGATCTTGCACGTGTCTACCAGAAATATGTTACTTATTCCATTGTAGGCATCTACTAGACCCCATTGTAGATATCATGGGTTAATTATCAAAAAATACCCTTGACATTTTTTTTTCTATTTTATAAAGCACCCTTCAGGCTTCAAGATGGGTATTTGTCAAGTGAATACAAACCTCAAATGGCTGTTTGTAGTACCTTAAGGGTCTTGTAGATACTATACCGGTGTAGCATGGATTAGATCTACCTTAAGAGGGTATTTGCAATTTGAAAGATAACTGGAGGTTTTCATAATTAGGTTAAACCTCAGGGGTAGTTTTGTAATTCACCTTAGATGTCAATTGAAAGTCTTAGTAGCATCTGTGTATTATGTCAGTTTTGTTGATGTCTCATGATTAGCCTTATTTCGCTGTAGAGAATATTGTAACTAGAACTGAATGAAGCCTCATAAATTCATAATTTAATTTGGCATTTTGCATGAACTCGTTTAGTTTTTCCCCTTTGTCGCAGGCTTAGATCAGCGCCATAAATGATCCTCTGAACAAACCCTATCGGCTTCAAAATGGAGACTGACCGTTGTAATCGACAGCGAGGTTGGTTATGGTGTCTAAACTCCGAATCGGAACTTACAAGATTGACATTCAAGTTCATCGGCAATTTTTTTGACATTGTTAGAGATTCAATTTTTGATGTTTGGTCTTTACCATAAACAATAAGGGAAAGAATGTTTCTTAGATGCCAAATACAGCCAATTTTGCCTCCCTTTTTCTCTTTTTCTCCATTTCACTTTTTGTTTTTATTCTCTTTCTCCTTTTGCCCATGTGACTTTAAATTATTTAGAGGGATCTTATGTAGTGGTAGTGATAGATAGAGACCTTTGTTTGTTGTTATATTCCTCCTGTAAAAGAATATGTGAAACATTGTGGATTAGAGGTCATATTGCTGGGAAAATTACCAGGCAAGTGAGTTGAAGTATTGTAAATATCAGGAAGTTTATGTGATTTGCAATGGTTGACAGTAGGTTAATGCTTTGGATCTTTGTGGGTTATAAATTTGACTGAACACCACTTTATATGCTTCTTAACTTTTTAGTGTCTTGACTTTCTCAGTTTAGCTTAAACTATCAGCAAAACTGTATTATATGGTTGATGAATGTATGCATTGATTTTGTCATTCCTGACAAAATAATAAGGGTCCCTTCACCTTTACAGGTTTTATCAGGACTATTTTTTTACATCAATTTTGTTAACGACATTATATTCAGTCATGGAATTTTTTGCTTATATCTACACATATTTGTTTTTGGCAAAAACTTATATAGGACGGTCTTATGGATCATTTTCCGTAAGACGGATCCCCATAACCCATGGGTCGTGATCCACCAACTCATTGACCCTCCCCTTTTTGCTCTATTCTCATTTATGAATTAAATTAAATTTGCACTCTCTCCTCCCCCCTGTTTCTCTCCCATTCGTATTTGTAAACACACAATATGCCTCTTCAAAAGTTTCAATTCAGACAATATGCTCCTAGATGTTAATTACAACCTATATTCTGGAATTTAGCTTTGTTTGCAACGCAATAATACAATTTTTCAGATTTAAAACTGTTTTTCACCCCTTGAAAATTTGATTTTTCCATGAAAATGAAGAGAAAAGAAGAACAAGAGAAAAAAGAAAGAAAATCATTGGAAACCACCACCAAAAGTATTATAGTTTCAACTTTCAAGAGGAAAAGTATTAAATGGTGAACTAAAAAGTATTATAAGTTTAAGTGAAAAAGTATTGCATGTTGAACTGAAAAGTACTACAGTTTTAAGGGAAAGGTATCCCACATTACATGAAATGTAATATATGTTGAACTAAAAAGTATTACATTTTTAAATAAAAAAAAAATTGGTTTAAATGAAAAAGTATTACATATTAAATTAAAAATTGCAGAAAAATATACAGATTTGGGACTATTGAAATGTATTATTTTTTCACTAGAAAAGTATTACTATTTTATAGAAAATTATTAAATACCATTTCATTTGGAATTATCACTAATTTTCACTTGAAATGTATTACTTTTGAATAAAATAATACGAGGAAGAAGACGACGACGATTTTGCTTCTCATCTCCCCCGAAATTAATCCACCATTTACCATCATCCATGGACCTTGGTCTTTGAATTGTTTTTAACTGGAAAACTAGTGCACACCTTTTTGTTTGAGTCCAGAATACATGCTAGAAGATTTTCCTTGTTTGGTTTCAAAAGACTATCCTAGGATATGTGAAGGAGAAGACAATTAGCGTCTGAGTTACAATAAGCGGCCATTGGAGACAAATGGAGTAGAAGAAGAAACTGCCGACAAAGTGTCCAAGCAAATCGGATAGGTATCATTTTATCAAAGCTGAGAGTTTAATGTCGGTTCTCTCCCTTTTTTGGGTTGGTTTTGGTTTTGAGTGTTGAGCCCCGTCTGTGAGACGATCTCACATTAAACTCGCTCTTTGTTTTTTCCTATATTCACCAGTGCCTACATATTTGTTTTTATTCTCAAATCCGTCTTGTTCAAAATATCTCGCGTTTAAATTTATATCTTTAATATTTATGACCAATTACCATATATAGAATATTTTTTTATATTTTAGAAAGTATGTAAAAAAAAATATTGAAACTATTTTTAAAAAATATGACAAATTTAATAGGGGAATTCTTAAAATCTTGGGGAGACGGATCACAAAATATGTCGTGTCACCTGCTTTAGGGAGAAACTTCTAGGCCCAAATCTCCCAGCCCAACAAAGTGTATGAATCAGCCCAGATCAAAAGCAAATTGAGAAAGATATTGAGTTGGGCTTCCCACTAATACAGTCTTACCTGGCGAACAACTAGTAAGCCCACTTAGAAAAGTGGAAACTAAAGTCACCAATTTCAAATATCTCTTTCTCAATTCTGCGGTTAGAAAAGCAGAGCAGACAATCTACAACCACTACATTCTCAGTTTCTCTTTCTCATATGTATCTCTCTACATACACATATTCTGTGTGGAAATTGTACTCTAATAAAATTAGATTTAATTCGTGATATGTTCATCCTGTCGAAGTTGAACATGCGGGCAAGGTCTATCGGGCTCCCCTCGTGTCCATAAATGCTTCAGATCGCCTCTCTTCTTTCCCAATGTTATCAATGTGCCTGAAATAGAGTAAGTATGTTTAACGATTCTTCAACGCTGACAAAGACGATCCTTCTATTCTCTTTTCTAGAAGCTTCTTGCTACTTACCTAATGTGAAGGGAACAATGTAGAGCAAAGCTGGTTGGCCATGTCCATCCATCATGTTCAGAGCCACATATGTTGTCAGAAGACCTGTGTCCCAAAGATTGCAACTGTTCATTATTTTCCATGTAATAGCATACAACATAGCAAACTCATATTTGGAACAATGCTATCTTAATAAATGTCAGTTTGTTTATAATAGTAGAAGTGAAAAAAACAATAGTGAAATAGAGAGTATTTGGTGAATAAGTTATAAAACTACTTTTATATATTTCAAAATGAAATGCATGTAAACCAGATTTGTCTCTGACAAGGAACAAGACATGTGTTGATGAGGGCAAATAGAAGGAAATAAAAATAGGCATTCCTTGATTTGCATTAACAAAAGCCATTAAAGCCAAATCCTAGGATATATAAAACTGAACCGTACCTAAACCGTAAGCAAGCATTGCCCAGATAAAATATCCAGATTTTAGGCTTTTCTTGGACAGCCAATCATACCTGCAAGGAAAAACATCAGCGTTGTTTGGCTCTCACTCACAATCAATTGCTAATTAAAATATCACCACAACTCACTAATCATATTGATGCTACACCACTTAAACAGTATCTAATCTTGGTATTTTATGTACCCAAAACGAATAATTACAAAAAAAAAAAAAAATCAGCCTAATTATAACAAAAGCCAACTATCTTTCAAAATTTAAAATACCTCCTTAAATATTTATTTCTATTTTACAAATTTCACCCTCAAGAGGAAGGTATTTGTTAAGCAAATACAAACCTCAATGTGGTATCTGTAATTTTGAAAGATAACTAGGTTTTTTTTAATTATGCTAAACCTCAAAGGTAGTTTTTGTGTAATTATCCCTGCCCAAAAATATATAGAAGCAGAAAAAAAGAACTCGAACTAGCCAACTGGGAGGGGTTAAATCTCAACTAAATTACTGATTTACAGAGGACAAAAAGTACTTTAGTTTTAGACAGTCATTTTAATTCAAACCTTAAGGAAAATGCTACAAGTAATCCTGGTAAGATAATATCGCCAAAACCGATTATGCTGTATCCACCCCAAGGATCAAACATTCGAGGGATTTTCAATAGCATCGGAATACCATCTTCTCCACTTCCATCACCACGAGCTACCTACAAGATGAACCAACTAACACGTTCATAACTTATAAGGCGACATTATTTGTCGACCTCAAGAATCCTTCGTATTGGTTCATTTTATTGGGATACAAATTAGTAACAGTAATACTCACCACTATCATCACGCTTTTATGGAACCACAATTTGGAGATGAAGACCCAAAAAATATCGTACAAGAATGCGCAGCTGAGTAGAACTGTTCCCACCTGTGTTCCATGTTAAGAGCACATCAAAAATACATTTCAAGCATCATAGAATATACATTTTCAAGCATTTGTTGATGTTTAAGACAAGGCTAAACTATAGACATGTTTTGGTGTTATCATGTCTGAAAAAAAAAAGTCGCGTTATCTATTACAGATGTCGAAACAAAAACATCGAACACTTCATGTCATGTTATGACAAAAGAGCTCGAGCTAAGCATCAAAATTTCTGTGTTTGGCAAAATGCACGTTCAGCTTAATATTAATATCTAAGGGTTAATTACGAAAAATAAATATGGTTGAAGTTTAGTCTAATTATATAAGAAAACTCAGCTATCAATCAAAATTACAAATATCCCTTGATATGTGTTTCTACTTCACAAATTGCACCCTTAACTTTGTTATAAAGACGCAAACCTCAGGGGGATGTTTTTAATACCTTAAGGGGGTATTTGCAATTATGAAAGATAATTGGATCTTTTTGTAATTATGCCAAACGTAAAGAGTAGTTTTGTAATTATCCCAAAATTTGATTGTTTCACGGTCTGCAGAACAAGAAGCAGGTAATAAGTGTAGCATGAGATTCGAAAACCACCTTCAGATTTGGAACTCGTATTATCTGGAGAACAGTGATTATCAATGCAATGCCCTGTTACAGAGGAAAAATAAGTAAGCTTTATGATATCCATCAGTAGAGTCAACATCAATATTGAAAACAAGTTAAACTATTCAACCTAAAGTCATCATCTAAAAAAAAAAAAAAACAATACACATAACTATGTTAATACTGTTCAAGCAAATTAAAGGTAGCAGAAAGGCTACATTACTAACTAATACAGCAAATGTAATCATTCTCCATAAAGACGAATATTCCAAGTGAAATCAGTTCAGTGTCCTAAGTGTGAAATTAAATTGTAATGTTAATTGGAAAACACAAGGAACTCCTTGTTAAGTGTGAATTAAGCTCTAGATGTACAAAAGAAAGGAAAAAGCAAGCAAGTATTTACAAATCTGTTTTTATTAGTTAACACGACTAAAAAAATGTCAAAATTATGTTTGTGTACAAGTTCCACGAAATGAAGTTATATTAACTTGAGTTGCATGTGAATGCAAGAAAATGAGGATTTTCTCGTCTCCAGCCAACAATTAGAGTTTCCGGCCCAAAATTGGGGTTTCCCATAACATCATTACCAACAACTGCATTAGCAAATACCACATTTTTTTGCCTGAGATTCGAAAATCCCAACTTTTTGCGTGCAACATATGCAACTCACGTGAGATTTTCCGGGAAATTTTCGACGAATTGAAAACTAAATCCTGAGAGTTTTCTAAAGACACAAGTGGATTGGCAAGCGGAATTTAAAAATGATCAATTTTACCACACCCCTTTAGTTACAAAAACTAAATTTGTAATTTAACCCTTTACATGATTGCATATTGCAATTCACTTGAGAAAGAAGGAAACACTGATTTTTGATTCTTTCAAAAATGGAAGCTGCAATATTGGCAGTAGAATGGTGTTGGAACTGAAGGCAATAAAGAAACAAACAAGATGATAAATCAGAACATTCATTCTTACAAGTATATCTTGACCAATCCAAGCAAAGGAGACACGTCGGAAAACTGCCCATAAAACGGCAAACGCCATGCAGAACGGAGACACGGCGAGCGTCAGATATGAAACAGCTCCCAAAAAGGGTACTTTAACAAATGACTCTGCAGCATGGTCAAACCATCTGAAACTACATTCAATACTGTATGTCAATGCTTTGAGAAAATAACATAAACACAAACTTATTGAGCAACAACAATGTAGAACCTTTGCACAGAAGCAAGGCAACCAGAAATAAGACCGTTATTTTGATTATCATTAAAATGTGCCTGATTTACAAATTATCAGCAGCACCCGACCCCATTATGAAGGGGAAAGAGAAATAGCGGTAGTTGCATAAGTATTTTTACTCCTTTTTCTAGGAAAATAACTCTTTGTCTAACTATCTATTAATCGATTTCTAATTATAATAAGAAATACAGAAAAATATTGGGACTTGAAGCTTTGAACAACAGAATACATACCATGACAATAGAGCAACTACACAAGTTTGCAAACCCTGTAAGTACATGAAGACAAAAGAATCAGCATTGAATTAAATTTAGGTATAATTATAAAAAATAAAAATAAAAACCCAGAGGTTTTGGTGTAATTGTAATATTCTCTATAAATGTAAGGGGGTGTTAGAAATGTTTTTTTGCTTATGAAGTGGGTAAAATGTAGGCATAACCGAATAGCACGCCCATAAGTTTACTGAATATCCTCGTACAAATGTGAATAACTTCTCCATCAAAACAAATCCGTAAGAGAAAGTGTTCAGCAAGAATCATTAGCATACCTCTACACCGCCTATGCAAAACACAACCACCAGAATCTCAATGAACACGTAAGACATCAACTTGTAGAGCATAATCAAGAAACAGGACGCAATCAAAACAAAGAAAATTGCTGACGTAGTGTTTATGTCCACAACACCGCTGGAATGATAAGTGTCCATGCTGAGGTATACATCAGAACCGTCCTGTAGGATTAAAATAATTACATACATGTGAGCGAACCCAATATCGTGTGTTGTAAATTATCAAACACCAGCAGATTACTGTTAGAATGAGCACGTGTTACCTTTAAGAGCTTGTCCTGCTCTATAGCTGCTTCTCTGGCACTCCAAGCAGACCAATAAGATGCACATAAAATGGTACCAACAGCCATTAGCCATAGAAACACTTCGGCCACATCAACCTCTGGACGCTGCGGAGAGTACATCTGAATGGAAACTGAAAATAAGGACAATCCCATAAATAATAATGCAAGTAAATAACTACATTAGAACATGACTACACAAAATATGTAAAAGTATAACATAGAGCATCATAACTAAATAAAGAGTGTAAAATCTTCTGATGATTTTAAAAGCTTACCATGTGAAGTGTTCATCATACTTTGTTTCAAGCTTGCACCAGCATCTTGTGGGAGCATGACAACAGGTATCTTGATATTCACATCAGTTTCATTTGCTTCACAAACCATCTTGAAGAGTTCTGAAGAATGAGCAAATCAATGGGGGAACCATGTCAAATTAGCTATATGAGAAATTATTAATATTAAAATATGTTTGCTATTTTGTTCCGTTATCATGACAAAAAAGGTCTACGGCTGGATCCTTGTGTAATTATTTTAAGTTGGATTATCGGTGCAACATATACGGCCAGCAATAGCTTTTGCAAAAGTTCACATATGAATCCGAAGAAATCTACTTACTTACAGGAAGATAAGAATATATGTCTTAATTAGTAATTCATGTCGTTAGACAAACTCTGAAAACAACAACAGTACAACTTTTTTCTTGGACCGGAGGAATATTAAATGCTGACAGAATATAAACCTTTCTCGTTGTTTATGATGAGTAAAGCAGAAGCGCCAGCAGCTTCAGCAACATTTGCTTTCGTGTGAAACTGCAATTGCCTCGGTGGACCAAAATAACCTCACCTGTTAGCTACAGAACAGCAAAACAGCTGAAAGATGAGCCAAGGTATAATGATGACTTTTTACAACAGAAAAAAAGATCGTCACAACTTTTATGAGAGACAGAGAAGACAGAAAACCTTATTCCTTGGTTTACTACAACAATCAGGAGGGTCTGCAAGAGCAACTTTAGTCTGGCTGGCACGTTTCTCTTTTGATTCCAAGGCGAAGCCAAATCGCGCACCAACACCCACAAACTCCATTACTTCTTTACCGTCTAGCCAAACTGGTACTTTAACCTATTGAAACGCAACAAACCATATTGCACACGAATTTTGATTAGATCGCGCGATTGCACCTCCAATTAAAACATCAATTAATTATGTGCCATGATATCAGTTTAAATATTCAGCTGCCCCTAGCGCTCAGCGTAAAGCACATCTTCTATTGCTTACTGTATAACTGTGTTTCCAGGTGAAGGTTTAAAAAGGAAGAAACGTTACGAGGTATTATTGTACAGAGAAGTTTAAGAAAATGGACATGAAATAAACCGGCAAAGGAAAATCTGATTGCAAAAAATCCAAGTGGCTTTCCTATTTGAATTCTCAAGCCACCAAAAAGGAAATGAATATTATTGCATTTCCTTTGGTTTGATAATTCCAAAATCCAGACGAAGCATGATATTCATGATGCCATTAAAATTCCCATCGGATTATCATCTAAAAGTCAACAATAGGTTATCATTGCAATTTGCAAAAACTAAGTACTTAAATAACTAACACCTAATACAGTAGACCAAAAAGGTAAGCCAGGATACAGAAAACAAGAAAACATATGAGACCAGATAACAAGAAAAACCTCCCCAAATACCACCTCGGAAAATACGAGAAACATCAGAAGCATAATAAATGCCCTTGCTTTATCAGCGCCAAATTTCAAGACTTTAACAGTCAACGACCAATAAAGTGTTCAATAACAATCAGTATCACCAAAAAGGAAAAAAAAAAAAAACACATAAACGGGATACCAAAAAAGACAGTGTAAACTATTTAATATGAAAAAAAAAATTGAGTAAACGAAAAAAAGAAGAAAAAGGCAGGATTTTTTACCAGCACAAAATTGTTCTCACAACCAGGCCTCTTTGGAGCAATATCATCTTGGTGAACTATATCACCTGCAAACACATCAGAGCTGCAAAACAACACCACAACTGCACAGAAAGAACAGTAGAGAGCTCTGTTCTTCAACTCCATCAACTCAAAAGAAAAAAAAGAAAAAAAAGGAATATAAAAATCAAGAAATTTCTTCCTTGAAGATCAAAGAAAAGGGCCAAATGACTTGTGGCTTTTTTTTCGTGTGAATATAATTTTTTAGATGTGAAGGCAGCAGAGCAAAAGCAGAGGAATTGAGATATGTACGAAGGAGGTAAGAAAGAGGAGGAGAAAAGTTATATAAGGGACTGTTTGGGTTTTTCTTTTCTTTCACTTTTTGTTACGTTGTGGCGACAATAACGCCGTGTTTTAACCGTTGAACTGGTTTTTCAACTTTCTCACATAAACACTTTGGCCATTCGGGGAGCGGCGCGTGCATCAGACGCGATCATGGGTTTTGTTCTAAGCACGTTTACTTTTCCCAAGTCAGCATTATGTCCTACATTTTACCATTTTGATTTAATTTTTCTTTCCCTTTTGAAAAAAAATGGCAAAATAACAATACTACCTTATCTCATTTATCCGGTTATCCCTATCCCAATAAACTTGTCAATGTAATACTTAAATCAAAGTATAACTGTATGTTTGGACAAAATTATCCTTAATAAGTAATAACAATTATTTTTAACATGTTTTAATAATTGTACCTCAGTTTTATTTTATGTTCTTTATTTAAATTTTTTTATTAGAAAAGCAATTTGTAACTTAACAAGTTCAAAAATTAAAAAAAATTAATAAATAGATGAGTTTAACAAATAAAGAAAATATTGAATGTATAAAATGTTTTGATTACTGAGTTCAATGTAAATATAACTTTCAGTTTTTAAACTCTTTCAAATAATATGAATAAATATATTGTTGCATACTGAATATACATATATTTTTTTTCAATGATTGATAATTTATTTTTCTAATATAACGATACATGTAATGTTTAGTAAGAACAACGGAATAATACATATTTTCTTTAGTAATATTCAACTATTTTGAACAATCTTTGCTCAAATAATAAGATTTAGTGTCTAAAATATTCTAATATAACTAATTGGATGTGTTTTTAAATGCGTTATTTTGGACTATGAAATATATTAAATAAACAATAAATAAATGAAGAAGTGTAAAATTTATAACTAAATTAGATTTAAGAAAATACATTTATTCATATTTTTTATAATATTGAAATTTTATTTAAATTAAATAGTTAATATTTTATTTTTTATTAATCTTTCATATTTCATTTTTTTTTGTATTTATTGTACATTGTTTTAGTTTTTTAAAGTTTAAATTACTTAATGTACAATTATAAAAAAATAAATTTAATAAGAATGTAAATCAAATAGGGTGCAGAAATGCTAAATATTATTAAGAATTATGTATATTTATTTTTATTAAGGGTAGTTTTGTCCATATCTTTTAATTTGATTGAGAGTGGATAAGTGTTACGTTTGTAAAAAATAAATATTATTGGGATAGATGAGGGCATATTCTTTCTTAAAGTTGTAGTAGTATGAACCAACTAAGCCACAGTTCGGGCATTATGTATTTTGCCCAAAAAAAATAAAAAAATAAATATTATTGACACTCGCGCTGTCACGCATGGTGACTACAAATAAACCTTTGATCCTCATGGCATATTCTTTCTTAAAGTTGTAGTAGTATGATAAAAATCAGTTCAGAATATCATTTTCAGGTTTGAAAAATATTAATTAAGTTAATAATACTTTTTTGCGTTTTCTCTTTCCCTTTCCATTTATCATTTTATAATTTGGTCAACCATAGTACCTTCTAGCATGTGATGTGAGCGTAAGCTGACGTTGGGTGAAAGATTCGTGTGAATTTCATTAAAGTTCTATTTTATGATGTGATGTTATTATACTCCGTCATAGAGCCAGAAAATTTTTAGAGGTGAATTGATACATAAAAATAGGGTGGATCAATTCGAAAAACCTGAAAAAAATCATATAAATCATAATTAAGATATTGTTTTTAAAAAAAAATTCTTAGTATATTTTTTTTAAAAAATAAATGGGAGAGGGGTCGGGGGCCCAGATTGGCCCCCTCTCCCTCCGCCATTGATTATACTAATGGATATGAGTTTGAACCATGTCTAATACATTAAATTAATAGGTTCATTCGAATTAATTATGAATCGTATTAATATATCAAATTTATAGGGTCATAAAGTTAAAAACAAAGTTGGGGTATAATGCACAAACCAATTAAAATTATGTTTGGGACAAAAATGACTTTTCTGGATATTCCTTATTTTTATTATTTCCTGTATTATTTAATTAATTATTTTATATTATTAATCCTTATTGGATCCAGATATGATTATCCGGCATACCGGCCCATGCGGCCCACATGGCTCGTCGTCCCATGTATAAAAGAGGTCTTTCCTCATTATTTTTAAGTATTCTGCATTTATCTAAATTACATACTCTAGATTACTGTCTTTTGCTATGGATTTTTTCTATTTCCAGCACTAACTTGAGCGTCAAAGAGGCCTCACTGTGACAGCTCTAGGGCCCGTCTAACATTTGCTGGTATTGCAGGCAAGTTCCCAACCGAAGAATTACTAGCTCCTGGGGAGAAGTTGGATTATCGTTGACTTTGAATGACCTACCGATTTTAAGCAGCATCATTTTGGCGGCATCCGTGGGAAATGACAAGATACGAAGATACAGACAATATCTCAAGTCTGGGGAACCGACTCTCAAGTTGCTTATGCTGGAACGGGAAACCAGCAAGAAGAGAGACCACCTGGAAGGCGAGAGGCCAACCCTTTCTTCATAGAGGGGCACCACCTCCTCCTCCCCAGAGGGGGTATCGCCTTCTTCCAGAGGAGTGTTGCCCGCTGAAGAAGTTCGCTTAACGCAATAAGCCTTGCAAGCACTGCTTGAAGAAGCTGCCCGAACTACTTTGAGGAATCAAGTCGTGGCCGAGAGCCATTTGGGAGACCTCCCAAGCTCCGGTAGCCGTTGAAGACCCGACTTAGGGGAAGGAGATAGAAGAAACAAAAGACGGGGAGAAAATCAAGAAGACCAGAGCGCTGCCGCTAGAGGAGAAGCTAGGAACATAGCTCACCGCTCCCAAACCCATACTTATGTGTCTGCTTAGTAGTCGCAAGCAGTGCATGCTAGCCTAGCCAACTCACAGGCTACCGCCCTGGTAAGGAGGAGTCCACTCGCCCCACGATCTTGGCCGAGTCGCTCACATCTGGCATCAAGACCTCTATTCTCCTTGAATATGATGGAACCAGAGATTTTCAAGAGCATTTGGACAAGTTTTATGCTAAAGTTGATCTCAACGACATGAAGGATGCTTCCTACTGCAAGGTGTTCCGGATAACCCTGACCAAGCGTGGAATAACTTGGTTCAACCACTCGATTGGATCAATCACTAGGATGACAAGCTTACGGAGAATTTTATGCAGCAATCTCCATCAACAGAAGGTGCCCCAAGACAATCCTGCACTTGTTTCAGATCAAGCAAAAGGAACGGGAGTCGCTACGCGACTTTATGAAGCAACATGTGGAAGCACTGAATGAAGTGGCCAACATCTGACATGAAACCTTGCCGTAATTCTTCTACAGAACCTCCGCCAAGGATTCTTGAAGGAGTCGCTGGCTGGGAAACCTCCTACAACTCTGGAAGAACTATTGAATCGAGCTGAGAAGCATATCCAGTGGAAAACGCTACCAAGCCCGAATCAGTGCGGCGGAGGAAGAGCAGGGAGGATGACATGCATCCACCAAGGAAGAACAAACTAAGAGAAGGCGGGAGAAAATGGTACAAGTGATTCTTCACTCCCTCCCGTCTCTAAGGTTTTAATTGCTGCTCAGAAGAAGAGGATCATAAAACCTCACAAGCTAATGAAAGACAACCTTGATAGGGCAAGCTCCCGCTACTATTGTCACTACCACCGTTACAAAGGTCACACTACTGAAAATTACTTCACGCTGAAGAGAGAGATAGAAAGATTGAGTCAAAGGGAATACCTAACAGATTACGTGGACCAGAGTAGGCTATGTAAAGACCCTAAACATAAGGAAGATGAACCCCACCAAACTCCACGGCGCACCAACATGCGCACTTAAGGGAGATAAGGTACCCACGTAGCTTGAGTCATCAATGTCATCTCTAAAGACTTGGACAGCAAGGACGCGAGGAGTGCTCTCTACTAGAGAGCTCAACGACGGAGCACCCTCCAAGAGAATATCAATAGATCCCATCAAGGCTAAAGACATGCCCATCATTTTCAACGTGCAAAACTACATCCTGGAGACTCAAGTCCACCCCGACGCTATCGTCATCTTCGTCATATTGGACAACTTCGTGGTCCGAAGAGTTTTGGTGGATATTGGCAGCGCGGTGGATGTAATATTCATGGAAGCCTTTCAAATAATGAAGATTTATCCTATCCGAATTGTCATGATGATAGCTCCCCTTGTTGGCTTTATGGGAGAAGTGATCAAGTCAGTGGCGGAAATTAGCTTTCCCCTCACCTTAGGCGTGGACACCCCACACAGCGCTACGAAGATGATTCGCTTCCTCATCATGGACGCCACATCTCGTTACAACATGAACCTGGGAAAGCCAAACCTAAACCTATTCAGGACCATCCCCTCTGCAGTTCACCTTAAGCTAAAGTTCTCCACCAAGACTGGAGTGGGCAAGATAGTTGGAGATGTCCAAACAGCTACAGAATGATATGCGGCTACCTTAAAGAAAATCAAACTCCCTTGCGGGAATAAAAACCAAGCCTAGCAGCGCTAAAAGTTGCGATACTCGCCATCTCCTCGACCATCACTTTTTTCCCCCTCACCAGGGATGTTTACTTATTTGCTTGGTTTCTAGTATAGTTTGTTCCACCCATGAGGCATAAAGCATTTTTTATTTCTAGTTTCCGGCCTACGAGCCAAATGTTTGCTTTGCATTTATTCCAAATGATAATTCAAGTATTTTGTTTTCACCAAGTCTTTCAATTATTATTTTGCAGCTACTTGCCAAGAGCAAATCCATGTCCTTGCGCGTCTTTCCTTCCATTCGTACTAGTTCCTCCACTGGTGTTCCCAGTGAGGCACCCCTCCTGTGATCTAAGAGACAGACTCATTAACTTCCTTTTGGGTGAGAAGATCATCCACCGACATTCCTTGGGAGGCAACCCTCATGCAATCTCAGAGGCGGTCTCATTAACTTCCATCCGTGCTCCTGGGTGAGAAGATAATCCGTCGGCATTCTTGGAAAGGCACCCCTCCTACGATCCAGGAGGTGGTCTCATTAACTTCCATCTGGAACCCTGGGGTAAAAAGATCATTTGTTGGCATTCCTGGGAGGTTTCCCTCTGCGATCTAAGAGATAGTCTCATTAACTTCCATCCGGTGCTTCTGGATGAGAAGATCTTCCATCGGCATTCACGGAGAGGCACCCCTCCATGATCCAGGAGGCGGTCTCATTAACTTCCATCTGGCGCTCCCAGGTGAGAAGATCATCCATTGACATTCCTGAGGAGGCATTGTTAGGAATTTTATTTTTATAGATATTGATGATGTGTAGAAAACCTATATTAGAAAGTTGGCACCCCATTTTCTGTATGTATTTCAACTTTGTAATAGTTAGAATATGAGTTGAGTTATCAAGCAGCTAAGTTGAAGATGCAGAAGTCTTGTTGAAGAAGTATAACGAAAATTCAGTTGTGTAGTAGCTAAGTAGCCAAGAAGAACTTCAGTCAAGTCAAACAGTTGTGTCTTTCAGTAGACTTATATCAGAGTCCTCCAAGATTCAAGGAGAGGACTCAAGTTTGGGGTAGGGCAGCTGATGAAATCGAGTCAACTGAGAGAGGGACCGTTGCACTAAAATCGATAAGGATACTTATTTTAGTAATAAGTACATGCTGCGGCACAAAAGTGCTCCACCCAGAAGCATGCAAAGAGAACAAACCAATGAGAACCCCGAGACGTGACACCTTTTTCCGAAAGGCGAAAAGTCAGAAAACATTAAACTAGGAAATGTCTCCATCACATTGAGAACAAGACAAGCCAACGAACAGGAAGTGAAGTTTGAATTTGTTTATCTCTTCAATAGACAAATTTCAAACTCTCACTATAAAAGGTTGAGGAGTTTTTTTCCGAAAGAGAGAGGTGACACAAGAGAGACAAGAACAACAAGTGAAAATATGAGCATTCAAGTTATCATCAGCAATATTCCTCAAAGCAAAAATTCTCATATCCTCAAGCCTACATTCGAAGTGATTCCATCCAACACAACTCGGTGAAGGAAGGAAGACCGATATTATTGATGTTCATAGTTGTGATAAATTGAAACAAGGACTTGATCATAAGCCTAGTGTTGTTAATTATGTGAAAAGAAATCAAGTCCCTATGCATGTTGGTCATTATGCTCCCAAAATTACTACGTGTTTTTATTGTGGTAAAACGGGTCACACGGTTAATACTTGTCGGGCTAGAAATAGCTCTAATTATTATTGGAGACCGCCAAGAAGACATCAAATGACCATTTCATTTGATCAAAGGAGAAGACAACATCAAAATAAATTTCCAAGAGAAAGACACTATCAACAATGGGAAGGCCACAATGCTTGGAAATGGAGCAATTGGAGAAACCACCATCAACATAAAGATTTTCAAACGGGAAGATATCATCAACAATGGGAACGACACAACTCATGGAAATGGCGAAATTGGTAAACTGTATCTCCCTCTTTAAATATGCATTTTATTCTTTGCATGTTTTTATTTGTGTCTTTATTGCAATATGAGTTTTCATATTTTTAAAATTTAGGTCTTCAATATATTTGTGAGTTTCAAAATATTTTTGAAAAGAAGACCTTGCATGATGTTTCTAAAACTCTTGTGCATTTAATTAGACTTATGTGGTTTATTATCTCCTATGTAGTTATATAGCATAAGCACATTTATGATATCTCTTATTGCTTAGCCTACACTTGTATCATTATGCTTGTGCAAAACGTGTTTAAGAATTGTGTAGGACATATATATTTTCATCAATGGTTATTTTCTCAAGAGAGGACCATAAACTATCGAGGTACGCTCATCATTGGTATTCATCCTATAGACTCGATATATTTTTGTCATTCGTGCTTGTCTTTCAAAGTATTTTATACAAGTGCTATTAAGAGGATTTTTTTTTAAAATGCATTATTTGACATAGCTTGTTTTATCCAATATTTGTAAAGGATTATATTTTGTTTTGATAAAACATTTGATTTTTTAAGTTATGCATTGTATTGCACATATAAAATTATTCTTGGTTGTTTTGTCAAAGCTCTTGTTCATATGCTTCTTGTAAATAAGGTCTCAACTATATGCTCTTGAATTTTTCAAATTTCAAAAGAGACCTTATATAGTTTCCTATAAGCTTATTTGAACTTACATGTTTTATGAAACTCTTGATGATTTGTTTGAAAGCATAGTATGTGTTACTTGTTATTATTTTTCGACATTACTATGCTCTTGTGCAAGATATCTTGATTAAGATTTTGCAGAATTTTTTTTTGAATTTTGGAACAAGCTTGTTAACCAAAGCAAGGTTAGTAGCTCGAAAGTATCGTCAAGGTATTGATTTTGATGTAACATTTGTACCCGTAGCACATTTCAAAGCTATTTACATTTTACTTGCCCATTATTATTTTAAGAAAATTTCAAGCTTTACCAAAATAGATGTTAAATCCACTTTTCTAAACGGTTTTATTCAAGAAGAAGTCTATATAAAACAACCTCCGGGATTTAAAATTTTTTAGGCCAAATAATTTTTATAAAAGGCCTTGTATGGTTTAAATCAAGTACCCCGTGTATGGTATGATAGACTTAGCTATTTTTGCTAAATGGTTTTACAAAAGGTAAAGTTTATACTACTCTCTTTGTTTTTGAAAAGGGGCAAAATTGTTTACTTGTACAAATTTACGATATCATTTATGGTGCTACTAATGAATTATTGTGCAAGTTATTTTTTAAGTTGATGCAAGGTGAACTTAAGATGATGAGAGGAGTTCAAATTTGATCATTGGAATTCAAGTTCAACAATGCCAAGAAAGTGATTATATTCCACACTCAAAAGAAGATGTGAGGCATTGAAGAAGAAAGAACCATTTCAACTTATATGGCCACAAATGCGAAAATTGACAAAATGGTTGAAGTAGGCATTGACAAATGAATTCGAGGTATGTTCATTCGTTTATTACTCCTTAGACTCGATATTCTATATGCCTTATGTCTATATGCTCGACTTCAAAAACTATCCCAACGAATCTCATTAAAGTGTCGTTAAAAGAAATTTTCAAATATTTGTAAGGCACTTCTTCGTATGACTTGTTGTATCCAATATCTTAAAATGTTCTTATTTTCGGGATAACAAGTCCGGTGATAATAATTTTCTTTCAAAATATGGTTCGTCATAATCGAACTAAACATATTGAGATCCGATATTTTTTTGGGATTGCATATTTTAACAAAAACTTGAGATGTGTTTAATTCCGTCTCAAGGATAACTCGCGGACTTTTTAATCATACACCGCTGAGTATTTTAATCCATTTCGAGCGTGATTATGACATAATGTATATTGAATGATGTCTACGTTTGCATTTTGCACATTTTTAAAACTTAGGGGCGAAAAATCGGATTTTTGGTTCAAAACTCGAATTTTCACAAAACAGAAAGAACCACTGGGCTAATTGGGGGAAGGCCGACCGGTCGCCCATGATGTCGACCGGTCGCCCACCCCCCCAACCGGTCGCCCATGCTCAAAATTTGGATAAAATCGTTTCTGTCCTCAGCATTTGTCATTTTGGTTTGTTTTGTGTTCATTTTTCGTCCCCTTCGCACTTTGCACACAAATTTCACTTCAAATTTGTTTTATTGCATACATTTTATATTTTGGACTTCATGAGGCTCGATTATCATCATCATTGCTCATCTTTACCGATTAAATGGTAAGAATTTCTCTTTTTAATCTCAATTGGGTTGAACCCTTGAGAATGTGCTTATATCTTGCTATTTTGATGAAATTATTGTATTAGTATGTTGTATATGATGATTGTTGACGAATGAATATTGTTGTATTGCAATTGGTGATGAAATATTTTGGCTTAAACGAATCACAAAGGCTTTATATTTCTCTTGTCTTATTCAACGCACGCCAAGTGTTCGACAAAACGTTTCAATGAAAAATTCATCACCTACATGATACTCTAAGTTTATAGAAATCATGTTTTATCAATCAAATGAGCTTTTGCAAGTCAAATGATCAATTTTTCCCTTTTATTTGGAATTTAAGCTTCTTTTTTCAAAATGCTCGATAAATCGATTAAATTGCGCACTTTGATATAATTGTATGATGTTTTTATCGTGCTAACATTCTTTTTGATGATTCCAAAGGGGGAGAAACAGAAAAAACGCTCATATGCTTAAAGAAGCGAAAATAAGCTCGCAAGAAAAGCTATAAGCTAGGGCTCTTAAAAGCCAAAAGTCGTGGAACAATACTTAGCCCATGTGATGTATTATGGACTTTTATGCTTGACTAATGATGTTTTGTGGTGGGGAGCTTATAAGCTCATGATATTCAAGCTTAAGTTGTAAAAGCTAAGCTTTTAGCTTTGAATTGATTGCTTGTATACTTGTTCTTAATATGCATATTGATAGGGGGAGCTTGTGCAAAAATGATTTTGAAAAATCTTTGCTCCTATCCTTGTGTGTTTGTACTTATGATGAATCTTGCTTATAATGGATTGATGTTTTAGACCGGAAAATTTGTTTTGTTTTAAAATCAACTTCCTAAAATTGTTTTGGTTTGTAATCATCAAAAAGGGGGAGTTTGTTAGATAAATGTTTTTATCAAGATTTTGATGATTATGTTTAAATGAGTTTTTATACCAAACCCCTACCTGGATCGCACTATTTTCATTCAAACGTTCGAAATCTTATACAAAGCGACCGGTCGCGCTGTGTAATCTTTTGACAGCAAAATTTGTACCGTTGAACTCCTTGACAACAAGATTTGCTTTTCAATTTTGTACAATATTTCTACATCTTGTGATTCTCTTTTTGTAGACAAAAGTGAAGAAGAAGGAGCCTATGTTGGGAGCCTATGTTGGGAGCCTATGTTGGTGAAGACTCTCCTATAAATAGAGGATGAATTGAAGACACAAGAGATAACAACACAAGCAAATTCACAACAAGAAATCTGCAAATTTCCAAGCTTTCATATTCAACACTCTTGTTGTATTTATAGCCTAAGTATTTCACTTTCACATCTTGAGGTCTAGGCTTTATTTCTTGATTACACTTGCACTCAAATTGTAATATTCATTATTGAGTTGTAATCTTGATTTTTGCCATCATTCAACACAAGACATCCTTGTGAGTATTCTTGTGGAAATAATACACTTGGGTGATCTAGGTGATAGGTGTTTCAAGAGTGTGGTGCTCTTGAGGTATTGAAGAATTTGGTATCTTCAAGGTTGAAGATTGTGGTAATCTTCACAAGGTGCCGTTGGAGATTGTGGTAATCTTTAAGAGAGATTGTGGTAATCTCAAAGGTGGTGTTGTAGAAGAGTGTGGTGCTCTTCAAGGTGATGTTGTAAGGTGTTGTATTAATTTTGGAAATTAATAAAATCTTTTTTCTTTTTGAAATCCATCCCGGAGATACTGGGGTGGCAGAGGATTAGGCCCTAGGTGGGTTGAACCTCTATAAATCGACGCGTGTTGTTTACATTCCGCACCTTTATTATTGTCTTGGCGTAATTGGTTCGAAAAAGAGGGCGAAATCGAAAAGATGGAGATAATCTATTCACCCCCCTCTAGATTATCGTAGCCGCTTGGACTTACAGGAAGCTCTAGTGTTCCCGCCAGAGGAGATAATGTGAGGGGTTCACATTCTCGCCACCAAGAAGGCGGGAGACACTTTGGGTCATGACTGGGTGAGCATACTGAGGTTGTTCTGGTTGCCCGTCTCTTTCTAGCCCTTCCGGCGGGAAGAGGCACCATATGAAGGCGGGTGAGGCTTTCTTTGGAATTGGCAACCGGCAGATTTTGTTTTATGTCAAAGTGAACCAACGTGAGGGGATCCAGACTTTCTAGGATCCTTCGGAGCCTAGCTTGGGATATAGTAATATGAGAGGAGTGTTATCTTCTAATGATCAGACCCATCTAGGGTCCTTACCCTTCATAGACATTGAGACTCACCTCTGTGTAGATGTAGCCAGGGTAAGTTTCTCAACTTCTTCTTTTAGTAGTTGTCTCTTTATTTATTTTACTTGTTGAATTCATGCCAATTTTTTCATAGATTGTGAACCTAGCGGAGGCCTTGAGCCAGTGGGGTGATGTTCTAGAGGTGGAGAATCACCAGCTGAAGGGTGAGCTGCGAAGCCTCAAAGATGTTGTGGGTAAGCATGACACTCGGATGGCTAACTTGACACAAAAGTGTGAGGGCTGAAGGTTTAGCGCAACCATGAGATCTAGACCACTGAGTCATTCCTCCAATCCTCCCACGAGGTTCACTGGTTGGCCAGAGAGAAGATCGACGCACTGAAGGCTTATTTATAGGTCCTCTTTGGACTATAAGTCCAAGCTGATGCAGGAGCCATGAGACATCTACTTACTTTAACATGGTTGTTCGTTACTGCCGCAAGTTGCTATGAGAGAGCGGTAATGCTTCATGGGAGCTGATTGATCTTTTAGAGTACGATGTATCCGATGAGAAGGATGGTGAGATTGAAGCCCTTTAGGATATCCCAAATGATGTTGGTGGTGGCGAAGAGGTGGGATATGCCACCAAAGAGGGAAACATCACCGAGGAGGACGATGTAACCCCCTGGGATTGATTTGACTGTTACTTTACTTGGGCGGATCAACCTTTCATTCCAGCCCACGTGTTTAGGGCTTACTTATTAGTTTCTTGATACTTGGTTATGCATTTGATATTGCCTTCTTGAGGCTTGGAGATACTCTTTGCTTGAATGACATGATTCTTATTTTTCGTACATGTGTTAGTATTGTTTTGCTTTTCTTCCGCATTTACTTGTCGCAAATTCATTTCGTGAAGTATGGCCGCCTCCCGAACTCGGGTAGGGTGCCTCTCGGGAAACTCTTGAAGGATGGTCTTCTCGTTTGGAGAGGCCAGATGGAAGTTAATGAGACCAGCTCCTAGATCACAGAGGGTGCCTGTAGGTCCCAAGGGGTGTCAGATAAGTCTAGAGGGGAGTGAATAGACTTAACCCAATTTTTGATTTAAAATCAAATCATAGTTTTCTCAAGAAAACAACTAAGTCTCTTGGGAGACAGCTAGGTCAAATCTCAAGAGTAGAGTTAACCACTCAACAGACTCGAGAGAGCTGTTGATAAAGTAACTCAGTTGAGTGAAGTTAGCTTTTTATAAAATCAGTTTTCTTGGTTTTGAACAGCAAAAGTCTTATACCCTTTTTAAGATATGGTTTTCAGCCCTTATTTAGACTTAGTTATATCAGTTGCATGAGCAAATGTATCAACAAGTAAATAAATATGCAGAAAGTAAATTTGTTGAAAGTAAATGACACAAATAATTTATAGTAGTTCGAGGATGGGGTAATTCCCCTACTCCACTCTTCTCCTGCTCCAGGAGGAATATACTAATGCATCTTGACTTGTTACAAGAGTAAAAATATAGTCAAAGTAAGCCTTTCTTGATCACACGGCCTAGCTTCACTCGTGACTCCCACGTGCACTGGTTTCTGTTTCATTTTGTGCGTTCGTGCTCGACCTTAACCATTCTCGACAATTTGGTCGGCCTCCAAATTGAAATGTTGTCCGATTTTTATCAAAAATAAACTTCAAGAAATACTCTAAAAAATAAGTAAAAACATTTTAAATCACTTGGGAGTATTTGGACAACATTTATAAACATAGTAAACTCATTTAAACAAAACCATCAAAAGTGTTGTCCATTTTTATCGAATAATAAACTCTAAGAAATACTCCATGAAATTAGTAAAAATATTTCAAATCTTTTAGGAGTATTTGGACAACATTGTTTTGGTGTAAAAACCAATTAACACAAAATCATCAAAAGTGTTGTCCAATTTTATCGAGTAATAAACTCTAAGAAATACTCCAAAAATTAGTAAAATCATTTTAAATCATTTAGGAGTATTTGGACAACATTTATAAACATTGTTTTGGTATAAAAACTCATTTAAACATAATCATCAAAATCTTGATAAAAACATTTATCTAACACTTCCCCCAGTGGCGGGAGCTTTATTGTCTCTCTCTTTCTCATTCTTCTTGAAAGTCATCAACTCAACAATGTTGAAGCTCTCCTTTCCTGAAAAGGAAGTCAAATCTAAGCATCAAAAGATACAAGTATACAAGTAAAGTCGTAAAACGGCGAGCGGGGAAAATAAACGCTGAAAAGTACCTAGAAATACTTAACGTTCAAGAGGTTTTCAAACAAGCCCTTATCCCCATAAACTACCACCAACTCATGGTGAAAGAAAATACTGCCATAAGGTATCAGAGTCTCACTAGCCCATCCACAAGGAAGATCCTAACCATCTTCCTCACGAAGTAAAAATTCTCCTTCCAAAGCCCACTGGGAGAAGGAAGCCCAATAAGAAACTTACACTTTGGCGGGGAAAAAGTAAAAGAAAGTCTCCTAATGAGTCTTCTTTGGGTAAAACAAAGAGGGAACCCTCGCAAGTAGTCGGCAAGCATAACTTGCCCATAACATACTCATAACCTCGAATACAAGAATATGCTGTGGAATTACTTGCTCGATGCACAACCCAACCAATCGAATAAATTTGATGAAAAGCAGATCATGAAAAATAGAGAACCCGGTACGACAAATCGTACAAGTATATGGTGATAAATCTTTCAAGAGGATGAGCGAGTGGATCCTCCGTCTCTAGCGTCCCAACATGTGAAAGGCGGCAAGCAATCCCAAGCGCTCACGTAACCTCCTAATTCAATAAGGAGTAACTCTACTCACCAAACTTTCTGAATCTAAAGCCCTACTCCCTGGAGAAGGCATATGTTGATACTTTGGCAGAGGAATCTCCTCTGGACTTTCCTCCTCAGGCTTCTCAAAATTGTCATCCACACTCGGATTCGTAACCCAGAAGAAACTCAACATGTCAATCCCCCACTAAAAGTTCCGGAGCCAAAGGTTAATGCCCAACTCCGTGGACAAATGTGGAGCCAGACGAACAAAACTAGCCACAGATCGGCCAGTAACTCCCTGGTTGTGAAATGAGGAAGATGAAATTCCGAGACCTAAGACCCAACTCGAGACATGTGAAAACCCCAGGGAAAAATAAACCCCGAAGAATGAACTCAGACACGAGAAAAATCCCCCAAGAGAGGCGCCTCCCCGCGCCTTTGAGGGCGCCCTTCTTGGGGGCTCTACTTCTCACTTCTCTCCTACTCATTACTCCACTCTTCCATGTTTGTGTCATTCCACTTTCAACTCCCCACCAATTACCAAGTATTTCACCAAACAATTCAAATTTTAAAATTTGAAAAAAAAAAGTTAGAGAAAGAAAATTTACCTCTTGAAGTCATGGTCAAAGCTCTCTTCCCAACTTATCCTTGGTGCAAGAATGATAGAGACCTTTCAAGTCAAGTCAAAATAGCGAAGTCGTACAAGACAACACAATATTTCTTAACTCTCGCACTGCTCCCTCCGCCTTCCGCAACCATGTAACTGGGGGCTTATGTTGGGATAAAAATGACTTTTCCAATATTTCTTATTTTTATTATTTCCTACACTATTTAATTAATTATTCCATATTATTAATCATTATTTGATCCAAATATGGTTATCCGTCATAGTGGCCCACATGGCCCATGTGGTCCATAAATGCCCACGTGGCCCATTGTTCTAGCTATAAAAGAGGTCTCTCCTTATTATTTGTAAATATTTTTGATTAATCTAAAGTACACTCTATAGATTACTGTCTTTTACTCTGGATTTCTCCTACTTCGGTACTATCTTGAGCATCGGAGGGACCTCCCTATGATAACCCCAGGGCCAGTCTAACGTTTGTTGGTGTTGCAAGCAAGTTCCCAACTAAAGAATTACTAGCTCCTGAGGAGAAGTTGGACCATTCGTTGACTTGGGGTCATCTGCCGATTTTAAGCGGCATCAGATCATATGACCAAAAAATCGTGGAAAACCCACAAGTTAGTTTATAAATACGATCACGATGCATTTGACTTGGAATATTCAAATATCACGGGTGGTTTTAGAGAATACTTTTTTATGAATTCATATAATAATAGATTTGAAATTCAATACAATGACTTAGAATAACTCATAATATGAACTCAAGTTTAAACTCTATTAGGGAATCCAATAGTGGTCAAGTGGTTAAGACGAGTGACAGATCTATAAGTTTTCTACAATGGGGTCATACTTTTGTTATTTTTGATATAGTCATTAAAAACTAAATATAAATAGTAAAATAATGATAATAATGATTGTTAAAACAGAAAAAGAGAAATGATAAATAGTAAAAAGAAAAATGATTATGCGTTTGTATGTTCTCAATTATTTGGTTTAATAATACTTATTTGCTATGTAAACGACTTGAATTTCGCTGATTTATTCCGGTGCCTAAAAAGATCTTTTTTTTATGCATATAGTGACCTATTTAACCATCCCAATTTAACAAGATAACTAAGAAAAGAAATGTTAGCACGTTATATACTTTGTACGTGATCTTATCATTCACATTTGCAATAAGCCCTTTTTCAAAATTACATAATAATAGTAAAAAAGTCGATTGAAGATTTAAAGTTATAAGAGAAATTAAGATTGAAGTTATTTTCTCACTACAAGAAAATTCCAGTTTATCGACAAAATTTACGACATAAATGATTTTGTCACTAAATTTTACAATTACCTACAGAATACCTACAGAATAAAAAATATTATTTTTTCCCAAGTTATACTGACAAATTAAATGACAGATTGACACGATGATTTTCCGTAGGTATTTACCAACAAATGATCTTAGATCTCAGGTAAAATATTTACCTACAACAATTTTACCTACAATAATTTTACCTACACTTTACAATTTTATTAATATTTACCTGATTTTTACAGGAAACTAGCTTTTTTTTGTAGTGTCTTCTCAAAAAAAATTGAAGTTATTTTGAGCAAGTTTCTACGCTGTAACTTTTTTTTTGGAACTTATGAAATTTACTTTGACAAAATCATATTACAAGAATGTTTTTTTTTGCAGCAAATAGTAATATTATCACATTTAATTATTATCAATTACAATATGAAAACAAAGGGGTGTGGTTGATAAGAGACGCGATTTTCAATTATTAAAAAATTACAACAGAAATAGTTTTGAAATGCTACCAAACGTTCATCAAAAAAAAAAATGCTACCAAACGCGCCGTCTTAGCTGGTGAACAAGGGCAAGAGCGTGGCTGGTTACACAGGTTACCGACAACCGGCCAGACCAGTATTTTATTTCCGTATTTTTGGCCGTACTGATAAGACGGCGCATAAAAATTAATGGATTTTGATTAACGTGCTCAGATTCAGGTTCCGATAGGAGTTTTGATCCAATGTGCTCTGCACCTGGGCCAAGTATGTAGCTTTAAAGGGATTGGTTGATGATTCCATGAAGTTAATTTCTCTCTTTTTTTTTTCCTTGTTTGATCCAAATCAATTCTATTTCTTCATATATTTTATTAACACTTTCACCATCAACTAATGTTGTTGCTTGAATTGACAAATTGAAATGAAATTCTGGATTATATCATTGAGATATTCGATGATTGAGAATTTGAGCGATAAGAATATTCTGATAAATTCTCGTATAAGACCGTAATATACATCTTTTTTTTTTTGTTAAACAGATTGCACCCGCCAACCCGACATCTTTTTTTGGGTTATTTTTATTACTTTTTAGATGATTTTCTCTCTTTCCTCACTTTTTTTATAGTTTTTTTTTTCCGATTGTTTTTTTCCTCTCTCTCTTCTACCTTATCCCCCCCCTCTCTCTGCTGCTTCAATTTTCCCTTGGCACCAAAGGAAAGCCCATGACGAGCTCTTTCTATTCCCAGCTTTATTTTCATCATTTGACATCTCTATCACCACCAATCAATGATTGGAAGCTTTAAAATAAAATCTTTCTTTTTATTTTCGTTTTTTTTAATTCCACTAGTGGTTTGAGTTTGATTCATGGTTTTTTTGTTAAAGATTTTGGTTGTGATTTGGATTTGAATCGTGGTGGATGTAGGATGAAGAATTATGTTTTCAAGTTTGCGAAATATGTTCTTGAAATAAAGATATGTTTCATATGTTTATCGTAAAAAGTATTACATGTTTAACAAAAAAATATTACATGATGAACTAAAAAAATATTACATGTTTAAGTGAAAAAATATTATTTTTTGAATTGAATAGAATTACATGTTTAAGTGAAAAAGTATTATTTCTTAAACTAAATAGTATCACATGTTTAAGTGAATAAATATTATTTTTTGAACTGAATAGTATAACATGTTGAACTAAAAAATATTATAGTTTTAAGTGAAAAATATATATTTTCAAAATAACAAAACTGATATTATTTCTTTGTAGAGTATCACATTTTATTACAAAAAGTATCACTTTTGTTCCAAAAAATATATATTTTCAAAGTAACAAAACTGGAAAAAAAAAAGAGATACATTTGTTTATGTGGAGTCCATGCCCATCTCCAGCACCATATTAACAAGTATATCACTTATTTTATTAAGAGTATTACTTTTTTGCTCAAAAGTATTATCGCGCACTGATTTTGACGGACTTGGTGTTGACCTTTTTGACCAACAAATTTTTTGATTTGACTCGATCCAATCCATCCGTCTCACAGACATAAATCCATGATATAGTCATAAGAGATTTTTTTTTTTTGAGTGTGTCAGTAAGGTCATTTAAAAAAAATAGATTACACTCCACAATAACTCATCATATAAGTAAATCATTCACTTACCCTCGATAAAATTTTATTTTATTTTGTTTTAAAGGAGAAGGTTGTCTCATTTGGTAAAAAGCATGATTTATATACAAGCCATTTTGTTTTTTTGAGGAAAAAAAAAAAAAGCCCTTCGCGTTTTTGTCAACTAAGTATTAAGAAGGTCATCAATTTGGATTGGGCCATGTATCACAGGCCTAACAAATGTATCTTAAAAGCCCTTTGCGTTTTTGTCAACTAAGCATCTATTGGCCCATACCTATCTCAATGGCGGTTCTTTACTTTTTCTCCACATGTTTAACTTGAGACGACGTCGTAGGGTTGTCTCTTTCAGCTCGCTCGACCACTCGGCCCTGGCTCATTCAGTTCCTGATATTGACGCCGTCCTGCTCGGGCTTACGTCTGCGTCAATTTCGGCTCCGGTGAGTCCAGCTATACTTCTATCTGTTTTTTTTTCCTGAATTTATTTATTATTCATTCTTTCCCCTTCTATAGTGGGAGTTTGTTTGTAATATTAAGCATTTTCTGGGGCACGAAACCGGAGTCCGGAAATATTACACTAAGATAATTTCTTTGGACTTTATTCTTATTTTTGCATTTTATTTTTCTGCTGTGAGGTATTATGATGTTACCAATTGTTTTTTTTTTTCTAGTATTAATTATGGTGGCAATAACAATTTCTGAAAGGTGATATTTTGAGTATAGATAATATCCCTCTTAACGGGGAAGTTTTGGCTCAGAAAATCTATGGAAGTGTTTCCACTTGAAACTACAATGAGTTTTCTCAAGATTTAGTGCGTGTGCTTTTTTTATTACTGCCTGCTTTGACAAAGTGTTGATGAAATTGCAAATTCTCAATTTGAATGAGGGAGGATTTTTGTGTAGGTTGTCACATTAATTCTGGTTTGCAGAATAGTCTCCCATAAAGGGGGATTTTTATTATTATTATTTGTGTGTTTGTTTTTCATTGTCTTTGCAATCAGGGTTTTATTGTATTGTTTCTTCGTCTTTTATTTGCATTTTCATTTGAAGGTGTAGGTTCGTTGTGGTTTATGTACAGTCGCCTAGTTGAGTGGACTTTGAGTTCTGCCCAGCTGAGTTTGAAGTTTGAACAATGTTAACTAAGCCATTGTCAACCTTGGCTTGACAATATGTTGGGTTTCGTTTGAAAATCTTAATGTATAATTAGCATAGCTTGTTCTTCACCTTACTCATTGATTCTTTTTTCTTTCGCAAGGAGGGTTCACAGTTGAAGGATTATGTACATTTCCAGGTTTTATCGGCTAGGGGCCCATGCAATCAAGAATCTGGTAAAAGGTCTGTTCTTCAAACTGTGTATTTTTTCTAATTTGTTATGGTAGAACTTGAGTAGTAAATCTACCAGTTTTTCTTTCTAAGCTACATATAATCTGTGACTGTAAAAAATGTTTGCACGTACAATTGGTAGTCTACTAGTAGTAGGAATTCTGTATTTCATTAGACATGCTTTTCATCCCGTGCAAAGGCACTGGGTAAACTACTTCAACAATTGCAAACGTTCACAACAATATAATGTATGCCTACGGTAAGTGCGGGTAGGGTTATTAGAAATTTCAGAAGAGATTTTGCTTATCTAAATTTAATTAGGCTATCGATATGTGCACGTGTAGTAATGTCCCATCAATAAAGTGAGGGCTTTCCGGACCTTCTCATTTTCCTCCATACTGTACCAAGTCAACGTCATATAACATCTCCATTTGCTACCTGCTGGCTGCTGTATCTATGTTTGGAATTGTTAGAATAGAGTGAATAACTCAAGGAATATCCTAGGGGAGAGAAAGGGGAAATGAAAGGCAGATAATTAGGGAAGGGGAGATACATAGGAAAAAATGCCACTTACATTGTTTTTTTTTCTGAATCTTGGTCTCCTACTTGATCGTAATTTTCCTGCCTAGAGTTGCAAATGTTCAATAGGTGTGGAACTCTTTGCTCACAGTATAGTCTGCGATAAATAAATTTCCCCCTGACAATGCTTGCAAATCTACACTGTGATCTTTTTTTGCTTTGATGAGACTTTGCTCGTGCACTTTTTATAAATTGCCTTTTGTTCCATTGCAGCTCCAACTCTTACACCAAGGACTTCATACTTCCCAGTGTTTCATAATCAATATCTAAGAGCCCTGGTTAGTACATTTTTACCTTCAATATAAGTTCGAACTACTTTATTTGCAGAATCTGGAGATGTTTGACATGAGCTACTTGGCTACTTTCTTGTAGGCAATTGATAATGATTGTATTGTATGTTCGTTTTCTAATTGGACTTGTGCATATTTGAGTCAGTAAATTTGTAGGTTATGGTGAAATCTGCCTTCATCAAAAAAATGGAAAAGAAATCTGTCTGTTTTCAATGCTTTCTTCACGGGCATTAAATTTAATTTAAGTGTCTGCACAGGATGAAGATTTTAAGTAGTTCTGTTTAAGAGATGTGGTTTGACCATAAAAATGGCGTGATATGATCAATATAGTCGACCCCACATAGTGGGTACAAGGCTTTGTTGTTGTTGTACCTAATATCAATACAGAAAACAAATGTTGTAAGAGTCCCACGAACTGGGAAAAAAAGGGCAGGGAAGTATGGTAAATACTGGGAAGAATTAGCTAGCCTGTTTAGATTTTTGGGTTTTACTTGTAGTCTTGTATCATAGAAAAAAGTGTCAAATGGATTAGGATTAGTACAGTGTTTCACCTGTTCATGCAGATAAGTTTTTTCTTCCATTGTGGTTTGAGGATCGAACTGTGAGAATATAATATGTTTCCATTTTGTTTCCTTTGTGGGTTCGGCACTTTCACTCTACGATTGCCTATGTGAGTAAACTTAAAACCTGTTTCTCTCTGTGTATATTCAGAGACATGAATTATATAGCAGTACAGCAGGGGACGAAAATGAGAAAAACGAAAAGTAAGTCTTTTGAACGCAGTCTTTTTTCCTTCTTCAAATATCAAAGTTGAGTCCTGATCCGTGGTTCACTGAATGTTTGAAATTTTAAAAAAAATGAGAAGTCCTTTAAACACAATATTTCCCTCTTTTTCTTTCCTTCAAATAACAAAGTTGAGTCCTGATCAGTGGATCACTGAAGTGTTTGACCTGGGAATTTTTTTGGACATTTTCCATTGGTTGATTTGTAAAACATGGTATACCGAGCAGGCTGGTGATATTGAAGGCTATCTTATCCTTATATATTTTCTATGCTCTTCATTTGGACTTTGCAGAATAAATGTGACATTTGTTGACAAGGATGGAGATGAGACACATATTAAGGTCCCAATTGGAATGTCGATGTTAGAGGCTGCACATGAGAATGACATAGATCTTGAAGGTGAACTTATTACTTACCCCAGTGGTTGTTTTCATGATTTCAACTTAGCTGTTTGGTCAATTGTTTTCTGGTATTAGTTAAGTACTAATTCTGTTTTAATGACTGTATTTTGATGTAATAATAAATAATTAAAAATTGATTCAGTATATTTCGTGACTTTAATCTTGGCAAGTTCATGAATATTTAAGTCTACTGTGCTATCTAAAGCCTGAATATATTGCAGGAGCATGTGAAGGGTCACTTGCTTGTTCCACTTGTCATGTTATTGTGATGGTAAGTTAGTGGGGTTAAGATAATTACTTTGCAACTAGGTTTCACTGTTCCGCCATCCCCCATATTGTATAATTTTCAATGATCATTGGGAATATAAATGAATATTTTAATTCATCTAATATATTGTTTTGATGCATTTTGACAGGACATGGAGCAGTACAACAAATTACCTGATCCAACTGATGAGGAAAATGACATGTTAGATCTTGCATTTGGCCTCACAGAAACGTAGGTTTCTTGCGTTGTCATCAATCGATCAATTTTGGTCTCTCTAGCTTATTTAATATGCGTTGATTTGGTGCAGGTCTCGTCTGGGTTGTCAAGTAATTGCTAAACCTGAACTTGAGGGACTTCGTTCGCTTAGCAATTCCGTCCGCCACGCGAATTTTGCCGTTGACGGGTTTAAGCCAAAACCTCATTAAATTATTCTTGCAAATAGAAGATGAAAAGAAGTCTTTAGTTTAGATTGTCGCCTACGAGAACCATACATTTTTGTTGTGTGGCCTAGCTTGGTAAGTGAAGGGTTACTGAGCCCTTTACTAGTGAGTGACCAATAATCGCGGAAAATAGTTGCCTTTGTATTTTGTTCCATAAAAATGAGCTTCAGTTGCTGTAAACTAGATATAACTATTTTGGTAGAGGAGCATATAGTTTCATTTCGTGCATTCTTGATTTCATTGAGGTCAATATTGTAACTCATGTTATTCGGCAAAACTTAGTCTCCTTTTATTATGATGATAATGTATTTTCTTCTGCATTTGGTTTTAAACGTTAAACTAATTGATATATCTCTTGCAGTTTAACTTTTGGGTTTTGGCATAGTAATAAATTATTGTCCTTTAATCCTTAAGGAAGTTATTTGGGTAGCACCTCCATACATATATATATTCCTCAAAAGTAGTGGATTTGGGTGCTCATTTTGCATAACTTAGCAGAATGGTTGGAAGCAAATGTTTTTAAGCTCTCGCAGCATTTCTCTTTTCCATGATTTGATCTAGGAACAAAAAAAAGGTTGAAACTTACTAGGCTATTAAAGTTTGGCCTCCAGTTTACCACAAAATCTTCAGGCACATAGTCCTAATGGATGATAAATCATATAAAAAAACCTGCTTTGTATTTTCAACAGCATGCTTTGTTTGATACAGATGAACTACAACACATAACACACAAGAGAAGCTGAAAGTACACTACTTCATTCAATCACTCATCCAAAGTTTTTTTTACATCGATAGAACTTATACAATTCTCAACAAAGTACAAAACTTAGCTCATAATGCTGATAATGTATCGGAAGTTTCTAAGAAGGCGATGAGATCTTCCGAAGGGTTTCTAATTTACTGCCATAAAGCTTTCCAACAGCATGCAAGCCCAACAAGGGCGTATTCACATTCAACCGAACCATCTAGCAATTTCAGCCACTCGAAACTTGTTCAAGCACGTATTCAAATACAACCGATACAAAATGAAAATGGGGGAAAGAGAACCCCAACCAAAAGCTATAAGCTATTAGGTACCGTAATGTACTATACAGCAAGTGGTGTGTATGCGCCTATAAGGTGACCTGTACAAATATATCAGAAAAATAAAAGTAAAACATGTAGACAACCAATAAAAGCCAAACATGGTATCAAGGTTGTGGCAGCCACTCTTGTATTGCAGATCGGAGGGCATGGTTGGGCACAAAATCACGGTGTGGAAGCTTAAGGTTGGTCATGGGTGAAGTATCATGACTCTCCAGCCATCCCTTGAGAGCTTCTGATTCATAAGTAAACCCATCGGCTGCAACCACAGGGTCTTGCATGATTTCCTGCAAATGATGGTTTAAGTTATACTCGAGAAAGCAAAGAATGTGGATTGGAATGTCATCTCAACACGCACAACACGTTCCATTTATCTTTCAAAATTACAAATACCCCCTTAATGTCCTGCAAACACCCCATCGTGGTTTGTATTTACCTAACAAACCCTCTCTTGAGGGTCCAATTTGTAAAATAGAAACAAGTGTCCATGGGCTATTTGTAATTTTGAAAGATATCTGGGCTCTTTTGTAATTGAGTTAAACCTAGTTTTTGTGATTATCCCATAAATTTATGATATTTTCCAGATTTTCTTTTAATATTTTATCACATTGACAAACAATCCAATGGCACACAAGTCCATGGATTTACAGATGATGCTCATAGTTTATTGCCGATGCAGTGGAATGCAGTGATAAAAAAAATCGAGTGTTAGAGAAGGAATATGCCTTCAACTGACCTGAAAGATGGGACAAACAAAATATGCTGGAGTCTGGTTCCGTTCTTCAGAACCAAAGCGCAGAGATGCGACCCCACATGAAACTTTCATACCTTCAAGCATTCTCCATACGTCAGAAGCAAGATCAGGACGATGCCTGCGGTTCATGTCAGAGCAACTGATAGCTAGGTGAGCTAACTGTTCTGCTTGCACGAACGGCCAGTCCCCAGCCGTTGGATCGAGTAAATTTTTCAAATTTCCTTTCTCTAATGCATATTGGACTTCCCTGGTTATCCCTAATGCAGGTCTCCCAGTTAAGAGCCTTAGTAATATAATTCCAAAAGAATAGACATCAGATTTTGAAGTAAGCTCTCCTGTTGCAAGAAACTCCGGGTCAATGTACACAAAGGTTCCTTTTGGGTCAGTCCTGCAACACAGTGTCGTATTATTTTTTGAAAACTCATCTTGCTGGAGCTCGCGACATATTCCGAAATCACTAAGCTTGCTCACAAAGTTGGCGTCGAGCAGAATATTAGCAGGCTTCAGATCACCATGGACAATTCCCTGAGGGCGGCAAGAATGCAGAAAGATTAGAGCAGAGCATAGCTCTGCAGCAATACGGAGTCGAGTTTTCCATGAAAGTGGGGGTGTGTTGTCTTTGCAATTGAGGCGATCTTCGAGGCTTCCATTGGGAAGATACTCATAAATGAGAGCCCAAGCTTCTGGACAGGCTCCTATCAGGGTAACTATGTTTGGATGCCTCAACTTACTCAAAATGTTTACCTAAAACAAGAGACGAGATTAGAATTGTAATTATTTCCATAGGGGCATAAGGGGTAATAAATTCGATGTCCTGCTTCAGGAAATATATCAATCAAATGCATGTAAGGGAAGGAGGGAGACGGGATTCCAAGAGGTACGAAGATACAATAATGTTTTAAGTAGGGTTTTTTTGTCTTTTTTTTCCTTCTGAAAGATAATTTAAGTAGGGAAATTTGATCACCAAGTGGAGTGAAATGGGGAAAATTGCTATCACCAATTCCAAATAACTGTAAATGACATATCAAGTTGAATCACCTAGTGGATATGTTATAGCTGCTACCGAATATTAGGGAAGCAATTGAGTTGAATAAGCACTGAGCAGCACGTTTGTTACTGGGGAACTCAACTGGTTAGCGGGTTTAGTGTTTGACAGACGCCTCCAAACAGAAAAATGGATAACATCCGGAGAATGATTGGAAGGAAAAAGAAGCATATATACATATATTCATTCAATATCGAGCCAACCCCTAATGAAGGTGTCTTACCACCGCCCCAACGGTTGAATACTCAAAGGGAACAACCGAGAGTCCGGAGACGAGTGACCCCATTCCAAATCACTCGGGTGGTGTGCCGAGGGGAAACTCCCTCCACTGCAAAGCAAGGTCGGAGGATGTTGCGGTGACTCCACAACGAATCTCGGAGGCGAAGTGGAGAAGGAACACAATCGAATACACATCAAGTTGTCATCGATGAGGCTCGGGCGATTAAGATCGTCTCGGTGAAGTGCCAATCGCTTCGCAAGCCAATGACGCCGCGATGCGATCGAGGCACAAGAAAGAATCGCCGGGAGTTAACACTCTAGGCATCGAAAGTGCAATCCATGGAGTTGAGACTCGGTGGATGCCACCTCGAGAAGACCCCAAGACGGTGACATCGTCGAAGGGATCATCAGTGCCTCATTGCGATTGAGACTGCAGGAGGTAAGGAAGGCCAACGGGAGGTTGAGACTTCCCGGGATAAAGAGACGGACGCACAGAACATCCATCCTACTATCATTGATCCATCTGAAAAGGAGATAAGTGCTCTTCACGATTCCCAAGACAACCCCGATGTAACCTTTTCCGGGATCCGAAGGTGAAGATTAAGCCGAGTCATCCCCTATTGCCGATCCAAAAGACTCAGCTGAGGATGTTCTTCCAAGCACGAGTAAGTCTGACCTTACTCGCCAAACATTTAATTTTGATGATGAGCCACCCATGGAAATCTCATCATCTTCCGATGACGCTCGATATGGCCGAGGACCGTCTACCAACTCATGTGGAAAAACCGGTGAGACCGATGAAGTCACATTAAGATACGGTGAGGCTTCGGCAAAAGTCGGGTCAACTTCACAGGACCATACTGAAACAGTCAATCGCGCAGCTCCTCAAGCCGCAGCAGGATCGACTCCACCGGGAACTTCACGAGCACAAGTTGTCATTGAGCGATTCCCGTTGCCCGTGATGATCCTTTTGTAGAATCATTTCCTTCTCTCTGCGGGAAGTACCGACCTTCCCGAAGAATCGCCTAGAGATCAAGAACGCTTCCATAAACCCGATCCTCGTTATTCCAACAGACACCATCATCCCGAGACTTTGACTTTGATTGCTTGGCCGCCGGTGAGAGTAGTGACAATTTGAGGTTCGGGAAGTTTTCAAGGCCATATTTGCAGAGATAGAAAAGATGGAAAGACACCAGGCCTCACCGAAATGAGGCCGATAAAGAGATGCAAACCATCGCCGATCTGCGAGGCATAATTGTTAGGATCCAGGAATGGTGGCAACAACAACAGACAATGCGCGTAGAACAAGCTCGATATTTCAGGCATTGTTCAAATAATTGCTAGTCTGACGGGCTGAGAATGATGATGCAAAGACAAGAATGCAAGAGAACATCGAACGAATGCATGAATCTCACACCACGAGATGCAAATTGCTGCGTGAATATAATAAGCAAGAGCTCTGCGCGTAGAGGAGAACATGGATCGGAAGTTCAGCCTCCTCATGGCTGAGATGAAGCTGGTAACAGCTGAATCCAATGCCACCCGCTCCGAATTCCATACAACATACTCCACAGCTGATTCGAAGCATAACTCAGCTATCAGCCGCTTAGACTTCATGATTGCTAGCTTATTTCCAGGGGTTGCTCTCTCCTTTGATGATGCCAAAAAGGGGGAAGAGGAATACCTAAAGCGCATTGAAAGGATCCAAGTCGAAAAGGAGGACGAATCTGTGAAGGGAAAGACAACCGAGGAAGAGAGAAGAGAGAAGAGAGAAGAAAGGAAAATCTGTTGAGGGGAAGGTTCGAAAGATATGACCTTGATGATTGCTAGAACCCCCAACAAGGTCTTGTCACACGGTGATATCATCACAAACTCCCGATGACTCGCCACTCCAACACTGTAGAATACCCATGGCCGAAAAGAGAAAGATAGTTGAAGCGGGGATGAAGGAAGTGGAAGGAAAGATGGATGCCCGAGTTATGGATATTCAAACAACATGGATGCATTCCAAGCATGAGACACCTATGCCATTTGGATGTCGGAACCGAGCCAAGATCTGTTGATGAATTCAAGACGCCGATCCGAAGGTTACTTCGCAAATATGTCCATGGCTCAAGCTGGGATTTATCTTGGGAAAAAGGTCTCAAACTATGTGAAGAAGTGACAGCAAAAAGCAGACTACCCTAGCGATCGCTCCTGGTCACTCCGCTAGTCACTCAAATTGGGAAAAAGAAGGCCCCAAGACAATACACGCCCCAGGAGGAAGAGGAAGAAGCAGTGGTGGAGGAAGAGGTTTGCAGACCAGACCGCCCAAAACATTAAGTACATAGATCCGGTGCAAGAAAAGAGGGATCTATTGGGCCTGATTCGACGAAGTAGCTAACCCGCAAGTGGCTAAAAACAATGCCGAGTATCCGAAGAGGATTGAAAAAGAAAATAGAAGACAAACTCAAACTATTGGAGGAAAGACAAGAAAGAAAAAGAAGAGATGAAGTCGCCAAAAAGGCTTATGAGAAAAAGAAGGCGGTCAAGATGAAGAAGAGAAACAGTCGAAGATGACAGAGTGAAGAAGAAGAGAGGAAAGAAGGAGCGTGAAGGAGATGAAGTGTTGTTTGTCACCCCTTCATGTATTTTACTATGTAAATACATCTTTATGTAAGTCTTCTGTACATCAAATAAAAATTGTATAATTTCCATACTTGCATAGATATAGAACAACATGATTACCTTAAGTTCTGTTTAAGCTTTGATACACTCTGTAAACAGCTGTGTAAAGAACAAGAATGTTATGATCAATAAAATATTGATTCTACGCATACATTTCCGTGATTCTACATTGTCTGTGACGTATCTTTGCTGTTTAATTATTGTATGAATGTTTTAATTTTTGGCATCATCAAAAAGGGGGAAATTGTTGGGAAATTATTTTTAGATTTTAATGAATGCCATGTAAAACTTAGAATAGAAAGTTGGCACCCCATTTTTGTTGTAAATTGCATTGTAATAGATAGGGCGGTTCGAGTGAGTCAAGTCGGCTATGCTGAACATGCAAGAAGACAACCGGAGACTAGAAGGAAGACTCATTGCGAGGCAAAAATTGAGTGTGGCAAAGAAGAGAAGACAGAACTCGATCAAGGTGCAACTGAGATTCGGTGAGTGAAGTATCGTCAAGTCAACTCAAGACAACCAAGTCTCAAGTTGAAGTGACGGAAGAGTCATCCAATGATTGGAAGCGACTCAAGTCACCTGGGGAAGTCAAGGAAATGCGTCAAGTCGAGATAATCTGAAAGAGATCCGTTGTATTAAGTCAAGAAAATTACTTAAACAAGTAATACTTCCATCTTGCCTTTCTTAAAGTGCTCAGTCCCGAGAAGCATGCAAAAGGAATAAACCAATGGGAAGCATCTTTGCATACGTGTCGAACTCGAAAAGTCAAGAATCATTCATACGAGAAAATGTCAATTCCAAGGATCGCAACAAGACAAGCCAACGACCACAAGTGTCTTTTGAAAATAAGCCTATCTCTTCAATGGGCAGTTTTTCAAAAGAACACTATAAAAGGCTGAGGAATCTATTTGAGAAAACTGTTGGTTACCTTGACAATTAGAGATCAAATACGAGCAAGAAAAGCATTATCTGTAACCAAAAATATTCTCAAGTTATTCAAGTTCAATCCTCAAACCTACATTACGAAGGAAATCAATCCAACACTCACCGTGAAGGAAAGACAACTTCAATCGGTTGAAGAGGAAACATTTGAAGAATCAAAGGGTCTACATTCCACGGAGGATTGTAAGAAGGTTCAAGGTCGAACCGGTCTCAAGTTTTTGGAGGGCTTCGTGATCAAATCCAAGAAGCTTGAGCAAGTGGGTGTAGTAGCAAGGCGGTACGCCCTGTGAAGAAGAGTGAGTCGCACGAGAAGCCTTTTGTGTGACCAAGGCATCTCCGTGATCGAGTCCCAAAGGATCAAGTCACTGTGTGTGATCAAGACTTGTATCCTGGATCGTTAACCACTTTGTATATTGATCAATACTTAGTGGATTCCTCCAGGAGTTGTAGAAGAGATGAGTAGAAGAATTACCCCATCTTCGAACCTCTATAAAAACTTATTGTGTCATTTACATTTCAACATTTTAATTTCTGCATATTACTTTAATATCTGCTGATAAATTTGCTATCCAATTGATAATCAACAAAGTGCTAAAACCAAGTATTAAGACAAACTTAACCAAATTCAAGGGTGTTAAGTCTTCCACGAAAAACATATCACAATCGAGTTAAGTCTTTAGTCAAAACAATTTGAGTTATTCTATCAACGGCTCGGTCGAGTGTGTTGAGTGTCTAACTCTATTTGATTAACTAACTTAGCTGTCCATCAAGGACTCACCGTGAAGTATTAACTCTGAACGTTTTAAAAGGACTAAATCGAAAAGTTGGTAAGGTTTATTCAACCCCCCCTTCTAAACCTTACACTCACACCCCTTGGGACCTACATCTATTGTGTAGTCAAGCATGTAACATAGAGCCAATAAATAAGCAACATTTTTCATGTTCATAAGCAACTTTATAAGAACAGTTAAGCAACACTTTATAGATACCTAAGCAAATCGTTGGTCTTAAATGCGAAACTCATGAAATGAATTTAATTGATAGTGAATATGCAACATATATTCAATAGATAAGCAAAAAATATGTAGATAGTTAGCAAATTATTTCTTCGAACACGCTAAGAGACACCATTTGACATTTTATCGTGCATATGCAACATATACTCGATGGACAAGCAATATGAGTCTGTTATGTAAGTAATTTTTTTTTGCGTAAAATGACAGTATCTTCAGCAGACAATTTTACTGTACGAACGTAAATTAGAGTCAATAAATAAGCAATATTGTTCGTGTTCATAAGCACCTTTATTATTACAATTAAGCAACACTTTATATATACCTAAGCAAGGAACAATTTATAGAGATAGCAGGCGTTTTTTTTTTTTTTCAGATTTTAATGGAATGATTACAGAGGTAGCAGACGTCTTGGTGAAGAAGAAGACTTTAATTGAGGCAATTTATTAGTGATTTTGATTTTATTTTAGATGGTAAGATATATTGTGGGTAACTGCTCCTATTTTAATGGGATTTGATTGTTTGCTTTGGACTAATATACCCCTATATCTATTTAATTAGGCTTTTTATATATTTTATGCATCTTTAATATTAGCCATTGAAATTTGTTGATCTATGGTTCAGATTTGGTCCTACGTACTTACATAAGGAACACTTATGGACTATTGATTTCAAATGAGACCAACCCCTTTAGATGAGTCCATAGGAACACTTATGGACTATTGATTTAAAATTTTGGATGGTGTAGATCATTCTAGTTATTTTAGGTTAGTAAGGGTATATATATATATATTTTTCTATATCATCAATTTTTTAAACAGGCGTATTAATGTCATTTAATAGCTATTTTTAAGGCAAATACAATCTTACCTTTTCAGTTGGCCGAGATTTAGGGAGAGAGATCCCATCAACTTCAATCGTGTTGTTTAGTTATTTTCATATCAAAACTGATACGTCTTCTGCCATTTTTTGCACCATCGTTCTCTCTCTACCCAAAACCCTATTTTTAGAGTCCTTCTTGTTACTTAGTTAAATATTCTTGCATATTTAGTGATGTTTTATTGTATATTTAGTTCAACAAAATTGTATACTTAGTTAAATGTCATTTTATACCTAGTTATGTTTTATCATATATTTAGTTCAGTGGAATTGTATACTTAGTTTAGTGGAATTGTATACTTAGTGAAATGGCGTTGTATACTTAGTTATGTTTTATTGTATACTTGGTTCAGTGGAATTGTATACTTAGTTATATAAGTAGTTTAGTGGATTTGTATACCTAGTTCTGTGGAATTGTATACTTAGTTCAGTGGAATTGTATATTTAGTTCAGTGTAATTGTATACTTAGTTAATTGCTTATGTATACTTAGGGATGGGAATGGGGCGGGTTCAAGCCCGAAGTCGCAATGAACCCGCCTAGACCCGTAAAAAACCCGCCCCGCCGGGTTCGGGGCGGGTAACGAGTTTATCTTTTTCAAATCTGGCCGAGTCCAGGACGGGTCGCGGGTCCGACTAGACCGCCCTGGATCCGCCCCGTATATATATATATATATATATATATATATATATATATATATATATACACTTATTTTTTTCAATAAAAGCTTTTCCAAAGAAACAAAATCTGGAAATTATTTTCTTAGCCAAATACTAAAAGTTGGATTTGAATAGAAGCAGACTCGATGACATATATCTTTTGATGATATCTAGTTATTATTTATTAATTTAATTTCAAATTAATGACTCTTGTTGAACTGAAAGTAGATATTATGTTTTTCTTTCTAATTCTAAAATATAGTTAACGATTCAAATAAATTATATTTTTTTAATCATGGTTTGCTTTTTAATTGATTTATATCTAAATATGATGTAAGGGGCTGTATAGGAAATCAATCAACTAGCTTTTAAGTTATATATATATATATATATAGGATTTGGATCTAGTGAGTCCACATATCTTAGGTGAGTACACGAGACCAAATCTGAGGCATTGATTTAATTTTTAAACGGTTGAGATTAAATAGATTTTACTATTTTTTAATAGATAACTTTATAAAAATAAGGACTTTTTGGTAATTTTAATTAATACCAATTTTTGGGAGGTAATTTATTTTTGGTAGTGGGCTAGAAATTAGGAATGGTTAAGGGAGACGTGTTTATCAAACTTAAGAATCACTAATATCTTGCATATCTTTTCCTCCCAAGTGTTATCTCTACAAACCATCCCCAAATTCATCTCTGCCGTGAGAAAAGGTCGTCCTCTTCCTCCATGGATTTCCGGAGCTTTGGTACTCGTCGCACCACCAGATACTTCACCTCTCCGCCAAGGGCTACCGCACCATCACCCCCAACCTCTGTGGCTATGGAGACACCGACACCGATGCTTCTACTCTAGGATTGGGGTAGGTGTTTCTGGTGGGGCATGACTGGGGCGCAATCGTTGCCTGGTGGTTTTGTTTGCTGAGGTCTAATAGAATCAGAGCTGCCGTTAACGGCAACGTGGCTTTTCAACCTAGAAACCCATTCGTCAAAACCGTTCAGGGTTGCAGAGACCTGCTTGGTGACGGCTTCTATATGTGTAAATTCCAATTAATTAATATTTATTTTTTATTTTTTCAATTTCATCAATCATCAGTCATTACCACTTAATTATATGTCTTTGGTGCTTAATTAACGAGGCTTTCAACTGCTTATTGTTGTTGACAATTATGCTTATGTATGTTTTATATTATGCTTATCTATGTTTTATATTATGCTCTCAAATTATGGGGTAATTAGTATTGCCATGTTTTTTCTAAGGCTGGGGGGATTGCTTATTGATGTTTTCAACTGCTTATTGTTGTTGATAGTTATGCTTATCTATAGTTTGTTTTATGCTTATACATGTTTTATATTATGCTTATGCTTTGTTAGTTTTTATGCTTAAAAATATTTTGTTTGTTAATAAATGTTTTATATAAATGTCTAGTGTCTTTTTTCTGATAGATTTTCTGTTAGAAATGGCAAAAGATGTAATGAACGAGCAGAGGAAGTTGGTTTTGGGACTGGCGAAGGAGTTTGCTAAATCGAGTTATGATCACAACGAAACGTTGTTGTTTCATACTTTGATTAAAAATGTTGAATATTGTAGTTTTTTTTGTAGCCATTTTAAATATGGTTGGTTTTGACGTACATGCGTAGTCGATATATGGATATTTTCTAGTTAGTGTCGTATTTATTTTCATGATTTTTAGATAATGTAAGCAGAATTCAATTGTTTTGTAAACATAATTCAGTTGTCTTGTAAGCAAAATTCAATTACTTTGTGTGTTAATTCAATTGTTTTGTAAGCAATTATTTTGATGGTTTGATGGCATTGTAAGCATAATTCAATTGTTTTCTAAGCACCATAACATCCTTTCACAAACAATACTTTACACACAAATAAGCAATTGAATATATGGGACTGCAGTAACCAAATTTTGCAAGAATGTTTGCTCGAAAAACACTACAATCCTACAAATAAGTTTGAGTACATAGTAGTAATAAGCATTACAATAACCACACATACGCAATTTGTAATATGTGAATAAGCAGTATTTAACAAATAAATAAGCAGTCACAACATATTCTTGAACACATACATTTTTTATTTATTAAGAATCATTTTAAAATGGTATTCCGTTGTCGATATTATCAAAATTCATTTATTCTTTTGGAGTTATATTTTCGTCATATTCTAGTATCCATTCAAGATGAATCGATATTATTTCAATCAACTGTTGTGACACATGTGCAATCCCAAATGAATCAAATAAAATAAATAATTAAGCAATATTTAGAATATGCATAAGCGTATAGTTATGCACATGTAAGCAAACGTCTAGCCATAGCTAAGGAAAATACTGAGTTAAAATAAATGGGGACGTAATCAAAATTTTGAATACATACAAGCAAGTATTCGTGCATACATAAGCAACATTTTAGTATCACCCAAGCAAATTTCTGGGTTGAAAAAACCGTCAACGATTGAATGAATAAGAGTCCATATAAGTATAAGTTTTTAATTTTTTACATAATATGATAGTTCTTCTCAAACAAACTATTATTAATGTGAGATTTTAAAACACAGTAATAACTAAGCAACATTTTGCATACGTGCAAGCAAGTATTTAAACACATATAAGCAATATTCTGACCATATCAAGCAATTTTTTTTAAAAAAAATGGGAATGGAGAAATTTAATGTAATTTACTAGATTTAGCACATGGAGTTAAGGAAACATATAATCAAATTTGTTTGGAAATCAATTAAACAACGTGGGTTGAATGAAGGATGACACCAATTATGGGTAACTGCCCTATTTTCATGGGATTTACTAGATTTAGTCAACCTCCCTATTATTTATGTGGACTAATTTGCCCCCATTTTGACTTTACCATTTATTTTATTAACATTAACCAGAATTAATAATAGCCATTGAAATAGGTAGATGTGTGGTCTAGATTTGGTCTTATGTACTCATATAATAAGGGGGTCCTATATAACCCTCCCCCTATATATATATATATATACACACACATTAATGACAATACTCTTTTTTATATTTTTACATTAATTTTCATATATGCATATACATTAGACTTAAGCAGAATCAGTAGCCTGAGTGAGTTACACCTAAATGACCCAAGCAACATTAGATAATTTTAGACAAAAGATGTTTTGGCTGGTCCAGCGGGTTGAACCCGCCGGGTTCTGGGTCCATGGCGGGGCGGGACGGGTCTCGAGTTTGGCCAAACCCATCCCAGACTCGCCCCGTTGCCATCCCTATGTATACTTAGTAATATTTTAATGTATAGTTAGGTTAGTGTAATTGTATACTTAGTTAAATATTTCTGTATACTTAGTAATGTTTTAATGCATAGTTAGTTCAGTGTAAAGTTAAATGTTTATGTATATTTAGCAATGTTTTAATGTATAGTTAGTTTTGTGAAATTGCATACTTTTCATTAATTGTTGCATGTTTCTGTTGCCACATTTTCTATAGCTGTTTATGTTTTTTGTTAAGCTTGATCCTATGGAATAATTTGCAGAATCGAATGGAGCAGTACAAGTTGTTATGACGATGCAAAGTTTGTTGTTATGAAGAAGGGAGAGAAAGAGAGGGTAAATCGCGTGATTATGGGGAAGTGATCAATAACAGATCACGTCCCTAATTTGTAGGAGGCGGTTACCATTTTTGTTTCATCTATTCCTATTTTACCCTGCAAGTGTATATTTTCCTATCAATTGTTGTATATATTTGTTCATATCTTGGCCATTAATTTATTTTTTTGATGGTGTAGATCTGTTCCTATCTAGGAGGGTGGTCTCACAGGATCCCCTCCCTATATATATATTGGATCAAATGTGACAAGGGACTCTACATAAGACAGTGTGAACTAATTCCAACAATTTAATTATCAAATCCTAGGGCTATGTATTTTTCGAAGCTTTTTTTTTTTTAACTTTTTAACTGATAAGGGTAATGTTGTCTTTTTATAATGGAGGTTATTTTGTTTTTTTGGTAACCGTTTTTTTAGCCCTGATTTTCGGGATTTAATAACTCAACCTTCCCGCTTTCACTTGTCTTAATTTTCAAAACCTTTTTTAGTTTTTCTTTGAGAGTTATGGTCGTGTGTTTCTTCTTCGTTTTTCTGGTACGATTTTCAGACTTCTCAATTATGTTTGTGCAGTGAGATTTATATACAGATTTATGTAATCTGTCACTATTCCTAATGTGCACAAGTTAGAAATTAAAACTAAATATGCATCGTTATTATTCAGTTATGCATCAAATAAACACTAACTATACATCATAATTACAAATGTAATCTATCACTATTCCTAATGGGCACAAGTTACAAATTAAAACTAAATATGCATCATTATTATTAAGTTATGCATCAAATATACACTAACTATGCATCAAAATTACAAATGTCACTATTCCAAATGGACACAAGTTACAGATTAAACTAAATATGCATCGTTATTATCCAAATATGCATCAAATATACACTAACTATGCATCAAATTTACAAATATAATATGTCCTATTCCTAATAGGCACAAGTTACAAACTAAACTGAATATGTATCGTTATTATTAAGTTTTGCATCAAATATACACTAACTATGCATCAAAATTACAAATGTCACTATTTTTAATGGGCACAAGTCACAAATTAAACTAAATATGCATCGTTATTATTCAATTATGCATCAAATATACACAAACTATGCATCAAAATTACAAATGTAATCTGTCACTATTCCTAATGGGAACAAGTTGCAAATTAAACCAAATATGCATCATTATTATTAAGTTATGCATCAAATATACACTAACTATGCATTACTTCATTTTATAATCCATGAACAGGTGTATTCACGATTTGAAGAAAACTCAAGCATACTATAATCTAACTATTGTAGATCAGAATTCAACACAAATTAGTATTGCTTATTTTTTTTTCCGATCCCAATTATCTTCCAGATTCGATCCCAATATGAACGTTGGTGTGTATTTTGATCCTCCATGGTGTTCATGTCAAATTGTCGATCGATTTATTTCATAATCTATTTTCTTTAATTTAATTTTCTTTAGTTTTTAGGAATGACAAAAGTGAGAGATGGTGTTTTTGTGAGATTTTTTAGTTATGGAAACATGATCCTAATCATATCCCATGATATATGGCGTAAACAAGATGATATTATGGGAAGTCTGTTATACCATTTAATAAATTACTATATTACTCTTTTTATGGTAAAATAATTAGTAAATACTATTTTTTTATTTTAATCTGAACCATTGATTAGTAGCTAGAGGTAGATGGTTGTGATCAGTCCACATGGTGTTACGGTAAGAGACTGTCGTACAAGATCCTATCCCTATATATATATAGGGAGGAGATCTTGTGAGACCATAACTTTAAGTGAGACCGTAAGGACACATCTACACCATCCAAAAAAATAATGGAAGACCATGATCTAGGAAATTTTTGTAGCATTAAAAAATAGGCAAAAAACTGCCCAGGGGTATAATAAGTATCACATATTAGACCAAAAATAACTGCCAGCTAATTAATGCTAACAATAAGGGACGTGGTCTGTTATTGATCATGTTCCTATAATCACACGAACAACCCTCATCTCTCCTGCATATATTAGAAATATTTCATATATGGAATGTGCTAATTGAATGTCCATGTAAGCTATTGAATGTGCTTATTTATAATAGGAATATTACATATATAGTTTTGTTATTGTGTATACTGACAAAACAAGTAAAATATTGAAATACATTAGGCATTGGTCCTTATAATTTATACCCTACATACTGCATATTTATGTTCTTCATATATAGTGTATAAATTTGCATATTTAGTATGAACAAAGTGTATTACATTAAATTTTAATAGTGTGCTTACTTAGAATAGGAATATTGCATATATAGTTTTGTTATTGTATATACTTAGAACAAAACAAGTAAAATATTGAAATACATTAGACATTGGTCATTATAATTTATATCCTGCATACTGCATATTTATGTTCTACATATATAGTGTTTGAAATTTGCATATTTAGTATGAACAAAATGTATTACATTAAATATTAATAGTGTGCTTATTAGAATAGGAAAATTGCATATATTGGTTTGTTATTATGTATACTTAGAATAAAACAAGTAAACTATTGAAATACATTAGACATTGGTCCTTATAATTACGTTCTGCATGTATAGTGTTCCATATTTGTATCTTTATTATGTAGAAAGTATATTACATTAAGATTCAATTTGAGTAACAAAAAGTCTAATAATGTGGTTATTTAGAACATGGAAATTGCATATATAGGTTTGCTTCTTTGTATACTTAGAACAAAAAGAAAAAATAATTCAATACGTTATGCATCGTGCCTTATAATCTATACCTTGCATACTACATATATATGTTCTACATGTACAATATTCCAGATTTGCATATTTAGTATGTTAAATGTGTATTACAATATAATATACAAAATTGTGTTTTTACCAGAACAAGCACCAGACAACATTAATAACTGAGAAGCTTTTTCGCAAGTTGCAAAGAAAGAGAAAAAGACGTGCGTTTGATTGAGAAGAAAATAAAATGTCAATAATTTTGAAAAAAACTAACCCAAAAATCGCGGGATATAGATATGGTAGGAATTTTGTTATCAAACATTAATAATAAAATTACACCCTTATCCCTGACAAAAATAACAAAAAGACGTAAATGCCCTTAAAAAACACAAAACAGGTGGCATTACTAAAAATAAATAAAAAACATTTAAACCGTTATTGATTTTAATCCAATGGTCACGATGTGTCCCTACGATCTTACCTAAAGGGCTTCGTCTCATTTGAACCAATCCCTAATATATATATATATATATATATATATGGGTTGGATCCATAAGATCATAACATGCGGTGAGAAAGGATGGACTAATATCAATCATCCCTACAATAACCAAAGGCTAGGATTAAATGCATTAATAATACATTAAATATTTAATTTAATTCCATGAAGGTAAGATTGTCAAAACATAACTAGTTAGTAATGCAATTATACCCAAACGGTTATAGAGAGAGAAAAATTGCATCATTCATGATCTCCTATTGACAAGTGGATATTATACATATATTTCAAGGTGTATTTGTTATATAATTGATACAATTGCATGTAGATCGAGCGTGTTTAGGTTGGTTTTTCTTGTTGGGCGTGATACTGCGGTTGTCTAGGTATTTTTACAGGAAATGGAACTAAATTGGACAAAAAGCGATAGCACGTTCTAAAGGGTATGTCAAGAGCTAAAGGACGAATGAAGACCCACATGAGACATGAAAAGTTGAAGCACACGACCAGATCGTGCGCAAGAACACGAGCGTGCGCATGCAAACATGTGTGTGAATGACGCAGCATAGATAGTTTTCAAGAAGCATTTCATGAAACTATCCCATAGTTTAACTGTTCTCAATCATCAAGAATGACTCTAATTTTAATTTTGATGAAACTATCCTTCTAAATATAACAAAATTTATTGGATATCATCTACATTTTTGTAAGTTATAAATAAAATATTATATATTTGTAACTTAATTATTTATAAATTAAATATTAATTTATATCTAATATTTTAATAGATAATAGTCATTTTCTATCAAAATTTAAAAGATAAAATAAAAACCTATATAAGCCTCTTTTGTTGATTTTTTGTATACAAATTGTTTTTTGGTAAATGTTGTCTATATAATATATACATGTGTGTGTTTGCAGGGACGAAACCAGAAAATGAAGACTAGAGGGCGAGATTTATTTTTTCTTGACATTAATAGATACATGTGTAGTTTTTAGATTTTTTTTAGGGGGGGGGATTATAAAATCTAGTAAATTTGTATATAACAAACTATACTAATTATGAAAAGATTGAAGCCGGGTGGGGGGGGGGGGGGAGGAATAACCAACCCCTTGGCTCCATCCCTCTATGTTTGTGAATTTTAACACACATTTGAAGTATCTTAAATCCATTTGTGCATAATATATTTAACATAATTTTATCTGTGAATTTTTGTTTAAAAATAATAGTTTTAATTCCTCCATTACTATTATTCATTATAATTATCAATAAGGAGATTGGAATCAAGTGGAAAATTGGTCATTTCATTCATTTCTTACCGTTATTTTATTCTTCAATCCATTCCATTCAGACCTAATTCAGTTCACGTGTACCAATCATGATGTTAGAGTTGAATTTGTGGATTTATCAAAATCTGAAACCTACTACATTAAAATTAGGTAACTCTCATTTTATCTCCCCTATACTCTTAATGAGTTTCACTTTACCCCCTTGTACTTCTAATTGTATTACTTTACCCACTTATACTCTCAATTAGTATCACTTTACCCCCTTATGCTTTTAACATATCATTTTATACTCATATACTCAAAACAATGACTATTTTATTCTTCTATTAGTTTTAGTAAAATAACAAAATCATTTTAAAAATATTTAATATTAATAAACATGTACTTAATTTCTAAATTTTCTTTCCCAACTTAATTAAATTAACACTTAATATTAAATCATATTTTACATTTAGTTGCTAATTATTTAACTTTAATATAATCCCTATTATATTAATATATAACATAATATTATAAGCTAATGCATTTATAATTTTATTTTCTTATTCATCACAGATTTAAAATTTAATAATATATATCTAATATATTTTTATTAAAATGAGAATTATTATTAGTATTTTTTCAATTATTGATGGAATAATCATAATTTAATAAAAACTACGTTAAATAGAAAAAATAGTCATTTTATGGATTATTTACAATATAATACAAAAAATTTAAATTTATTATTGAAAAAAATATGTATGAATATATTTGTTTACACAAAATAGCTTTCAATATAGTTATTTAATAGAAACTATTTTAACTTTATTAAATAACAAATAAGATTTTCAAAAACAATTATATGTAATTAATATCATTAAATTAAATTAAAAATACTAGTAAGGACAATTAGGTCATTTAATAAAGGAATATGAAGATAAAATAATATTTTAATTGTATAAGGGGTATACAAATTGATAGTACGAGGGGATAAAGTTATACAATTGATGGTAAAGTGATATTCAATGAGTATAAGAGAGTAAAATGAGATTTTCCCTTAAAATTATTCAGAACCCATATATAGACCTCATCTAATAATGATATGGTGCGGTGGACCCATTAAACCCGTTAGGCATATTCTAAAATGTGGAAATTTTTACCCATTATAGCTTACTATCAATGTATACGTACGAGTTTTAAAGTTATGTTGAATACAAGAGTACAAATTAAATAGAACAAATGATGTATATTACAAAGAAATTGAAACGAAATTGCAGATTGCCTGCAGTGAGTTAGACTCTATCCGCAAGATAAACACGTCCCGTATAGTGTTGATAGAACATACGACTTATCCCCAAAGATACAAAAATAATTCGTCCCTCAAATAGTAGTGTTGTGGGCAAAAATGATATTTAATAATTAAATATATAATTCAATTTATCAATTGATATAATATTAATTGTTCAATGGATTATTAATGGAATAATCCGGCCTAAAAGAGTCCGAGACTGGCCCATAGGCCAATTTCTCCTACACGGCCCACGAGGCCCATTGCTCAGGTATAAAAAGGTCATTTCTCTTCATTTGTAAGTACATTCTCACAATCTGTCTCATAACTCTTCTACGTATTTAATTCAGCAGTCAATTACTGTTTTATTCTCTCGATCACCATGCTAACTTGAGCGTCGGAGGGGCCTCCCTGGGACAATCCCTAGAACCCTCTAACGTTTGTGCATGTATGCAGACAAGTTTCCAATTAAAGGATTTCCAGCTTCCGGAGAAGAAGACTGAAGACTCCCCCCTTGGTAAGAAGGAATTTATCATCGTTGATTGAAAGTGATCTGCCTAAAAAAATAACATCATTTTGGCGACGTTTGTGAGAATCAGCCAAAGAACACGAAGATGCAAACTCCGTCGTAAGCACGTGAAGTCGAATCTCAAGCTGTAGACCGTGGGGCCGGAGACTAGCAAGAAGAACGACCGCTTGGAAGATGGGGGTCAACCTCCTCCTCCCGGGAGGAGTGCCTCCCATTCTCTATTCACAAGTAGGGCCCCGCCCCCTCTCCTTGATGGGCTCTGCCCGCCGAAGAAATTCGCTTATCTCAGGAAGCCCTCTAGGCTCTGCTGGATGAAGTTGCCCGGAAGGCCTTGAGGCACCAGGCTGCGGCCGATGCCACAGGAAGACCACCGCGAGCTCCGCCCACTGCCGAAGACCCTGACCTTGGAGGTCAGGGATGAAGAGACGAAGGCCATGGTGAAAACCATGAAGAACTGCCACTAGTTGAAGAATCTCAAGAAGTACAGCCCAACCAAGCCAACTTGCAAGCTCCTGCCTTGATGAAAAGGAGCCCTTTGACCCCTGCTATTTTGACTAAACCTCTATCTTCGGGAATCAAGACCTCCAATCTCCCGGAGTACTATGGAACTGGAGATCCACATGAATACTTGGACAAATTCTACGCCACGGTGGACCTCTATGACATGACGGACGCCTCTTACTGCAAGGCGTTCCACACTACTTTGGCTAAGCGGGCACTGATTTGGTTCAATCAACTCTCGGTAGGATCAATCTCTGGGACAGAAAAACTTACTGAAGCCTTCGTGAAGTAGTTATCCATCAATAGAAAGTGCCCCAAAAATATTGCTCGCCTATTTTAGGTGAAACAAAAGGAAGGAGAGACGCTGCGGGAGTTTTTAAAATGGTTCATGGAAGTCGTCAATGAAGTATCCAATGTCCAACATGAGACCTTGGCTGGGATATTGCAGCAGAGTCTTTGCGAGGGACTTTTGAAGGAATACCTGACTGAGAAGCCTCTCTCCTCCTTGGAGGAGCTATTGAGCCGAGCAGAGAAGCATATTCGAGTGAAAACGTCTACCAAGTCTGAACCCAACATTAAGCGTAAGACCAGGAAATGTTGGGAAATTTATTTATTAGATTTTGATGAATGCCACGTAAAACTTAGACTAGAAAGTTGACACCCCATTTTCCTTGTAATTTGTATTGTAATAGATAGGGCTGTACGAGCTGAGTCAAGTCAGCTATGCCTGGATATACAAGAAGTCTACTAAAGGCTAAAATGAAGACTCATTGTGAAACAACCGAGTATGGCAAGGAGGAGAAGTCAAGAACTCGACCGAAGGAGTATCACCGGGACTGTTTGTGTGTGAAGTGTAAGTCAAGTCAACTCAAGAAACCAAGACGAGTTGAAGACGACAGATGAGTCTTTCAATCATTGGAGCAGACTCAAGTCAGGGGCAAAAGGCGATCAAGTCAAGACAATCGAAAAGAATCCGTTGTACGTAAGTCAAGAATATTACCTAAACAAGTAATACTTTCATGCCGCCATGTCTTAAAGTGCTCGATCCCCAAAAGCGTGCAAAAGGAATAAACCAATGGGAAGCACTGCACCTTGGTCGACTCGAAAAAGTCAATGTTCATTTAATACGAGGAAATGTCAATATCAAGGATCGCAACAAGACAAGCCAACGAACACAAGTGACTTTTGAAAATCAGCCTATCTCTTCACCGACTGATTTTTGAAAGTTTACTATAAAAGGCTGAAGAATCACTTTGAGAAAAGGTTAACCTTGAAAACCTGAACCATTCAAGCTATTTTTCTAATTGTAACCTGCAAAATATTCTCAAGATATTCAAGCAAATCCTCAAGCCTAAATTTCGAAGGAAATCAATCCAACACCAAGCTGTGAAGGAAAGACAACTTCAAACTGTTGAAGAGGAAACTTTTGAAGAATCAAAAGGGGTCTACATTCCAAGGAGAATTGTAGAAAGGTTCAAGGTCGAACCAGTCTCAAGTTATTGGAGGGCTTCGTGATCAAATCCAAAAAGCTTGAGCAAGTGAGCTGAAGTAGCAAGGCAACCACCCTGTGAAGAAGCTGAGTCGGACGAGAAGCCAGCTGTGTGACCAAGGCATCTCCAGATTGAGTCCCAAAGGATCAAGTCAGCTGTGTGATCAAGACTTGTATCTGGACTGATAACCACTTTGTACTATGATCAATACTTAGTGGATTCCTCCAGGAGTTGGAGAAGAGTGGATTAGAAGAATTACCCCATCTTCGAACCTCTATAAAAACAACTGATAATTAACAAAGTGCTAAAGCCAAGTGTTAAAACAAATTTAAACCAAATTCAAGGGTGTTAAGTCTTCTGCTGAAAATTTCATCTTAGCCAAGTTAAGTATTTGACTAAACAACTGAGTTATTCTATCAACAACTCAGTCGAGTATGTTGAGTGACTAACTCTGCTGGTTAACTAACTTAGCTGTCCGTCAAGGACATAGCTGTGAAATTAACTCTGAACTAATTTAAAAGGACTAAATTCAAAAAGTTGGTAAGGTTTATTCAACCCCCCTTCTAAACATAGCTGTGGTATCGGAGTGGTTGGTTTATTGAGTCTTCCGCACTGGTTACTGAACTAGATCTCCAATCTTTCAAAGAAGTTTTTTTAACACTTGTTCTTTCAAAAACCATTTTTATTAACAACAAAGTTATTATCATGGAAGCAAATTTGACACGCATTCCTATGTTCACCATTGAAGAATTTGATGACTGAAAAATACGTATGCAGGCTCATCTATCAGCTTTACATGATGAGATGTGGATAGTGATAGAGGATGGGCCACGCAAATAATGAAGGTGAACACAAGCGCAAGGAGAGTGCTACAATCGAAGGAGAAGAGGTCGCTCCTCCTAGACCAACTATGGTTGAAAAAAGAGAGCTGAATGGACAAATGATGACATAAAAAGATACAACTTGGACAATGTGGCCAAGGATATATTTTACAAGACTTTGGACAAAGCCATGTTTAACAAAATCAAATCTTGCAAGACAGCCAAAGAAATCTGGGATAAACTAACCTTAATTTGTGAAGGATCTGAGCAAATTAAGGAAAACAAATTATCTGTTGTTGTTCAAAAATTTGAAAATTTTAAAATGCTTGCATGTGAGATAATGGATCAACTGGATGCTAGATTCACTGAAATTACGAATGAGCTCTCAGCACTTGGGAAAGAATACACACAGAAGGAGATGTGTATGAAGATACTAAGGAGCCTCCCAGCTGAGTGGGAAATGAAGACCATGGCTCTAAGGCACTCGATGGACCTATCAAAAACATCCAATCATGAACTATTCTCAGACCTCAAAGCTTATGAGTTCGAATTGAGAAGAAAAGATCAAGAGGAGACAGGTGTACCCAAAACAGCTGCACTCATAGTCAAGGAAGGAAAGAGCCGAGACCAAAGAAATCAATGACCAGGAGGAAATTGCCTTGATGGTTAAAAGATTCAACAAGTTCTTCAATAAGAACTACAAAAGAAACAAAGGTGAATCCTACAGAAGACATTCAGCTCCCTTCAAGTCAAGGGAAGATAGGCCACCAAAGAGAGTTGAGTATCAAAAGGTCGAATATCAAAGACCTGACAACCCAAGAAATGAGAGAGCGATCAAAAAGTTGAAAACCTGTGTTGGAATTCGGACAACCAGACACTTTGGCATTGATTGTCCATATCCTCGTAGTCAATAAATACAAGAATGAAGAAGAAAAAGAGTCTTGAGAGAAAGAAGACAAGAAAAGAAAAGAGCAATGTTGGTCTTTGCCGAGATCTTTGAAACAACCTAAGTCAAAAGATACAAACAGACTCGAGAAAGTAGTGAAGCCGACTACTCAAGTGACTCGAAGAAGAAGCCTTAACTGCCTAATGGCCAAAGAACAAGATCAACCCGACCAAGAAGATGAGGTACACTCTAACTCATCTAACTCGATTCTAGTGATAGTGATTGTGACACACACACTTCATCACCCACTCGATCTTTATGATTCATTAGGAAAAATGATGAAAGAATTCAAGCACATCAAATCCTCACACACATTTGTTAAATGAGGAAAAAACGGCCCGACTCAAAAGTCAAAACTCACGGTGACTAAGGAGCCGAGTACTCTAAGTCACATAGCCGATCGTAACAAAGAGTCAAGGTCGAAAATGCTAAACTAATCACGAGAGATAGTCGCTATAGAAAAGAGAGAAAATGATCTCAAAAATGTGATTGCTTCATTCACAAAGGCATCTAAATCATTGGATACCTCATCATGATCCAAAATGAATGTGGAGACAAGACAGGCATATGATTCAATTCCTTTGTGCACAGTCAAACTCCAAGAGTGATCTTGGAAAAAGGATCTTCAAGTAATGAAGTATCTCAAAAATCCAAGACACCAAATGTTGCACACACATTCATTCCAAAGCACAATCACAAACAAACTGGCCTTGGATATAAAGGAAAAGGAAAACAACCAGTTGAGTATGTTGAGAGGACATCTGAGAAGAAATCCAAACAGAGTTCCTCAGCAAACTCCAAAAGAAGTACTGTGAAGAAGAAACAGAGCTACCAGAATCCCTAGAAGTTCTATCAAAGATGCACAAATGATGGGAATGGTAGAAACTACCCAAGTCAAGCTGATTGGAATAATGTGAAATATCAGCAAAGACCTATGGAATACATGCCAAAAGGGCAAAGGCCTAGAACTCAACAAAGGTCATTCCAAAGGCAAAAGAGCTATCATCAAAGACACATATGCACCCAAATCGCACTAAATATCACAACTACCCAAAGAAGGCAATTTCTAAAACACACACACAGGCATACAGATAAAAGAGACAGTTGTATGAACCTAAAGCCCCCAAGCAATTTGCCAAAGTGAATTATGATTATAGCACAGATAGATGGCAAGCTCTTAGAGTCAGATCATTTGGATATAGGTTGTTTGGATCATCTTACAAAGATTAACCTCTCGGGACCAGGCAAGTATGGGTACCTAAAAACTAATTTCCTTAATTGCGGGTTCAAGGAACAAAGTGAGTGCCAAGGAACCTGGTACATGGATAGTGGTCATTCCGGACATATGACAGAAACAAGAAAAATCTGTCAAAATTCAAGGAGATTAGAGGTGCAAAAGTCATATTTGGAGGAAATAAAGCTCCAGGGGAAATAAGAGGCATCTTTGGATCCATCAAGAAAATGGATTAGAAATCACAGAGATCGCATACGTTGAAGGCCTCAACTTCAACTTGTTAAGCATCACCAACTCGTGACAAGGGCTATAATGTTGGATTCAATATGGGAGTATGCCAAATCAAAGACACTGAATCAAATGAAGTAGTGTTGCAAGGATCCATACAGAAGAACATGTATGTGGTAGATTGGTTGACTGCCACACCAAGCACTTGTCTGGTAGCAAAGAGTACAACCAAATCAAGTTGGCTGTGGCACAGGAAATTGAGTCATCTCAATTTCAAGACAATTAACAAGCTTGCAAGGAGTAATCTTGTAGAAGGACTACCAGACTCAGTGTACAAGAAGGAAAGTGTTTGTGATGCATGCGAGATTGGAAAGCAGATCAAATCATCATTCAAAGAGAAGTCAAGTCCATCTTCAACAAGGATATTACATCTGTTGCATATGGATATATTTGGTCCAGTTGTGCCAGCTAGCATAAGTGGGAAGAAATACACTCTTGTAGTTGTGGATGATTATTCAAGATATACATGGACAATCTTTATGTGTAAAAAGAAGGAAACTTTGCAGAAGTTACCTCAACTGATGAAAAGAGTTCAAAATGAGAAGAGTCAAACCATTATTAAGATAAGATCTGATAGAGGAACTGAGTTTGTCAATGGAATAATAACTCAGTACTGTATTGAAAATGGTATAGCTCATGAATTATCTGCAGCCAGGACTCCACAGTAGAATGGAGTAGCAAAAAGAAGAAACATAACTCTCAAGGAAGCTGCAAGAACCATATTAGCTGAAGTTGGATTACCAAAAATATTTTGGGTTGAAGCTATCAATACTGCATGCTATACTCAAAATAGATGCATGATAAATAGACAGCTGACAAAAACTCCCTATGAGATTTGGATAGGGAGAAAGCCAAATGTTGCATACTTTAGAATATTTGGATGTAAATGCTTCATCCACAACAATGGCAAGGATAATCTAAAGGCTTTTGATGCTAAAGCTGATGAAGGTATCTTTTTGGGATACTCAGCTGAAAGTAAAGCCTATAGAGTGCTGGACAAGAGGACTATGGTCACAGAAGAGTCTATCCATGTGGTTTTTGATGAACCCAATGTAAATGGAGAAGACATAGAAAATTTAGCTGATAAGCTGAATCAACCAACTATGCAGAAGAATCCCTATTTTGAAGCTGAAGCTGGAGTAATCAATCAAGATGAAGGTGAAATAGCTGAATCTCAAAGACAATGGAAAATTTGCAGCTAAGTGATGATGAGAGACCTGCTTAAGACAACACACAGTGCAAAGACGATCGAACCGGTGACTTACTCCAACCAGATGTGAGATGGCTGAGAGACCATCCACCAGATCTAGTCATTGGAGATGTAAGAGATGGTGTAAGAACCAGATCCAGAGCTAAACAAGAAGCTATGTTCACTTGTTTTATTTCCCAAATAGAGCCAAAAGATGTGTCCCAAGCACTGGATGACACACATTGGATTCAAGTCATGCAAGAAGAGTCAATCGGTTTCAAAGGAATAAAGTATGGGAATTGGTGCAAAGACCAACCCATCAAAATGTTATTGGCGCAAAATGGGTTTTGAAACAAGATGAATGAAGAAGGGTTGTGGTAAGAAACAAAGCAAGATTGGTAGCCAAAGGTGTAAGTCCAAGCGCTACGATAATCTAGAGGGGGTGAATAGATTATCTCCATCTTTTCGATTTTACCCTCTTTTTCGAACCGAAAGCTCAAAGACAATAATAAAGGTGCGGAATGTAAACAACACACATCGATTTATAGAGGTTCAACCCACCTAGGGCCTAATCCTCTACCACCCCAAAGATATCCAGGGATGGATTTCAAAAAGAAAAAGATTTTATTAATTACCAAAATTAATACAACACCAACTTACAACGACACCTTGAAGAGCACCACACTCTTCTTCAACACCATCTTTGAGATTACCACAATCTCCAACGGCACCTTGTGAAGATTACCACAATCTTCAACCTTGAAGAATACCAAATAATTGAACACCTCAATAAGAAGATCACCACAATCTTCTTGCACCTATCACCTAGATCATCCAAGTGTGTTCTTACCACAAGAACACTCACAAGGATATCTTGTGTTGAATGATAAACCAAAATCAAGATTACAACTCGATAATGAATATTACAATTATGAGTGCAAGTGTAATCAAGAAATAAGCCTAGACCTCAAGATGTGAAAGTGAAAAGCTAGGCAAATTACAACAAGAATAATGACAATAGAAGACCAAGTGTTTGCTTGAGTATATCTTGTTGTGTTGTGTTGTTCTCTCTTTTTATTGTGCTTCAAATCTTCCTCTATTTATAGGAGATGATTGATCATTGATAGGCTCCTCTTGGAATCTGATATCTACAAAAAAATTGCAATTAAAATCAAGATTATAGCTGTTAGAAATCAATCCCACAATTTAGGGAAAAGTTGTCTGCTGCACAACGGTTAGAATTTTGCTGTCAAACATTAGGGCGACCGATCGCACATAAATAGACGTTTGAAAATAAGAACAGAATTTAACACAGGGCGACCGGTCGACGGGGGGTCCGACCGGTCACCCTAGGGTCCAACCGGTTGCCCTCTTCAAAAAATCGAAACAGAGAAGTTTGCAAATTTTAACCAACCTTCAGGTACCGGTCGCCCTATAGGTCGGTCGATCGTCGACGTCACGGTCGCCTATAGGGTGACCGGTCACCTCACCAATTTATGCAAACATGAAGTTTTTGTTTTTGCACAACTTTCGTGTACAGGTTGCCCTATACGGCGGCCAGGTTGACCTCAAAACAAAAGTGTTGTCCAATTTTATATCGAAAATAAACTTCAAGAAATACTCCGAAAAATAGTGAAAACAATTTAGACCAATCGGGAGTATTAGGACAACATTTAGAAACATTGTTTTGGTGTAAAAATACATTAACAAATAATCATTAAAAGTGTTGTCCAATTTTTCGATTTAAAATAAAACTTGAAGAAATACTCCGGAAAATATTAAAACCATTTTAAATCATTTAGGAGTATTTGGACAACCTTTAAAACCATTGTTTTGATATAAAAACAAAATCATCAAAATTATTAAAAGTGTTATCCAATTTTGTCGAAAATAAAACTTGAAGAAATACTTCGGAAAATATTAAAACCATTTTAAATCATTTAGGAGTATTTGGACAACTTTTAAAACCATTGTTTTGGTATAAAAACAAAATCATCAAAATCATGATAAAACCATTTATCAAACAATCTCCCCCTTTTTGATGATTACAAACCAAAACAATTTTAACGAGGTCGATTTTGAAAACAAAACAATTTTTAAGGTTAAAGAGAACTATCCGTTGTGAGCGACAACATTCCATGCAAAAACACAAGGATGGGAGTAGAGATATTCAAACATATATAGTAAAAGCTCCCTCTATCAATATGCACAACAAGAGTAATGTAAAAGCAATCAACCACAAGCTAAAAGCTTAGCTTTTATATATTGATCTTAAGTACAAGAGCTTATAAGCTCCCCCTATCAACAAAACATCATTAGACAAGTATATGAGTCCATCATACAACAATTGGACTAAGTATAATGCACAACTTATGACTTTAGGAAGTCATAGCTTATAGCTTCTTTTGTTTAGCTTAACTTAGCTTTTATGAGCTAATGAGCTTATAAACTGTTTCTCCCCTTTTGGAATCATAAAAAAGAATGTTAGCACGATAAAAACATTTCATTTGCAAAATTATTGAGACTTATATACCAAATAGGAGGAAAGAGTCGATCATACGACTTGTAGAAGCTTATGAAAAATCATTTCATTTGCAAAAAAAGTAGAATTCTTACCATTCAATCGGTAAAGACGAGCAATGATGATGATAATCAAGCCTAAAAAGGTCTAATATGTGAAATGTATGCAATAAAACAAATTTGGAGTGAAATTTGTGTGCAATTGGCGAAGGGGACGAAGAATGGACAAAATAAGCCAAAATGGCTAAGTCTGGAAACAAAACCATTTTTAACCAAAACAATCGTTCAGGGCGACCGGTCGGCCCCTGCCCTGGCAGCCCACTGTTTTGGTTCTGTTTGAAAAATCCGAAGTTTGATCCAAAAATCCGATTTTTCGCCCCTAAGTTTTAAAAACATGCAAAATGCAAACGTAGACATTATTCAATATACATTATGTTATAATCAAGCTCAAAATGAGGTAGAATACTCGGCAGTGAGCGATTAAAAAATCCGCGAGTTATCCTTGAGACGTAATTAAACACATCTCAAGTTTTTGTTAAACATGCAATCCCTTTGAAAGAGTATCGAATCTGAATATGTTTAGTTCGACTATGACGAACCATATTTTGAAAAATTATTATCACCGGACTTGCTATCCCGAAAAATAATAATGTTTTAAAACTTTGGATGAACAAGTCATAAGAAGAAGTGCCTTACAAATATTTGAAAATTTCTTTTAATGACACTTTAAAGAGATTCGTTGGGATTGTTTTAAGTCGAGCATATGGACATAATGCATATAGAATGTCGAGTCTAAGGAGTAATAAACGAATAAACATACCTCGAATTTGTTTGTCAATGCCGACATGCCTTTCTCAACCTTTGTCAATCTTTAGCCATAGAGGTTGAGATAATTCTTCTTTCTTCAATGCCTAACTCCTTCAAGAGTTCTTTTGAAATATAACCATCTTCTTGGCATTGAATAATTTGAAGTCCAAGCAATAAATTGAGCTCCCCCATCATGCTCATCTCGAGTTCACCTAATATCAACTTAGAAAAATATCTTGCACAAATATTCATTAGTAGCACCAAAAATATTCTCATAAATATGCACAAGTTTAAACAATCTTGCCCTTTTTCACAAACAAAGAGAGTAGTATCAACTTTACCTCTTGTAAAATCATTTAGCAAAAATAGCTAAGTCTATCATACTATACACGGGGTACTTGTTTTAAACCATACAAGGCCTTAAAAACAATCATTTGGCCTAGAAAAATTTTAAACCCCGGAGGTTGTTTTATATAGACTTCATCTAGAATAAAACCATTTAGAAATTTGAATTTAACATCCATTTGGTAAAGCTTGAAATTTTCTTAAAACAAGAATGGGCAAGTAAAATGCAAATAGCTACAAAATATGCTATGAGTGCAAATGTTACATCAAAATCAATTACCTTCTTCTTGAAAATACCTTAGAGCTACTAACCTCGCCTTAGTTCGACCAATGTTGCCTTGGTCATCGAGTTTGTTCCGGAATACCCTTTTTGTCTTCTTCAGCACTATCATTATAGGGCATCCAATTGATCTAAGGTGTTCATAATAGAACATTTACATCCAAATATTTTGAGGTAGCTAATATTTGGAGTACTTCATTTCTACACAACTTAACAAACTCATTAACGACATCGCTTATATAAGAAAAAATAGCCCAAGTGTACAAACATGCCTCAATCATCAATCACAAAATATCTTGCAAAAGAGCATAGTAGAAATAGACACTATATATATAGACCATGAAGCAAAAAACACATACTATGCATTTAGAAGATCATCAAGAGTCTAATAAATCATGCAAATTCAAATAAGCTTAAGAAAGCTACACAAGGTCTCTTTTGAAATTTGAAAATCCGATAGCATAGTTGAGACCACATTCAAGAGTTGACAAAGCAAATATGTGTAATCAAATATCGAATAGTGCCTTTCAGAAAATCTAAAAATCCTCTTAATGCCACTTGTATGAAATACTATGAGAAACAAGCACATAGGCATAAGGCAAAACATATATCGAGTCTATAAGAGTAAGACTAACACAAGTAAATGTACCTCGATAGTTTATGCCTCTTTTGACAAATAATGACGTAAATGGCCATTTGTGAAAATATGTAATTCCTACACAATTCTTAAAACAAATCTAGCACAAATCATAATGGTTAAAGTGTAGGCTAAGAGATATCACAAGTAAGCTCATGCCATAAAAATCCATAAGATATGATAAAACACTTTAGTGTACAAAAAAAAGCACAAGAGTTTTTTAAAAACATTATATAAGGTTTTCTTTTTCAAAAATATTTTAAAATCACAAATATATATTGAAGACCTTAAATTTAAGAGATATTTGAAAACTCATTTTATAAGTAAGGCACAAATAAAAACATCCATAACAAAATAAAATGCATATTTAAATAGGGAGATACAGTTTACCAATTACGTCGTTTCCATGGGTTGTGCCGTTCCCATTGTTGATGGTATCTTCCCTTTTGAGAATCTTCTTGTTGATGATAGTTTCTCCAATTGCTCCATTTCCAAGCATTGTGGCCTTCCCATTTTTCAATATATCCTCTTCTTGGAAATTGACTTTCATGATGTCTTCTTCTTTGATCAAATGAAATGGTCATTTGATGTCTTCTTGGCGGTATGAATTTTCTTCGATTATTATTTCGACGGGTACCTAATATGACATTGTTTTGTGGTACCCTCATGTGTTTGGGTCTTTTGGGATTAGCTTTGAGACTTTTAGGTCTCCAACAATAATTAGAGCTATTTCTAGCCCGACAAGAATTAACCGTATGACCCTTTTTACCGCAATAAAAACAAGTAACAATTTTAGGAGCATAATGACCATTATATATAGGAACTTGATTCTTTTTCATATGATTAATAACGTTAGGCTTATGATCAAGTCCTTTATCACAATTATGAATATCAACAATATTAGGCATTTTATAGTCCTTTTTCATAGTTGGAAGTTGTAATAGGCTTGTTCCTTAGATTTGAACTTGTATCCCTTTGAGAAGTAGATGCTTTTGTTTGACTTTTTTCATTTGCAAATACTCTATAGATGGCTTCTAATTTTTGCCATACTTCATGTGCCGATCGAATTCCTACAATATGTTCATATTCCAAATTAGTAAATGAACAATACAAAATATTGAGAGCTTTACCGTTTAAGGAGATGATTTTATTCTCTTCATCATTGAGCTCTTTGAAGCCTTTGGAGGTGTGTGGTGTATCTTTCATCGGAGTGGATTCTCCATTTATGACGGTGTTCCAAATGTCGAACCCGCAACCTTGTAAATAGCATTCCATTCTTTCTTTCCAAAAAATAAAATTTTTGGAATCAAATAGTGGTGGCTTGGTGGTGGAGGTGCCGGAAAGTTGAGCTTCATTCGTAGCCGACGATCGTTCCTCTTCACTCGCGATGTGAAACGAGCTTGCCAAAGAGTTTGGCTCTGATACCACTTGTAAGTCCAAGCGGCTACGATAATCTAGAGTGGGGGTGAATAGATTATCTCCATCTTTTCGATTTTACCCTCTTTTTCGAACCGAAAGCTCAAAGATAATAATAAAGGTGCGGAATGTAAACAACACACGTCGATTTATAGAGGTTCAACCCACCTAGGGCCTAATCCTCTACCACCCCAGTATATCCGGGATGGATTTCAAAAAGAAAAAAAGATTTTATTAATTACCAAAATTAATACAACACCAACTTACAACGACACCTTGAAGAGCACCACACTCTTCAACACCACCTTTGAGATTACCACAATCTCCAACGGCACCTTGTGAAGGTTACCACAATCTTCAACCTTGAAGAATACCAAATTCTTCAACACCTCAATAAGAAGATCACCACAATCTTCTTGCACCTATCACCTAGATCATCCAAGTGTGTTCTTACCACAAGAACACTCACAAGGATATCTTGTGTTGAATGATAACCCAAAATCAAGATTACAACTCGATAATGAATATTACAATTATGAGTGCAAGTGTAATCAAGAAATAAGCCTAGACCTCAAGATGTGAAAGTGAAAAGCTAGGCAAATTACAACAAGAATAATGACAATAGAAGACCAAGTGTTTGCTTGAGTATATCTTGTTGTGTTGTGTTGTTCTCTCTTTTTATTGTGCTTCAAATCTTCCTCTATTTATAGGAGATGATTGATCATTGATAGGCTCCTCTTGGAATTTGATATCTACAAACAAATTGCAATTAAAATCAAGATTATAGCTGTTAGAAATCAATCCCACAATTTAGGGAAAAGTTGTCCGATGCACTGTGATTAGAATTTTTTGTCAAACATTAGGGCGATCGGTCGCATTTACGAAATAGACGTTTGAAAATAAGAACACAATTTACACAGGCGCCGGTCGACACGGGGTCCGACCAGGTCACCCTAGGTCCAACCAGGTTGCCCTCTTCAAAAAATCGAAACAGAGAAGTTTGTAAATTTTAACCAACCTTCAGGTGCACGGTGCGCCCTATAGGTCGACCGTCGACGCCAATGGTCACCCTCACCAATTTCTCGCAAACATGAAGTTTTGGTTTGCACAACTTTCAGTGCACGGGTTGCCCTATACGGCGACGGTTGACCTCAAAACAAAAGTGTTGTCCAATTTTATATCGAAAATAAACTTCAAGAAATACTCCAAAAAATAGTGAAAACATTTTAGACCAATCGGAAGTATTAGGACAACATTTAGAAACATTGTTTTGGTGTAAAAATACATTAACAAAAAATCATTAAAAGTGTTGTCCAATTTTGTTGAAAATAAAACTTGAAGAAATACTCCGGAAAATATTAAAACCATTTTAAATCATTTAGGAGTATTTGGACAACCTTTAAAACCATTGTTTTGATATAAAAACAAAATCATCAAAATCATTAAAGGTTTTGTCCAATTTTGTCGAAAATAAAACTTGAAGAAATACTCTGGAAAATATTAAAACCATTTTAAATCATTTAGGAGTATTTGGACAACTTTTAAAACCATTGTTTTGGTATAAAAACAAAATCATCAAAATCATGATAAAACCATTTATCAAACAAAAGGGTATTCCCAAGAGGAAGGAATAGATTTTGATGAAACATTTGCTCCTGTTGCAACATTAGAAGCAATGAGGATGTTTCTTGCCTATGCTGCACACAAGAACTTCATTGTATATCAAATGGATGTAAAAAGTGCATTCTTAAATGGATTATTGGAAGAAGAAGTCTATGTTGAACAACCTCACGGATTTGAGCAGAAGACTCTTGGAGATAAGGTGTACAAGCTCAAGAAAGCCGTATAGAGATTGAAAAAGGCACCTAGAGCAGGTATGATACATTATCTCAATTTCTGACAGATAATGGATTCACCAAAGGCAAGGTGGACAGAACACTCTTCAGAATTCAAGATGGAGAGAGTATACTGCTTGTTCAAATATATGTGGATAACATTATTTTTGGATCCACAAACAAAGAGCTGTGTGATAAGTTCTCAAACCTCATGCAAGGCAAATTTGAAATGAGCATGATGGGAGAACTGACATTCTTTCTAGGACTTCAAGTTAAACAGATGAAGGATGGAACCTTCATAAGTCAGACAAAGTATACCAGAGATTTAATGAAGAAATTTGGTATGGAAGAGAAATCTTCTGTGAAGATACCAATGAATACTTGATCAAGATGGACATAGATGCGAGATGGCAAGTGTGGATCAAACCGGATCTGAGCACTTATTGGATCACGTTGTATCTCACGGCAAGTAGGCGGACATCACTTTTTGCAAAGAGGTGTATGTTCAAGATTCCAATCGCTCCAAAAGAAAGCCATATGACTCCAGCTAAGAGAATCCTAAGATATTTGAAGGGATGCCAAGAAGTTGGCCTTTGGTATCCAAAAGAAGGAGGATTCAAACAAATTGGCTATTCAGACTCTGACTATGCTGGATGTAGAGTTGACAGGAAAAGTACTTCAGGTACATGTCAAATGCTTGGAAACAGATTGGTTTCCTGGTTTAGCAAGACGCAAAATTCAATAGCCACATCCACAACTGAAGCTGAGTACATAGCTGCGGGCAACTGCTGTGCCCAAGTCTTATAGATGAGACAACAACTGAGAGATTATGATGTAGAAGAAAAAGAGATTCCAATTATGTGTGATAAACAAGTGCTATTGCAATCACTCAAAATCTGTGTTGCATTCAAGAACAAAGCACATTGATGTCGATATCATTTCATAAGAGATCATGTTGAAAAGAAAGACATCACCTTGGAATACATCTCAACTGACAAACAGTTAGCTGACATATTCACAAAGCCATTATGTGAATCAAGATTTGAAGAACTTAAGCATGAGCTAGGGTTAATTGAGCTGAGTTGACACTCAGAAGACTCAAGGAGAAGAGATGAAAGATGAAAACATGAAAATAGAACAGAACGTGTGAATCAACTAAGTGAATCCGCCATATCGGAAAGTCAGCTGTATCGAGTTAGCTGACAGCCGAGTCACTACATGAATAGAGAGAAGAAGAGTTGAGTCAGCTAAGGAGTAAGCTGAATCATTTATGAGCTAAGTGACAAAAAGGCAGTCGTTTTTAATAAGATGAATGTTTTTAAGGATGACATCAACGTAATAATGACAGGTACAATCAAAAGCTGCACGACAAAGCCTATGATTGGATATAAATGCTGCCGCATTAAATGCGAGAAATTAAATGCTAACCGGCGTGCTAAATCTGAGTCATCGATCTTGATCAAATTTCAAAAACTAAAAGCACGTCCTTTCATAACCCATATATACCATTTTGTTCAGTTTCTCTCTCACATTAATCAAAAACTGTTCATCTCTCCAAAAGCAAAGAAGGCATTTTTTCTCTCAAACCCTACCAAATCTTCAAAGCAAGTTCATCAAGTTCGTTCGGTAAAAACCACTGAAATGGCATCAACCTACGATTTCACCAAACTATGGAAGCAAATCCATACTGGTTCTATCGTGGATTTTGAAGGAATGGTCAAATGGGGTTCCGATGAAACCCTTGTGAAAAAGATAGCCGACAAAATCGAGAAGTCTGGACTGAAACCCTTTCTCACAATGGAGTTTCAGATGACTTATGTTGAAGAAGTCGCCCAATTCTACGTGAATGCTGAAGTTCATGACGAAGACATCAAGTCGTCTGTTCACGGCAATGAGTTTACCATCACTACTGAAGATCTAGTGGAGCATTGTTTGCTACTGTCGGAAGGTGCGTCTGAGATATTTAAGGCTGATGTAAACTTGGCTGCTGCATGGAAGGAAGTGGCCAGACCTGAATGTGCTGTGAAGGTGGTTTACACAGTTGATAAGAAGCTGCTGAAGGAAGATTATCATAAGCTGCTGGATATCGTAGCCAAATGTGTAGATATAAAATTTGGAAGCTTTAATCAGTTGTCCAAAACCAAGCTGATCGTCATGGCTGCGATCATGGAGGAGAAGAAGGTAAATTGAGCTTAGTTCGTATATAGCAGACTCTGCTAGAATGTTGGAAACAAGTCCTTCAAGGACGATGGGTCGTTCGGAGGATCCTTGGGATATGGCCTTGTGGTTGGCCAACTGATGGAGGTGAAAGGCGTTCCACTCAGAGATGGAAAGGCGTTCCATGTCAACAAGAAGATGTTTTGGGCAAACCTTTCAGGAGCCCAGAAGAGAGCATACGCCAAGAGGGCGGATACCAGCGAAGGGGAATCAGCTGACCCCGAGGAAACAACTGTTGCCTCATCTCCGAAGAAGAAAGCTGCCCATGCAGTTGGAAAGAAGACTGCTGCCCCAGCAGCGAAGAAGAAGAAAGATGCACCTGCCCCTGCAGCCGAGTCACCTGCCCCTGCAGCCGTGTCTCCTGCTCCTGCAGCCGCAGTGGAGAAGGAATCTTTAATACCTTCTCCAGGAATGAAGAAGAAGAGGACTGCGCAAGGTGAGAAAGGCAGCTGCCTCTAAGGCGATTCCAAAGGCCTTTACCTTTGAGGAACTGGAGGAAGTAGAACCAGACATTCCTCTGGTGAAAACTAAGAGAAAGAGAAGACTTACCAGGCTTTGAGCTTGAGAAGATAGAGTCTGCCACTCACCGAGTTTGAAAAGATCTCTCGAGGCTGTTGAAGAAGTGCGATCTCGAAATTATTGATGAAAGCGCCAAGTCTCTGAGGCCGATCAGCGAGGCACATCAAGACCCAGTGAGGACGAGAACAAGCGAGGAGCAAGAAAAAGCGAGACAAGAGAATCCCTGTTGTGACAGGATCTGTGTCTCCACTGATCTTTCGCTGCCGCAGGAGTTGAGCAAACAGAGTATGTTGCCTTCTATTCCTGAAAAGGAAGGGCAAAAGAGAGATGATGATGAGGACGATGATGATGTAATGTACTCTCCACTGTATCCAGACATCCAAAATTGTCTGCGAGAATGGAGAAAATGGAAGTTGAGTCACTCTAGGGTGCAGTTTGAACACCCAGAGTTTATTGATGAGGAAGAGGAACTCTTCAGGTTCCTTGAAGTTGATACAATGCTGCAAGCCCTTGATGAGGATAACTGTATTAATATGCTGCAAATTCGGAAGGAGAACAAACAGACTAGAGCAGTAGAGGAAGCATAAGCTCATGAGAAAGCCATCGTTTGTCCTCTCACTGGAACCACTGATCATACTCATCCTCATCTTGACGTACTCTCAGAAAGTGATGAGGATTTGGACCCCCGCCGCTTCGCCGGAGAAAAATTGGAAAACGGCAAGCCATGCGGGAATCCGAGGATGATGCATGAGCAACGGTGACGGAAGGACTGGAGAGTCTTCCAAATCACAATCGAGATTGATCCACCGGGAGTGGTGCATTGCCATCGTTATTATTCTTGCCACCACTTCCCAGCTCACTCGGTGGATGAATCTAGGGGACTTGGCTATGGCGGGAACTTGGGGACCCAAGTTGAGCCAACCTCTGCTGAAGGTGTCTTACCACCGCCCCCACTTGAACACTCAAAGGACACATGAGTCCTGGAGAAGAGTGACCCCATCACAAGTCACTCGGTGTGTGCCACCGAGGGGAAACTCCTCCACCGCTGCCTAGGTCGGAGGATCTGCAGATGACTCCACCATGAATCTAGGAGGCGAAGTGGAGAAGGATAAGAAAAAGAAACACAGCAGGTTGTCACTGACGAAGATCGGGCAGATGAGTCTGTCTCAGCTGAAGTGCTAATAGCTCTACAGGCTGAGGACGCTGCTGATGCAGTCGAGGCACAAGATGGTTCTACCCCGGGAGTTAACACTTTGGGCACAGAAAGTGCAATCCATGGAGTTGAGACTCCGGTGGATGCCACCGTAGAAGACCCTAAGAGAGCTGAGTCTGTCGAAGGGAATGTCCAAGGCCTTGCTGCAGTTGAGACTGCAGAAAGTAATGAAGGCCTACGGGAGGTTGAGACTTCCCGAGGTAAAGAGGTAGCAACACAGAACATCCCTCCTATCATCATTGATGCATCTAAGAAGGAAATAAGTGCCCTTCATGATTCCCAAGACAACCCTGACATAACCTTTCTGGGATCTGAAGGAGAAGATGAAGCTGAGTCCTCTCCTGTTGCTAATCCAAAAGACTCAGCTGAGGATGTTCTTCCAAGTACGAGTAAGTCGGACCTCAAGGCTACTCGTCAAACGTTCAATTTTGATGATGAGCCACCCCTTCAAGTCTCATCATCTTCCGATGATGCCACTGATACGGCCGAGGAATAGATACCTCAAAAGGAAAAACCAGCTGAGACCGAAGAAGCTGTTAAGACAGCTGAGGCTCAGCCAGCTGGGTCAATACCACAAATGGCCCCAGCTGAATCATAGTCAACTGTGCAGGCTCCCAACACTACAGCAGATTCGACCCAACTGGGCACATCACGGGCACGAGTAACCGTGGAGCATATCCCATATGTCCGTGATGATGCATTTGAAGAAACTTTCCCTTTCTCACTAGAGCTACCTGATCTCGATGAAGAAACAACTAGAGAGCAGAGACACTACAACGTCAGACCTGATCCAGTCATTCCCACAGATACCATCGTCCCAACGAATTTTGATTTTGATGCTGCTTGGCCGCCAGCTGAGACAGAGGTGACAACTGAGGTTCAAGAAGTCTTCAAGGCAATCTTTGCAGAGATTGAGAAGATGGAAAGGCACCAAGCCTCATTGGATATGCGGCTGGATAACAGAGATGCAAATCTTACAGCCGATCCGCGTGGAATAGTGGTCAGAATCAGGGAATGGTGGCAACAACAACAGACAATGCGTGTGGAACAGGTCCGATCAAAGGCAGTCGTTTTTAAACTGTTGATCTGGAGCGCTGATAATGCTGACATGAAGAGGAGGATGCAAGAAAATATTGACAGAATGCATGACTCCCACAATACTGAAATGCAAATCTGTTGCGTGAATTTCACAAGAAAAAGAACCTGGCGTCGGAGAATATGGAAAATAAATTCATCCTGCTCATGGCTGAAATGAAGCTGGTGGCAGCTGAATCCAAAGCCACCCGCTCAGAATTTCGTGCATCATACTCCGCAGCAGACTCAAAGCACTATCAGCCGCCTGGACTTTATGCTAACTGGTCTATTCCCAGGGGTTCCTCTCTCCTTTGATGATGCCAAAAAGGGGGAAGAGGAATACCTAAAGACGTTGAAAGAATCGGCAGTTGAGAAGAAGGACGAATCTTGTTGAGAAGTAAGAAAAACAAACAAGAGAAGAAAGATGAAAGAAAAGTAGTTGATGGGGAAGGTTCAAAGGATATGACTCTAATGGTTGCTAGAACCCCTCAACAAGGACTTGTCACAGCTGACATCATAAGCAAACTTCCAGTGACTCTGCCGCTCCAACACTCTGTTGTGCCCATGTCTGAGAAGAGGAAAATCGTAGAAGCAGAGATGAAGGAGGTCGAAAGAAAAATGGATGCCCGTGCAATGGACATATTGAAACAATACGAAGGCATTCCGACAGGAATAGACACTGATGCCATTCCAGACGACGGAGATGAGCCACGATCAGTGGAAGAATTCAAAACGCTCGAATCTGAGGGATACTTCAAGAATATGTCCATAGCCTAAGCCTAAGACTTGTATTGGGAGAAGGGTCTGAAGATGTGCGAAGAAGCTGACAAACAGCAGACTACGAGCAGTCACTCTGCTGGTCATTCTGCTGGAAAGAAGAAGACTCCAGTACAATATACGCCCAGAGGAAGAGGAAGGAGTGGTGGAGGCAGAGGTTTTCAACCTAGACCTCTACCCAAGAATATTGAATATGTAGATCCGGGTAAGAAGAGAAGGATCTACTGGGCTGGATATGATGAAGTAGCCAACCGGGAAGTGGCTAGGAAGAATGCTGACTACGTCAAAAGGATCGAGGAAGAAAATAAGAGACAAGATCAGCTGTGGGAAGAGAGTCAACGAAGACAAGAAAGAAAAAAAAAGAAAGAAATTTGCTAGAAGAGCCTACGAAAAAAAAAGCGTTTGAAGAAGAAAAGAAGAGAAAGAGAGAGAGAAGACGACAAACCAAGAGGAAAGAAGGAGGCAGCGAAGGTGATGAAGTGTTGTTGTCCACCCCTTCATGTATTTCACTATTGTAAATACATATGTATGTAAGTCTTCTGTACGATGAATAAAAGTTATGCAATTTCTATATTTTTGCTTAGATATAGAATACCATGTTGCTCTGATACACTTTGTAAATAGCTGTGTAAAGGACAAGAATGTTATGATCAATAAAAAGATCGATTCTACGCATACATTCTCTATTTCTACATGTCTGTATGTATCTTTGCTATTTACTTTTTGTATGTATGTTTTAAGTTTTGGCATCATCAAAAAGGGGGAAATTGTTGGGAAATTTATTTATTAGATTTTGATGAATGCCACGTAAAACTTAGACTAGAAAGTTGGCTGCCCATTTTCCTTGTAATTTGTATTGTAATAGATAGGGCTGTACGAGCTGAGTCAAATCAGCTATGCCTGGATATACAAGAAGTCTACTAAAGGCTAAAATGAAGACTCCGCTGTGAAACAGCTGAGTATAGCAAGGAGGAGAAGTCAAGAACTCGACTGAAGGAGTATCAGCTGGGATACATCTGTGTGAAATGTAAGTCAAGTCAACTCAAGAAGCCAAGACGAGTTGAAGTGACAGATGAGTCTTTCAATCATTGGAGCAGACAAAAGTCACCGGGGGAAAAAGGCAGTCAAGTCAAGACAACTAAAAAGAATCTGTTGCACAGAAGTCAAGAATATTACCTAAACAAGTAATACTTCCATGCTGCCATGTCTTAAAGTGCTCAGTCCCAGAAGCGTGCAAAAGGAATAAACCAATGGGAAGCACTGCACCTTGTGTCAGACTCTGAAAAGCTGAATGTTCATTTAATACGAGGAAATGTCAATATCAAGGACTGCAACAAGACAAGCCAACGAACACAAGTGACTTTTGAAAATCAGCCTATCTCTTCAACGGGCAGATTTTTGAAAGTTCACTATAAAAGGCTGAGGAATCACTTTGAGAAAAGGTTAACCTTGAAAACCTGAACCATTCAAGCTATTATTCGAATTGTAACCTGCAAAATATTCTCAAGATATTCAAGCAAATCCTCAAGCCTAAATTTTGAAGAAAATCAATCCAACACCAAGCTGTGAAGGAAAGACAACTTCAAACTATTGAAGAGGAAACTTTTGAAGAATCAAAAGGGGTCTACATTCCAAGGAGGATTGTAGAAAGGTTCAAGGTCGAATAAGTCTCAAGTTATTGGAGGGCTTCGTGATCAAATCCAAAAAGCTTGAGCAAGTGAGTCAAGTAGCAAAGCGACCGCCATGAAGAAGAAGCCGAGTTGGACGAGAAGCCATGTGTGTGACAAGGCATCTCGCATCGAGTCCCAAAGGATCAAGTCGGTTGTGTGATCAAGACTTATATCCGGGTGATAACCACTTTGTACTCGATCAATACTTAGTGGATTCCTCCAGAGTTGGAGAAGAGAGGATTAGAAGAATTACCCCATCTTGAACCTCTATAAAAATTATTGTGTCATTTACATTTCAAACATTTAATTTCGCATATCATTTTATATCTCACGATAATTTGCTATCCAACGATAATTAACAAAGTGCTAAAGCCAAGTGTTAAAACAAATTTAAACCAAATTCAAGGGTGTTAAGTCTTCCGCTGAAAATTTCATCTCGGCCAAAGTTAAGTATTAGACTAACAATTTGTGTTATTCTATCAACGGCTCTAGTCAGTGCATTGAGTGGCTAACTCTTGGTTAACTAACTTAGCTTTGTCCATCAAGGACATAGTCATGGAATTAACTCGAACTAATTTAAATGGACTAAATTCGAAAAGTTGGTTAGGTTTATTCAACCCCCTTCTAAACCTTACTCACACACCTTAGGACCTACAGGGAAATATGTTAGGAATTTTATTGTTTAGATTTTGATGAATGCCATGTAAAACTTAGAATAGAAAGTTGGCTCCCCAATTCTTGTCGTAAAATGTATTGTAACAATTAGAGTGGCCAAGTCGAGTTAAGTCGGCCTACGCCCTAACATGCAAGAAGACAATTTGAAGAATGGAAGGAAGACCCCTTGTGAAAGTGAATGTGGCAAAGAGGAGTAGACGGGAACTCTGCTTGAAGAAGCGGTGAGATGCGGTGAGTGGAGCATCGGTCAAGTCAACTCAAGAAAAGCCAAGTCTCAAGTTGAAGTGACAAGAAGAGTCATCCAATGATTGGAAGCGACTCTAAGTCACACTGGGGAAAGCAAGGAAATGCAATCAAGTCGAGATAATCGTAAAAAGAACGTTGCCACGAGAAATCAAGAGATTTACTTAAACAAGTAATATCTCCATACCACCTTTCTCGGAGTGCTCACCCCGAAGCGTGCAAAAGGAATGAACCAATGGGAAGCACCACACCGTGTCGAACTCGAAAAGGTGAAAGAACAATTCATACGAGGAAATGGCAATTCCAAGAAGCGCAAGCCAACGATCGCAAAATGACTTTCAAAAATAAGCCTATCTCTTCAACGGGCAAATTTTTGAAAGTTCACTATAAAAGGCCGAGGAGTTTGTTTGAAGGATATGTATGACACATACGTGAGATATACAAGCACATTAGAAAAAGCGAAACACTCTCAATCCTCAAGCCTACATTACGAAGTACATCAATCCAACACTCACCTGTGAAGGAAAGAGAACTTCAATCGAGTTGAAGAGGAAACCTTTGAAAACAAGGGGTCTACATTCCGGGGAAGGATTGTAGAAAGGTTCAAGGCTGAACAAGTCTTAAGCTTTTGGAGGGCTTCGTGATCAAATCCAAAGAGCTTGAGCAAGTGAGTTGTAGTAACAAGCGGTGCCCTGTGAAGAAGCCGAGTCGCACGAGAAGCCACCGAGTGATCAAGGCGTCTCGGATCGAGTCCCTAAGGATCAAGTCATTTGTTGTGATCAAGACTTGTATACGGACTGCTACCACTTTGTAAACCGATCATTACCTAGTGGATTCCTCCGGGAGTTGGAGAAGAGAGGAGTAGAAGAATTACCCCATCTTCGAACCTCTATAAAAACTTCATTGTGTCATTTACATTTCAAGCATTTAAATTCGCACTTTTAATCGCTTATATCACGATAAATTTGCTATCCATTTGATAATTTATAAGTACTAAATCAAGCTCTAAAATCTTGCTTAATCAAACTTAAGGGTGTTAAGTCTTCCGCTGAAAATAAAACCACGGTTGAGTTAAATCGTAGCAACACCGTGAGTTACTCCATCAACACTCAATTTGAGTCTGTTGAGAGATTAACTCTCTTGAGTGACTAATTCGATTGTCCATCAAGGACACGGTGTGTAGAATTAACTCAGTAGATTTAAAAGGACTAAATCGAAAATTTGGTAAGGTTTATTCAACCCCCTTCTAAACCTTACACTTACACCCCTTGGGACCTACAAGTGGTATCGGAGCGGTTGGTTCATTGAACCCTCCGCAGTTCTTGAACTAGATCTCCAAACTTTTCAAAGTCCGCTTTAGTACTTAAACCTTCAAAACTCTTCCTATTAAAAGTCATTATCATGGAAGCAAATTTGACACGCATTCCTATGTTCACTATCGAAGAATTTGATGATTGGAAAATTCGTATGCGGGCTCATCTATCGGCATTACATGATGAGATGTGGATAGTGATAGAAGATGGGCCTCTGCAAATATTAAAGGTGAACATTTGTCACGAAGAGTTGCGGTGAAGGAGAAGAAGATCTTTGCTCCCGGACGGTCATGGTTGAAAAACCAAGAAGCGAGTGGACAAATGATGACAGAAAAAGATACAACCTGGACAATGTAGCCAAGGACATCCTTTACAAAACCTTGGACAAAGCCATGTTCAATAAAGTCAAATCCCGCAAAACGGCTAAGGAAATGGGACAAGTTGACATTGATTTGTGAAGGCTCGAGCAAATCAAAGAAAACAAATTATCGGTGGTTGTACGAAGTTTGAAAATTTCAAAATGATCTCGGGAGAGAACCTGGATCAACTAGACGCTCGGTTCACGTAAATCACAAATGAGCCACATCCGCACTTGGAAAGTAATATACATAGAAGGAAATGTGTATGAAAATCCTAAAAAAGTCTTCGGTGAATGGGAAATGAAGGTCATGGCACTCGAGACATTCCATGGACCTATCAAAGACATCCAACCATGAGTTATTCTCGGACCTCAAAGCCTACGAGTTTGAGCTAAGAAGAAAAGACCAGGAAGAGACAACTATACCCAAAACAATTGCTCTAATTGTCAAAGATGGGAAGAGAGTTGAGGTCAAAGAAGTAATTGACCCGGAAAAGAAATAGCCCGATGGTTAAAAGACTTAACAAGTTCTTTAACAAGAACTACAAGAGAGGAAAGGGTGAATCTTCGAAGACACTCGGCTCCCTCCAAATCAAGGGAAGACAGGCCAACAAAAGAACAGATCATCAAAAAGTCGAGTATCAAAAGGGTGACAACTCAAGAATGGAAAGAGTGATCAAAAGGCTGAATATCTATGTTGGAATCAGACAACCAGGTCACTATGCGATGATTTGCTCATATCCTGTGGTCAACAAGTACGAGGGGATGAAGAAGAAAGAAAGGTCTTTGAGAGAAAGAAGACAAGAAAAGAAAAAAGGCAATGATGGCTGCAGAGATCGCCGAGACAAGCCAAGTCAAGAGAGACAGTGATTGAAGAGCGATGAAGCCGACTATTCAAGTGACTCGAAGAAAAAGCCCGATCGCTTAATGGCCAAAGAACAAGATCAACCCGATCAAGAAGATGAGGTACAATCTAACTCAACAGACTCGAGACACTAGTGATAGTGATCGTGACACACACACTTCATCACCCACATTTGATCTTTATGATTCATTAGGCAAAATGATGAAAGATTTTGAACATATTAAATCCTCACACACACTATTGAATGAGGAAAACACCTACTCAAAAGTCGAAACTCAAAGTGACTAAGGAGCCGAGTACTCTAAGTCAAATAGTGTTGAAAATGAAAGTTTAAAGGTGAAAATGCTAAATTAATAGCGAGAAATTGCTGCTATAGAAAAGAGGAGAATGACCTCAAGAATGTTATTGCCTCATTCACTAAGGCATCTAAATCATTGGATGATCTTATTATGAGTCAAAGAGAATGTGGAGACAAGACAGGCTTGGGATTTAATTCCTCGTGCCATGTCAAACCTCAAGAGTAATTTTGGAAAAAAGGATCTTCAAGTCATGAAGAGTCCGAAAAATCCAAAACTCTAAATGTTGCACACACATTCACTCCAAAGCATAATACTAAGCAAACGGCCTTGGTTACAAAGGAAAAGGAAAAAATGACCGATTGAGTGTCTTTGAAAGGACAATGAGAAGAGATTCAACCGAGTCCCTCAAGCAAACTCCAAACAGAAAATACTCAAAGAAGAAACAGAGCTACCAAAAACCCAGAAAATCCATAAAAGAAATACATATGATGGGAATGGTAGAAAATATCCAAGCCAAGTGATTGGAATAATGTGAACTATCAAAGCATAGACTTATGGAATATAAGCCCAAATGGCAAAGGCCAGAACTCAAGAAAGGCCATTCCAAAAGCATAAGAGCTTTCATCAAGACACACATGCACCTAGGCACTACACTCAAAGACACCACAATCACCCAAGGAAGGCAATTGCTAAAACACATATGCAGGCATACGACAAAAGAGACAATTTGTATGAACACAGAATCCCCAAGCAATTTGCGGGATTAATTATGATTATGGCATCGATAGATGGCAACCCCTTAGAGTCAAATCATTTGGCTATATGTTGGTTGGATCATCTTACAATTCTAACCCCTCGGGACCAGGACAAGTATGGGTACCTAAAACTTAATTTCCTTGATTGCGGAGTTCAAGGAGCAGTGAGTGCCAAGGAACTGGTACATGGATAGTGGACATTCCCGGACATATGACAGAAATAAGAGAAATCTGTCAAAATTCAAGGAAGTCAAAGGAGCCAAAGTCATATTTGGAGGAAATGAAGCTCTGGTGAAATAAGAGGCATTGGATCCATCAAGAGGAATGGATTAGAAATCACGGATGTTGCATATGTTGAAGGACTCAACTTCAACTTCATCGAGTATCGATCGGCTCGTGACAAGGGCTACAATGTTGGATTCAACATGGGTATATGCCAAATCAAGGATATTGAATCAAATGAAGTTGTCTTTGCAAGGATGTAGACGAGAAGAATATGTATGTAGTGGATTGGTCAATCGCAACACCCAAAGACTGTCTACTAGCAAAACACTGTTGAATCAAGTTGGCCGTGGCACCGAGTCACCTGAATTTCAAAACAATTAACAAGCGGCAAGAAGTCATCTTGTAGAAGGACTTCCGGACCAAAGTATACAAGAAGGAGAGTATATGTGATGCATGTCGGGAAGGGAAAACAAATCAAGTCGTCATTCAAAGAAAAGACATGCCCATCCTCAACAAGAATATTGCATCCGCTTCATATGGATCTATTTGGCCCAGTGGAACCAGCAAGCATAAGTGGAAAGAAATACACCTTGGTGGTAGTAGATGACTACTCAAGATATACATGGACAATATTCATGTGCAAGAAGAAAGAAACCCTACAAAAACTACCACGGTGATGAAGAGGATTCAAAATGAGAAGAGTCAAACCATTATCAAAATAAGATCGGATAGAGGAACCGAGTTTGTCAATGGAATAATAACTCAAGATCTTGTATTGAGAATGGTATTGGTCATGAACTATCGCAGACAAGGACTCCTGTGAGAATGGAGTTGCGAGAAAGAAGGAACAGAACCCTCAAAGAAGCAGCAAGGACCATGTTAGTGACGGGGTTACCAAAAAGATTTTGGGTGAAGCAATCAACACGACTTGCTACACCCAAAACAGATGTATGATAAACAGACGGTGACAAAGACTCCTATGAGATCCTGGGTGGAAGAAAACCAAATGTTGCATATTTGAGAATATTTGGATGTAAATGCTTCATTCACAACAATGGCAAAGACAACCTAAAGGCCTTTGATGCTAAAGTCGATGAAGGTATCTTCTTAGGATACTCGGTGAAAGCAAAGCCTGAGGATACTCAACAAAAGAACTATGGTTACAGAGGAATCCATTCATGTAGTATTCGATGAGCCAAATGTAAATGGAGAAGACATTGAAGAGTCGGTGATAAGTTGAATCATCCAACCATACGAGAAGAGTCCCTATCTTTGAAGTCAAGCTGGGGTTATCAATTCGAGAAGAAGATGAGATAGTGAATCTCAAAAGCGGTGGAAAATTTGCGGCTAAGTGATTACGAGAGAGTCGACCACAAAAACACGGTGCAAGTCGATCAATCCGGCTAACTTACTCCAACTGACGTAAGATGGCCGAGAGACCATCCACGAGAACTTGTCATTGGAGATATAAGAGAAGGTGTCAAGACAAGATCGAACTCAACAAGAAGCAATGTTCACATGCTTCATTTCGCAAATAGAGCCCAAAGATGTGTCACAAGCATTGGACGACACACATTGGATTCAAGCTATGCAAGAAGAGCTGAATCAATTTGAGAGAAATAAAGTATGGGAATTAGTGCAAAGACCCATACATCAAAATGTTATTGGAACCAAATGGGTATTCGAAATAAGATGAACGAGGAAGGCTCGTGGTAAGAAACAAAGCAAGATGGTAGCCAAAGGATATTGCCAAGAAGAAGGGATAGATTTTGATGAAACATTTGCCCCTCGTAGCAAGATTGGAAGCTATAAGGATGTTTCTTGCCTATGCAGCTCACAAGAATTTCATTGTATATCAAATGGATGTAAAAAGTGCATTCCTAAATGGTTTATTGGAAGAAGAAGTGTATGTTGAACAACCTCCAGGATTTGAGCAGAAGACTCTTGGAGACAAGGTATACAAACTCAAGAAAGCCCTGTATGGATTGAAACAGGCACCCGAGCATGGTATGATACCTGTCACAATTCCGATTGAAAATGGATTCACAAAAGGAAAAGTAGATAGAACACTTTTTAATTCAAGACAAGAAGAGTATCTTTGCTTGTTCAAATATATGTGGATGACATCATTTTTGGATCCACTAACAAAGAGTCTGTGTGTGAAAAATTCTCAAACCTCATGCAAAGTAAATTTGAAATGAGCATGATGGGAGAGGCGACATTCTTCCTTGGACTCCAAGTGAACAGTGAAGGATGGAACCTTCATAAGTCAAACAAAATACACCGGAGAGACTTAATGAAGAAGTTTGGTATGGAGGAGAAGTCTTACGTAAAAATACCAATGAACACATCGGTCAAAATGGACATGGATGCGGATGGCAAGCCTGTAGATCAAACAAGATACTGAGCACTTATTGGATCATTGCTCTATCTCACAAACTAGCGGCCGGACATCACCTTTCTTTGTAGGTGTATGTGCAAGATTTCAATCTGCTCGAAAGAGAGCCAAAAAAGCAGACTAAGAGAATATTGAGATACTTGAAAGGAAGCCAAGAAGTAGGCCTATGGTATCCAAAGGAAGGTGGATTCAAGCTAATTGGCTATTGATTCGACTATCTTGGATGCGAGTGGACGGGAAGAGCACTTCGGGGAACATGTCAAATGCTAGGAAACGACTAATTTCTGGTTTAGCAAGAAGCAAAACTCAATAGCCACCTCTACTGGTGAGGCGGAGAATACATAGCTGCTGGGCAATTTGTTGTGCCCAAATCCTATGGATGAGACAACAGCTGAGAGACTATGAAGTTGAAGAAAAAGAAATTCCAATCATGTGTGATAACACAAGTGCAATTGCAATCACTCAAAATCCTGTGTTGCATTCAAGAACAAAGCATATTGATGTCAGATATCACTTCATAAGAGATCATGTTGAAAAGAAAGACATCATCCTGGAATATATCTCAACTGATAAACAACTAGCTGACATCTTCACAAAACCATTATGTGAGTCAAGATTTGAAGAACTCAAGCATGAGTTGGGATTAATTGAACTAAGCTGAGACACAAAAGAACCAAAGAAAAGAAATGGAACAGAAAAGGAGGTGAAAAAGAGCGAAAAGTCGGTCACCAAGAATCACCAGATCGGAAAGAAACTGACTACAGTCGGTGATAGAGAGTCACTAAGAGAATGTGAGAAGTAGAGTTAAATCGGCTAAGGGATATTTGAATAACTTATGAGCAAAGTGACAAAAAACGCCGTCGTTTTGACTAAGCGGGAATGTTTTAAGGAACACGTCGGCATAATGATGATGTGTACGGACATAAAAGCCGCACACCAAGCTTATGATTGGATATAAATCTTTGCCGCATTAAATACGAGGCGTGAAATGCTCAATAGGCGTGCGAAATCCAAGCCGTTGATTTCGATCACAATTCAAAAACCACCGCACGCCCTTTCATAAACCATATTTAAACCACTTTCGTCCGTTTCTCTCTCACACTTCTAAAAGCTGTTCATCTCTTTCTCTCAAAAGCAAAGGCAAAATACTCTCGAAACCCTATCAACCTTCAAATCAATTTCGAGTTTTCCTTGATATAATCCGAGAAATGGCACCAACTTATGACTTTACCAAGTTAGGAAAGCAAATCCACACCGGTTCGACGGTGGATTTCGACGGAATGATGAAGCAGGGGTCGCGACACCCTGGTGAAGAAAATTGAGAAGTTGGAAACGCCTGGATTAAAACCGTTTCTAACGCTAGAATATCCGATGACCTATGTGGAGGAGGTCGCACAATTCTCACGTGAATGATGAGATTCACGATGAAGGAATCAAGTCATCATTCACGGAAAGCGGTGACTATCGCCAAGGATTTGGTGAACATTGCTCACTACCGGTGAAGGAGCATCCGAGATTAAAGAAAGCTGATGTAAACTTGGTGACGCATGGAAAGAAATAGCCAAGTCCGACTTTCTTTGATAAAATAATATACACACAAACAAGAGATCTTTGAAGGAGGATTATCACAAGTTGTTGGATATAGTTGCCAAATGTATCGACATCAAATTTGGCGACTTTGACCAATCTGTCAAAGGCAAAGCGATTGTAATGGCTGCAATCATAGAAGAAAAAGAAGATAAACGAAATTTGAGTTTGTCTACAAAGCAGACTCTGCTGAGCGTGGGAACAAATCCTTCAAACAAGATGGCACATTTGGAGGATCCTAGGATATGGCCCGGTGATTGGCCGGCTATTGGAGGTGAAAGGAGTCCCTCTTAGACATGGGAAGGCTTTCCATGTTAACAAGAGGATGTTGAGCAAACCTCTCTGCGCGCTGTAAGAGAGCTTACGCCAAGAGAGGCGACACAGTGAGGGGGAATCACCGAGATCAAGCTTCACTCTCCCTCCAAAGAAGAAAGCTGCCCCTGCGGTACTAAGAAGATCTGCCCCTGCAGAAAGAAAACCAAACATGCTCCTGCCCCTGCAGCAGAGTCACTGCCCCCAGCCGTGTCTCCTGCCCTGCAGCGGCGGTCGAGAAGGACTCACAAATACCTTCTCCGATCGTCAAAAGGAGGAGAACCGACAAGCCAAGACGGCGGCCGGCTCCTAAACAAACACAAGCACGGCCCCGCCGCTCAAGACTCGAGAGGACACCGCCTCGAACCAGAAATTCCCCGGTACAAACCAGAGACGAAGAAGACTCGTCAAGCGGTCAAACAACAGAGAAACCGGTGAGTCGTTCTCGGCTAGCACAAATACCGGAGACTACCGGAGAAGTAGAGTCTCCGGATGTAGTTGATGAAACAACCAAGTCTCTCAAGGCGATCACAGAGAGGCAACCAAGACACAAGTGTAGCTCACACACGGTGAAGCACAAGAAGAACCGGCCGAGCGGATAGTGATGTAATGATCCTATCTCCACCTTACCCGGACATCCAAAATCGTCTGCGTGAGTGGAGAAAATGGAAGTTGAGCAAGTCGAGGGAACAGTTCCAACGGCCGAGTTCATAGAAGAAGAAGAATCGCTAAATTTCCTTGGATTAACTATGTGCTCCGGCTCACGGATGAAGACAACCGCATAGACATTCTGCAGATCTACAAGGACAAGGAGAGAGAAAAGCGAGTGAAGAAGCGAAGCACGTGAGAAGGCAAGCATCCGCCCTATCTCGGCACCCACGTAACACACACATCCTCTTCTTGATGTCTTCTCCGAAAGTGACGAGGAACGAGAGAAATGCCGCCCGCGAGAAGAGTTGCAAATGCAAACAAGCATTGCACGAATCAAGAATCCTTCACGAGCAAAGACTAATGGAGGGACCAGGAGAGTCCTCGAACACGGTTTGAAATCGATCCAATGGGAGTGGTTCAAAGCAAATAGCCATTGTTGTTGTTGCTACCACTTCCCACTCACTCGGAAGAAGAAAGCGATAAGGAGTGGCGATGAAACCGGGATAGTGGGGACCCCGGTCGAGCCAACCCCTATTGAAGGTGTGCTACCACCTACCCCAACGGCTGAACCATCAATCGAAATCGCCGGGAGTTTAGAGACGAGTGACCCCATCGCAAGTCACTCACTGGTGCGCACCGGTGAGGGGGAAACTCCTCCACTGCAGCAAGGTCGGAGGATCTGCAGATGACTCCACAAAGAATCAAGGAGGCGAAGAAGAGAAATTACAATCACAAGAAGAACATCAAGTTGCCATCAACGAAGCTCGACAATTGAGACTGTCTCGGTGAGGTGCCAACCGCTACGAAGGCTAATGACGCTGGCGATGCGTCGAGGCACTGAGGAAGGAATGTACTGGGAGTTAACACTGCAGGCGATGAAAGTGCAATCCATGGGGTTGAGACTCCAATGGATGCCATCTGTAGAAGACCCTAAGACAGTGACACGTCGAAAGGGAGGACAAGGCCTCGCAGCAGAGAGACCGCTTGGAGGAAATGAAGGCCACGGGAGGTTGAGACTTCCGGGGTAAAGAGGTCAAGTAGAGAACATCCCTCCCGCTATCATCGACCCATCCGAGAAGGAGATCAGCGCACTTCATGATTCCCAGGACAACCCCGATGTCACTTTTCCTCGGGGATCGAAGGCGAAGAAGAAGCGAGTCATCCCCATGACAAATCCAAAAGGCTCAGTGCGGATATTCTAGGCACGAGCAAGTCTCGATCCCAAGACTACTCGTCAAACTTTTAACTTTGATGATGAGCCACCAATGGAAATCTCATCATCGTCCGATGACGCATCGATAAGGCCGAGGACCATCTTGAAATGGAAAAATTAGCTGAGACCAACGGTTGTTAAGACAGTGAGGTTCAGCAAGCCGGGTCGACTTTACAACAAAACCCAACAACCAGAGACCACCGCTCGGGCTCCTCAAGTGCAGCAGGATCGATTCCCAAAAGGACTTCACGCGCACCGCTCATCATCGAACAGATCCCGGTTGGCGGTGAGGAATCTTTTGTAGAATCTTTCCCTTTTTCACTGGAGATACAGAACTCCACGAAGAGTCGAAAAACGAACAAGCACGCTATCACAAACCAGCTCCTGTTCTTCCATCGACACCATTGTTCCAAATTGACTATGACTTCAATGTCGTATGGCCATCACCGCAAGAATCATTTGAAGTTCGAGAAGTGTTCAAGGCACTCTTTCCGAGGTTGAACGGATGGAGAGGCATCAGCCTCTTTGGACATGCGACTCGACAATAGAGATGCCACCCTTACGGTGATTTAAGAGGCATAACTTGATTCGGATAAGGGAATGGTGGCAACGAAGAAGAAACAATGCGTGTGGAACAGGTGAGATACTTGAACATTGTTCAACAAGTGCTGGTGTGGAGAGCCGAAAATGCCGATGCAAAAACAAAGCCGAGAGAACACATTGAGCATATGCATGAAGCTCACACCGCCGAGATCAAGCCGCTGCGTGAGCAAAATACAAATGATCTACAACGTTTGGAAGAACACATGACAAGAAAATTCAGCCTCCTCATGGTTGAGATGAAGCGATTTTAGCAGAATCCAACGCTACTCGACCAATTCCGGCCGCATACAACGCACAGACTTGAAGCAGTAACTCAACCATCGAAGATTCGACTTCATGCTTGCCAAAGATGTTCCCGGGGTTCCTCTATCCTTTGATGATGCCAAAAAGGGGGAAGAGGAATACCTTAAAGCAAAGAAAATCAAGTCGAAAAGAAAGGAGCGGTGAGAAGGGAAAATCGGTGAGGAAGTCTTCAAACGAGGAAGAAAGGAAAGCTTGTTGAGGGGGAAGGATCAACAGATGTAACATTGATGATTGCACAAACCCCCAACAAGGTCACATCACGGTGACATTATAAGCGAAAACTCCCCTTGACTCGCCACTCCAAACACTATGTATCTATGGTGAAAAGAGGAAAACAATTGAAGCAGGGATGAAGGAAGTGGAAGGAAGAATGGATGCCAGGGTGATGAACATCTTGAAAGAACATGGAGGCATTCCGGTTGGGACAGAGACACTTATGCCATCTCGGATGTCGGGGACGAGCCACGATCGTCGATGAATTTAAAACGCTCGAATCTAAGGGATACTTTGCAAATATGTCTATGGCTCAAGCTTGGGACTTGTCTTGGGAAAAGGGTCTCACGTTATGTGAAGAAGTCGACAGCAAAGCAGACTTCCGTGATCGCTCTGCCGGGTCACTCCGCCTGGTCACTCACGGGAAAAAGAAGACCCCAAGACAAAGATACGCCCGGCAGGTAGAGGAAGAAGCGAGAGTGGAGGAAGAAGCTTGAGGACCAGGCCTCCGCCCAAGAATATTGAATACGTAGATCCGGAAAGAAAGGAGGGATCTCTTGGCCGGGCTTGACCAAGTGGCAAATTTGAAAGTGGCTAAAACTAACGCCGAGTATGCACAAAGAATAGAAGAAGAAAACAAGAGACAAACTCGGCTATGGCGGGAGAGACAGGAAAGAATAAGAAAAGATGAAGCTGCCAGGAAGGCATATGAGAAGAAAAAGAAGGCAAATTGACGACGAGAAAAAGAGGAGAATAGAAGAAGAAGATCTTGATCAAGATGAAAGAAGGAGACAATGAAGGAGATGAAGTGTTTGCCCAACCCTTCGTGTATTTTATCATGTAAATACATACAATGTAAGTCTTCTCGTAATAAAGCTATAAATTCTTTATTTTCGGTGTAGACAAATATGTGCTCGATACACCTTGTAAAAATGATTGTGTAAAAGAACAGGGAATGATATGATCAATAAACAGATCTATTCTACGCATACATTCTATGTCAATACACTATCTATATGTATCTTTGTTGTTTGCATTTTTGAATGATTTAAATTTTGGCATCATCAAAAAGGGAGAAATTGTTAGGAATTTTATTGTTTAGATTTTGATGAATGCCATGTAAAACTTAGAATAGAAAGTTGGCTCCCAATTCTTCTTTGTAAAATGTATTGTAACAATTAGAGCCGGCCAAGCCGAGTTAAGTCGCCTACGCCCTAACATGCAAGAAGACAATTTGAAGAATGGAAGGAAGACTTTGTGAAACAAATTTGAATGTGGCAAAGAGGAGTAGACGGAACTCTTTGAAGAAGCGGTGAGATGCGGTGAGTGGAGCATCATCAAGTCAACTCAAGAAAAGCCAAGTCTCAAGTTGAAGTGATAAGAAGAGTCATCCAATGATTGGAAGTCGACTCTAAGTCACCTGGGGAAAGCAAGGAAATGCATCAAGTCGAGATAATCAAAAGAACCGTTTACGTAAATCAAGAGATTTACTTAAACAAGTAATATCTCCATACCACCTTTCTCGGAGTGCTCGGTCCCCGGAAGCGTGCAAAAGGAATGAACCAATGGGAAGCACCACGCCATGTCGAACTACGAAAAGGTGAGAGAACAATTCATACGAGGAAATGGCAATTCCAAGCGCAAGCCAACGACGCAAAATGACTTTCAAAAATAAGCCTATCTCTTCAACGGGCAAATTTTTGAAAGTTCACTATAAAAGGCCGAGGAGTTTGTTTGAAGGATATGTATGACACATACGTGAGATATACAAGCACATTAGAAAAATCGAAACACTCTCAATCCTCAAGCCTACATTACGAAGTACATCAATCCAACACTCACCGTGAAGGAAAGAGAACTTCAATCGGTTGAAGAGGAAACCTTTGAAAACAAGGGGTCTACATTCCGGGAAGGATTGTAGAAAGGTTCAAGGTGAACCAAGTCTTAAGCTTTTGGAGGGCTTCGTGATCAAATCCAAAGAGCTTGAGCAAGTGAGTGTAGTAACAAAGGCAAATGCCTGTGAAGAAGCCGAGTCGCACGAGAAGTGAGTGATCAAGGCGTCTCAGATCGAGTCCCTAAGGATCAAGTCGGATGTTGTGATCAAGACTTGTATCCGGACTGTTACCACTTTGTAAACCGATCATTACCTAGTGGATTCCTCCGGGGAGTTGGAGAAGAGAGGAGTAGAAGAATTACCCCATCTTCGAACCTCTATAAAAACTTCATTGTGTCATTTACATTTCAAAGATTTAAATTCTCGCACTTTTAATCGCTTATATCTCACGATAAATTTGCTATCCATTTGATAATTTATAAGTACTAAATCAAGCTCTAAAATCTTGCTTAATCAAACTTAAGGGTGTTAAGTCTTCCGCTGAAAATAAAACCACAGTTGAGTTAAATCGTAGCTAACAGTTGAGTTACTCCATCAACAAATTTGAGTCTATTGAGAGATTAACTCTCCTTGAGTGACTAATTCGACCGTCCATCAAGGACAAAGTCGTAGAATTAACTCAGTAGATTTAAAAGGACTAAATCGAAAATTTGGTAAGGTTTATTCAACCCCCCCTTCTAAACCTTACACTTACACCCCTTGGGACCTACAAAATATGACAAGAATCAACTCCGAAAGGATCAAAGGATGGAGTATGGAATGTACTTCATCCCTCTAAAAGCTCCATGGCTGAAGTGTTAATCACTGATCAAGGAAAAGGGATCATCGGCTCGCCTAGACCATTGAAGAAGAATCCCACAAGAGCACGTTCCAGTCTATACTGTCACTACCATAAGGGCAAGGGGCACACCACCAATAATTTTTTCATGCTCAAGAGAGAGATCGAATGACTCATCCAAAAAGGTTACTGAAGGATTATATGGATCAAAGCAAATTCCTTCGACTAGACAGTGAGAGTGCCACACCACCTTAGGAGCTGCACACCTCACTAGCTCCCGCAAATACCAGTTCTGTCACGCTCACTAACTACTTTAATATTTTCATCTGTTTTCTGTTCATTTTCGCCCCAGAGGCGTTTAAACATTTCTATACCAAATCCAGCTTATTTCCGCCCATGGGACATAAAACTTCGTTGCTTTGTGAATAATGAATGAATTAATTTTACTTTTTGGCTATGATTTCTTGTACGCAGTTGGTTTCCAAACACGACCACAATCCGTGACCACCTGGATGTTCACCTAATCAAAGTTAACCCTATCCGGCTATGACCCCGAAGAGAAGGGGTCTTCTCACGGGGATCCTCTCGATGCTATCAGAAAACCTTTTCTGGCTAATACCCCAGAGAGGAGGGGTATCCTCACAGGGATCCTCTCGATGCTATCGGAAAACCCTCTCTGGATAAGACCCCAGAGAGGAGGGGTCTCCTCATGGGGATACTCTCGATGTTATCGGAAAAACTCTATCCGGCTAAGACCTTGGAGAGGAGGGATCTCCTCATGGGAATCATCTCAATTTTATCGAAAAACCCCTCTCTGGCTAAGACCTGGAGATGAGGGGTCTCCCTCACGGGGATCCTTTGGATGTTATCGGAAAAACTCTCTTCGGCTAATCCCCCTTGTTTTCAAGAATATTATTATTATGATTTGGCTCAAATTGTACTTTTTTATTTTAATTTTTCAAATTGCGTCTCAAGTTTCATATATTAGAATTTTAATCTATGTCAAGAGGTGATTCTAGTAGTAAAGTTAAAGTCCCACAATTAAAAATCTTAAACTCAAGCCATGTGGAAGTGTCAGTCCACCTTTTGTTATAGTTTTAAACTATATTTGCTTTTTTGGGAGACATATTCTAAAATATGGCAAATTCTGAGCTCCTCCAAAGGGGCTTCTCATAAAAGAAACCCTATCCGGCTAAGACCTCGGAGGGAAAAGGTTTCCTCAAGGGGATTCACGCGATGTTGTCGAAAAGTTAAACTTCTTCAGCTAAGACCCCGGATAGGAGGGGTCCTAATAAATTTTCAAGGAATCCCAAGACAAGCCAAACACGATACCGATTTAGCTCCCGCTGTGCTTCATGCCTCCGCAGCATTGGAGCTGGGGGCTTATGTTGGGGGCAAAAGCGACATTTAGTAATTAAATATATAATTTAATTTTTATATTGATATAATATTAATTGTGCAATGAGATATTAATGGAATAACCGGGCCCAAAGGAGTCCGGGATTGGCACATAGGCCGATTTCTCCTACGTGGCCTATGAGGCCCGTTGCTCAGGTATAAAAAGGTACCTCCTCTTCATTTGTATATACATTCTCACAATATGTCTCATAACTCTCATACGCATTTAATTCAGTATTCAATTACTGTTTTATTCTCTCGATCACCGTGCTGACTTGATGTCGGAGGGGCCTCCCTGGGACAACCCCCAGGGCCCTCTAACATTTGCGCGTGTGTGCAGGCAAGTTCCCAATTGAAAGATTTCCACCTTAGGAGAAGAAGACTTGAAGACTTCCCCTTAGGAAGAAAGATTTAATCAGCATCGTTGACTTGGTGTGACCTGCCTTAAAAAGCAGCATCAAGTAGCACTTCAAATTTCAAGGCTCCAGCAAACTGAATTGTGCATTACACTGAGTACACTATGCAATGTGATATAATAATAAAATGAGAGAATGCTTGTCTGATCAACAACAATGCAGTCCTATTTATAGGACTTCCAATCAGATGAGGGCCTCATTATTGCAGGGCAGTAACTCCATGGGATAGTGAGCTGAAACCACCAAGTAATGGGCAATTTTCAATAACCACTAAACTGTAACTTCCATGTAGTGGACAGACCACTAATTTAGTGGTGACAAATGATAGTTTTAGCTTTTTAGTTGTTGGACCTCAAGCATTTTCCAGGATTGACAACTGTCCCCATAAACCAACACGACGTTTTTCTAGCATGTTTTGTCCTCACTCACGCGCTCCCTAGAAAACTTCCCAGGAGGTCACTTATCCCATGTCTACTCCAGGCCAAGCACACTTGACCTCAGAGTTTCTATGTAATGGGAACCAAAAAAGAAGATGCATCTGTTGGTATATGTAGTCCATATCAAATCCTTCAAGCTCTCCTTTAACTGTGCAATCCAGCGCTCACGAGTTCGAATCGCGGGCCATGCCTCACGCATCTTTTAAAGCCCATTGCAGGTAGGATGCTAGACCAAAGCCCAACGATCCCCCTCCCAGCACCTGCTAGCATCTAGCTCTAGTGCTTGGCAACCTCTGCTGCCCGCCAAACTTCCTCAATTCTAATGCCAACTCCTTCAGTTCAAGCGTTGCATCATGCCGACCTCTCATTTCGGCCACCTAGCAACCTACACCTTCGGGATTCGATCGGTTTACTTTAGTTCCCACCCACGGCAACCTACCTTAAGTTCGATCCATTTACCTCCGCTACGCCAACATCTCAATTCCACCGCTCCTAGAAACCTCCACTGGAGCGTGCTTCCAAGGGAATTCGAACCCGTAACCTGCTCTGATACCAATTGTTGGACCTCAAGCGTTTTTGGATTGACGATCGGCCCCAACAATCTAAAGACAGTCTTTTCTAGCACACTTTGTCCTCACTAACGCGCTTCCTGGAAAACTTCCCAGGAGGTCACCCATCCCATGTCTACTCTAGGCCAAGCACGCTTAACCTCAGAGTTTCTATGTAATGGGCACCAGAAAAGAAGATGCATCTGTTAGTATATGTAGTCCATATCAAATCATTTAAGCTCTCCTTTAACCGTGCAATCCAGCTCTCACAAGTTTGATCACGAGCCGCACTTTGCCCCACTTTTAAAGCCTATTCAAGGCAGGATACTGGACCAAAGCCCAACATTAGCTAACTATTCCATTATATTTATTTTTCAGAAATAAAAATAAATATTTTTTGTGCAAAAACTAGGCCCCATCAGGTCGAGGCACGGGCCCAGGCACAGACATAGTCCACGACCGACAAGGCGGGCGTGCGCGCATGTGGCCTTGCCCACCACACATCACATGCGTATAGTTCCATCATCTTGCACATTCTTGCACACCCACTTATTGATATATTGAATTTAATCAATATTAAATTCCTATGTGAGATGGTGACTTTTCACCTTCCGAACACCCATTATCTCATTTTCAAGTGACTAACTTGTGTATTTTATTTCTCACTTACCACAAATTGATTTTGAGAAGTTAAATATACTAAACACATCTACTCGAAATATAGATTATTATTTCAACAATTAATTCCTCTAGAAATAAATAATAAGTCACTAAAAAATTGGCCAAAGACTCAAAGTTAGGTTATCACCCAATTTTCTTAAAACCAATTTCCAATAATCTCCAACATGAGTGGAAATTAAATGCAGATGAAAATGCAGACTCATATACTCAGTTTTAATGAAACCATACTGTATCAGGACAGGTAGTTTGCGACTTTGAACCTTCCTTTGTAAATATCATCGGATATACTAGTGGCCTAGTGGATACAATGCCTTGAACTATTCCTCATTTGTGTATACCTAGTCAATGACATTTACACAATATGATCTCTAACACATTCTGTTCTTCCGTCGTGGCATTTTTGGCCATGGACAACACTTTGGATTCATAAGTGTTACATTGAAGCAACCCTCACTTCTCACTTATACTGGGGATCTCAATTGACCAAGTCAATAATCATTAAAAGTCCTTAAGACTTATCATTACCACAATCGGTAAAATTATTGCACTTGTTTGCCTTCTAGGGATAGGTTAACTGAATTTCGAGTACTTAACTGAACTTTCAAAGTTTAGTTTTCCCGCTGAAATAAGTTCTTGGGATATCCAGTTACCAAGGCTGGGTTACCACTTTGATCGTTCTTTACATTGTGGATTTTAAACCCATTCCTTCTAGTAATTTACTCAATTGATCTCGGTTAAGCCCTTTCATGAGCGGATCCGCTATATTGTCCTTTGAGTTTACATAGTCAATGTTATACTACCATTAGAGATAAATTGTCTTTCGGTATTATGTGTATGACGGATATACATGTTACTTTGTGCTCTCCATATAGTAGCTTCACTATCACAGTGAATCATCACAGTAGGCACTGGCTTTCTACATCATGGAATATCCTTTAAGAAATTACGAATCCATTCAACTTCTTCGCTAGCTTTATTAAAAGCTATAAACTCAGATTCCATGGTAGATCGAGCTATACAAGTTTGCTTTGTGGATTTCCATGATACCGCTCTGCCTCTAATAGTAAAGATATATCCACTAGTGGAGTAGGAGTCATTTGAATCTGAAATCAAGCTAGCATCCTATACCCTTCAAGTACTACAGGGTATCTTGAGTAGTGTATCCAATAACTCAGGGTGTACTTTAAGTATCTTAAGACCCTAGTTAGTGCCTTCCAATGCTCTTGGCTTGGATTGCTCGTAAATCTACTCATTTGTTTACAAGATAGGCAAGGTCTGGATGTGTACAAATTTTAATGTACATCAAACTGCCTATCACTTTCAAGAATTCTAACTCAGCTATTGGTTCAACTAGCTACAACATAAATTACATTAGGTAACACAAAGCACATTATGTAACACATGTTTGTAATATTTTTACATTATAATATTTATGTAACACTTCTGTAGCACTTTATAAATATGTTACACTTATTTGTAACATGTTCAAATAAGTAGCACTTTTTAAGTATCATTTTTTTTGTTATTGTTTTGGTAACACAAATAGGTATCACTTTAATTAAATAACACTCCCTGTAACACTATATTCAATTAATTGTAACACTTTTTTTGGCTATATTTTGGTAACACAAAATCCAATCGCTTTAATTAAATAATGCGAACGTTTATTTGGTTAATTTATATCCCAAAATTAAATAAAGACAAAAGCAATATTTTTTCTGAATTTTTATTTTAGTTTTAATGTTTTAGTAATATTATTCTATAAATATTAATAAATAACATTTTTCATAGATTTTTACCCCTTATTTTGCCTCTTTATTGCATACGAGATTTTAGTTAGTTTAATTGTAGCATTAACATAATTCATAAATAAAATAATCAATTAATTTTTAACTTATTGCTATTAATTCTATTATATGGAGAATATATATATATATATAGGTATAGGATCAATTGTGGTGGGGCTTACAGGTGTGGCGGTGTGGATCAATCTAATCCATCAATTTGACAAATCTAAAGGCCCAGCTTTTTTTTGAATTTTCTTTTGTTTTTAAATTTAATTTAGCCCAATTAAGGGCATAAATGTCATTTTTTACACAAATTAAACCAGTTACTTTTGGTAACTCCCCATCACAATGATTTTTTGGGATTTCAATTAGATTGATTCATTTTTTTCAGTTCTCAGGTTCCCTCACAAACAAAAACTCCCAATTTTATTTCTCTCTCATTCTTTCTCTCTGTTTCGTCGACTGTATCTCCTTCTCTATCTCCATTTCTTTTCTTTCGGAAGTTCTTCACAAGTTGTCAACAAAGCCACATATTCCGCCCAGAGGATGATTTTGATTCTTCAAATAGTTGGTTAAGGTAAGTATTTGGTTGAATTTTATTTCAGTTTTGGTTCGAAAATTTGGTAGTAAGGGTTTTTTTTTTCTTTACATGTTTTGGCATTTTTTTTGAACCATTCAATTGTTGATTTGGATATTTGAAGTCCTTTTTACTAAGAGATTAGGCATTCTTTTTTTTTATTTTGAAGTATCTGAGGTTTGGTTTTTTGATTGTCCAGGCGATTTTATGGTTTCTTTTTTTTTGTTTCTGGGAATATTTTTGTGCGAACCAGGGTATCTTTGTTGGGGGTTTTTTTTGGTGTAAATTTTGATAAAATGACGTAATTTTAGTTATTGGGTGGTGTAATATTTTATATTGGGGGGAAGTTATGAGTGTCATGTGCGTGTATGTAGTTTGTTTGCAGAATGGTTATTTTTTTTTATGTTTTTGAAACTTGTTTTTGTGAAATGTGTTAATATACCATGCTTTATTTTTGCGAGTCCTTTTTTTGGTACAGTTTACTGAAGAATGATACACTTTTAGTTATATTTTGATGTATATTTACTTTTAGTGTGGTGTCGTCTTAGTATTGGCGCATATTTAGTATTGATATTGTGCAATGAAGATATGTTTTGGTGCATTGCTAGGTTTGGTCATGTGCATATTTCTTTTTCTTATATTTTTGAAATCTGCTTTCGTGAAATATGTTAGTATACTATGCTCTATTTTTGTGATTCCTTTTTTGTTTTTTAGGTGTACAGTTTACTTAAGAATGATGCACTTTTAGTTATATGTTCATGTATAGTTATTTCTAGTGTGGTGTTGTTTTAACCCCTGCATTGAAAAAAATGAATGAGCCATGTATATATGTATTGGTGCATATTTAGTATTGTTATTGTGCAATAAAAGATGTGTTTTGGTGCATTTGCTAGGTTTGGTCAAGTGCATATGTAGTCCATGAAATGCATCTACACACATGGTGTTTAAATAGTTCTATTCTAATATACAAATAAGGTTCATACAGTGTACAGTTAGTTTTTCGATTGTGTATTTTATTGATGCCTGATTATTAAGTTTTGCTTTACGATTGTTCATGTTGTTAATACCAGGTTGATAATTTTATATGGCTAAAGAAGACAGGAAAAGACCGACACCTGCAGGGCCGGACGATGGTGGGCGTAATGTTAATAAGAGTCTAAGGCTGCCAAATCAGAAGTGAAATTTGCGCTGCCCAAGTTGAGGACAAGTATACTGCCACACAATTCTAATGCATGACTTGAACCAAGAGAAAGATAGGGTTCTTGATTTGACTAAAAAAAATTCAATAACAAGTAGAATTGACATGGACATTTGTGTGTTTTATTAGATGGGGTGTTCTAAATACGTTTTCAGCGTAGTATATTAGATTAGGTTATGAAATTTCAATGCTCATTTAATAACATGTTGGTGTACTTTTACAAGTGCATTGATGCAATATGTCTGTTATGTTTCCAGATGTGATTATTTGTGGTGTATAGTTAGTGAAGAAATAGTACACAGTTAATAGCGTTATGGTACATTTTTAGCACCTTTTGGTGTATATATGTTATCCACAAGCTTTGTTTTATTTACAAGTGTTCGTGACTTTTTTTAGTGCATATTTTTGAAGTATTATGTGCAATGTCAATACTATTATGATGCATTTTTTGTAATACAATGCGAATTCGTTTAAAATACACAAATTTGAAAGACAAATTAATTTTTGGTGTATAATTAGCGATGAAGTGGCAAACATTTAATAGTAATTTGGCACACAAATTGTGATGAATTGAGAAATGTGATTGTACAAAATATTTTTCATCATTGAAATGTGCACATTGTATTTGTTCTGAGTTTTTGCTTAGTATATTACTGAAACTTGTGGGAAATGGGGGCTCTCACTATATTGATCGTGTATTATAGTATAAAAATACCAAAAAAATTATTACAAATTATTTTGGTGCATAATTAATGATGAATAATGAATAATTAATAGTAACTTGGCACACATATAGTGATGAATTGAGCAATGTAGTTATACACAACATTTTTGACCATTAAAGCTTTGACATTGTATTGTACTGAGTTTTTGCATAGTAAAATATTGAAAATTGGTGAAAACGGGGTTTCTCATTCTGTTGGTTGCTTGGGACATGTACTGTTGTTGTGTAATGCAATTTTGCCACCAGTATCCTGCTTTTAATCCGGCTCCCACTGCCCTTGTTACGAGCTTGTTGTGGTGACAATACTGAGATGTTCATTTGAGAACTAGAGCCACAGTAAGTCTCAAATAGTACATCATTGCCATTGACATGTCGCTTCTCTTGTTCGTGAGCTAACTTGTTTTTGTTACTATGCGCTCTCGCACTTCAACATGTTGGATATTTTCGTCAATAAAATCTGAACAAATTTTGTAATATTATGCAACGTGTAAGTACAAACAAGCACAAAAATACAATGTTTATTTCATGGCTTATTAAATTTGTACACCTTTTCAAACAACAACCTAAAAAATGCACCATTGTTCAATTATATATGCACCATATTGTATGTATAATTATACCAAAATAAGCATCAAGGCTGACTCTCTCAAATAAATAGGAAATCATGCACCATTGTATGCTTATCCTTGCACCATCGTATGTATATATACACACCAAAATATGATTATAATGTACAATATTGTCGATATTTTTATGCCAATCTAAATATCAATGTTTAGTCTCAAATAAACATCCAAACACGCCATATTACATATTCAATTACCACGAAAATATACATATCTAAACACAAAACAATGCTCCCAGGACACAATAATATAAACATAAACCACAATACGCATAAACGCTCACCATCAAACGTGCATTACACCACTCCATATTGCATGCTTATCTGTGCACAATAGTATACATATGCATACACCAACATTACACTAACTGTGTACAATTTTTGCCAATATTTTTACAACTGAGTAACCATTAACGTATACCATGCCAAGCAGCGAGCAAAAATGCACTATCATACTGTGAAGCCCTCGATTTTTATTCGAACATGTACTTATATCACGTATCGTCTTTGTACTATTTGACAATTCTACCGCGTCGCTTTGACGGGTAAATATTAATGATAACTATATTTCGTCTTTAAATTTCCTTATTTACTTCTTGTGATCATAATCATTTATTAATTTTATTTCGCATTTATGATCACTTGATTGATCATCATTAATGTTATTTGCGTATCTCATTAGTCGCCTTAGAATTTTTGGAGACTATTTATTTTAGAGATTTATACCTTATAGAATTAAGAATTCGATTTAGATTAAGTGATCATGAGACTTATAAGTGATCAAGGAAATCACTAATTATTTTGGAGATTGATATTATTCACCTATTATCATCAATTTTGGGACATATAACAAAATATGGCAAATACCACTAATACCCTTAGGTGGACGGTCATGAGGTGAATTTTGGTGTAGAAATATCTCCCAACTCTTGTACATGTACACCTTGTGTATTCATCTTGTGTATTTTTACACCATTAATTCAAATCTTATACACAATATCTTATACACCAATTCTTTATTATTAAATCATCCAACATGTTGGAGGCTTCCCAACACCCCATGCCAACATTTCTCTCTATCCTTGCAATTGCATCCTCCCATGCAAGACCTCATCTTGACCAAGGTCCTTGTCCCTCATGCAAGCTACACCTTTCAAGCCATAGAACAAAACAAAATTTTGTCCCCTCCCCACCCCATGTGGACGGCCAAGAGGCCTAGTTGGGCAAGAAATTTGTCCAAGTTTCATTCATCACTTCATTTCACCAACATTCATCTCTTCAAGCCTTGAATCTTCTTACCTCTCTCTAAAAATCCTCCTACCTCTCTCTACAATTTTCTTCTCTTCTCTTAAACACTTAGTAAAAATACAAGAACTCTTCCTTCCATTTCCTACAAAAATTCGAACATCCCCCCTTCAACAAGGTAAGAATGTTGTTCATCTTCTTGTCTTGATGTCATCTAGCTATCTCCTCTCACTTATTAATGTAAGTTTGGATTTTTATTTTTGAGGTTTACATAGAAGACTTGGAAGATACTAAGAGCCTTACCATCACCTTGAAGGAGACTTCTAGACTTGAAGAAATTTGAAGGATTTTGGACTATAAGGTAAGAAATGGGATTTTTGGTACCTTCTTCTTCTCCCCTATTAATTTCGAATTTTAACACCAAAATTATCATTTTGAGGTGATTAGGGGCTGACCTTGGAGCTTTGTTTAAGTGGTGATCATGTTCTTAAGAGACCATCAATTTTTGACTACAACTTTCAACTACACAAGGTAAGTGTGGTACCTTTGGCCTATTCCTTCTCTTTTTCCCTCCTTGGTTCAAATCTTCATTTTTCTAACTCAAAACTCCTTGTATTATTGGACTTAGGGGCTGCCTTAAGTGAGGATTAAAATCCTCAAGGTCTTGTGACACCACTTTACACCAATCAACCGAACAAACAAGGTGGGTGGAAAAATCCTTTCAACTTCTAGGTGTTTTAATTCATAAAAATGCATGTAGTATTTTGTTATTGAGCATTTGAGATATATATTATGTATTGCATGCTATTTTCTTGTATCAAGTTGAAAAATTTCTCAAGTGTTGCTCAAAATGCGATTTACCGAAAATTAGGACATACATGTACACTTTATTGTCATATTTGATAAATTCTTGTATGAGATGGATATGTATGTTTATGACTCTTGAAATCTATGTTTTGTATGGCCTATAACCTGGACAAGTCGAGCATAATTGATTAAATTTCGATTTTTGGACTTAAAATGCAAAAATGAAAAGTTGGTGGACTTAAGTGCAAGAAAATAAAACTTAAGGGACCTCTCTGTAAATTTCGATTTTTGGGACTGTACTCAGGTTAAAAAATGTTGTTTTGACATTTTAATAAAGTTTTAAGAGTTTTTAGATAAATAAAATCAACCCTTAAAAGCCCAAGGACTAGATTGTAAAATTTGAGAAATTTAAGGGCTATTTTGCAAATTTCGAAACTGTACCAGACCCTAAATTTAAAATTTGAAATTTTAACTCTTAAGGGACTGGAAATAACATATTTTAAGTGTATTCCAAAAATCCAAGTGTTTAGAGCTTGGAAAGTAATTTTATAAAACTTGAGGGACCAAATTGTAAAAATTAAACTTGAGGACCCAAATGAAATTTCCAGGACTTATACAGCCCATGTACCTTGAAATACTAATTTACCTATAACATAATTATATTTTGGACCCAAGGTTCAAATTTCATAACAATTGGACCCCTAAAAGCCTTAAAGGCAATTATTTCAAAATGGGACAAAAATGAGATTTTCAAAAGTTGAGGGACCTATACTTATGACGTTTCAAAACTGCTTTTGTCCCAATATCCCACTAACCTTAGTGACATTTTCCAACTTGAATCACATTAGAAGCCCTTCCGGTTTGTGAGTTCCGATTATTTTAAACTTAGGGCCCGAAATGACAATTTTAACAAATTTGGGGCCAGTGTGAGAATTTTATAAAAACTCGACGTCAAAACTTTAAAAACCTAAATCTCTGAACAATTTAGAGAATTTAGGAACTGACCTCATAATTTTTCAAGGTCGGGATATTTATTTATTGAATTTTTAACCCCAAAGGTATTGGTTTTTACAAAACGGGGCAAAATTGAAAATTTTCTTTTTATCAAGGACCTAACTCAAATTATTTTTATTTTACTAAAACAGCCCTGGACCCTCTGACTTCAATTCTTAATTAAAATATTTTAATTTCTCAAAAACTCCTTGACTTATCGGACCGCCTTGACCGATTAATACCCGATCGCGGGCGACTTCCTCGTCTTGCGATTTGAATCTATAACGGGACTTATGTTTCACCTAATCGTTCAAGATATCGAAGATTGCTTATCCTCCCGATAATCATCTTCATCCAAATAACTCCACCAATGCCATAATTAACTTACGCAAATTTTCGAAAACTTTTCATGAATCGCCCGAATCAATAATACTCGATCGCCTGGTTGACTACATGAACTTGTGTTTACTTTCCGCTGAGTCAACTTGGTGTGTCGATCTCAAATCGGAATGGATACGTCGGGGATGGAACCGGCAGCTCGGCTGCTATTCCACTCTTCCCGCCCCATCGCCCTAATCCCGCAACCGAGGGACGGAGTTTGTCCAAGGAAGCGGGTCGTAGTACTTGAGGTATAATCATGATTATGACAAACCGAGCCTTGCTAGCTCCACTGTGGATTTTGTCTTTGCCTCTCGAGCGATAAGGTGAGGTCTTGGACCATCTTGCTCGGGAGTTACAAGGAAGAACGAAGGAATCGCTGTCGATCCACACGATTCCGAGTTAATCGGACCCGCTTGGTTGGCGCTACAAATACGCACGCAACCGCTACTTGTATTGCATAGGTTGGCGCTACAAACCGACGCAAATCGCTTACTTGTCTTGCATAGGATTGGCGTTACAAACCGCACGCAATCCTCCGTCTGCTTGAACCATAGTGCTGCGTGACCACTTAACTATTTTCTTAAAACTATATAAGTATGTTACTTATTATATTTATCACGACGCTCGTGGTGTGTGTGAAATCATGCATCATCTCTCACGCGTTTTCATACACTAAATTAGCATTAACTATTTATATCGCCACACTTGCACACGATCACCCCATCCACCGAGATTTCTGTCTCATTCCCTCCTCGTTTTCTAACCTTTAGATGAAGAGTTCGCCAAGACATCGAACCTACCGCATTGAATCCCTATCCGTGATGTGGAGCGACAATTCCTTTTACTTTTGTTTGTTGTTGGACTCCTTCATTTATTTTTGTTCGACTGTAAGTTAATTGAGATAATCTTTTGGGTTGTATTCGGATATCGCCGGACTTTAAGATTGTAATCAGACTCGTGTTTATTTTAATTCCATTTGCATTAGACTCTATTTCACTTGGAGTTTGGTATCTTTGGTTTAGACTATTGATTTATTTCTGTTTAAGTGATTGATCGTTGTCGCGTCACGTTTGGGGCGTGACACATACTGTATTGTTTACACAATCCTTTTCATTTTTATACACCAAAATAAACCAAATTTTTGAGATAAATTTTTGTCATATAACGTGGATAAGATGAACAAAGATAACTTGTGATTTTTCGAAACAGAAACACACATACCAGGAAAATATGCCCCTGAATCGCAGCTTTCATCAGGATTGTCCACTAACATTTAACTTTGGCGTGATTGAGTGTACTCTTCGCCCATGTCGTACACCTTCTTTGTTCTTCAAAAATGGTGGATATGATTGTTTCTATAAATTTGATGCAAATTTCTTTTTTTTTTTTTCTGTTGTATTTCGGCAATGAAGGGTGAAGAAGAATCCTGAATCCGTTATTTTTGCTCCTTATCCAGTGTTTTCTGTTATGGAAAGCTGATAATCAATATCCCTTGATTCTAGGTAAAGTAATTATGGTATTATTTTATTCCATATTGATAGTTACTGATTTGCCATTTTACATATAAAATAAATGTAAAATGGTGTATTTTTAGGCCTAATCTGAACCATTCACTGATTAGGATGGATGGATGGGATCTGTCCACACTGCCACATGGTAAGAGGCTGCCACATGAGATCCCATCCATATATATATATATATATATATATATATATATATATATATATAGGGGTTGGTTCATATGAGACCATATCCTGCGGTGAGACAGTGGGGATTAATCTGGATCTTTGAGATATTTCAATTGACAGCCTAGATTTAATCATAATAAAATATATTAATTAATAATAATGAATCAAAGTAAGGGTATAATAGATAAATTACAAACCAACATTAAACCTACCATATCTGATTTCTACAAAAATAGAATTTATATCAATTAGATCTTCCAAATTTTAATAACATCCTTTCCTAATAAAACGTATCCCACACAACTTTGCAAAACCTCCATGAACCGTCTACTGTGTTGAATCTTTATAGATAAGAATACACATTAAATAATATATACGAAAGAAAAACATATAACAAAAATCCCTATTCTTTGTACAAGAAAAACATATTTTTTTCACATATATATATATATATATATATGCAAGTACCTCCTATTCATTGTGCACCGAATAAATTTCCTATTACAAATCTTATCTAAGAATGCATCATGATATATCTAAACATGCAATCATATATATGCATGTATATCTCATTAGTTGTGCGACAATTAAATCCCCAATTACAATATTTATCTAGAAATGCAAAATTATATGTCTAAATATGCATTTAATTAAACATAAATATGTAGCTTGTTATTACAGTAATATACACCATCATCCTTTTACAATTGTTATCCAAAAATGCCAAATGATATGTCTAAATATGCATTTAATTAAACATAAATATGTAGCTTGTTAATACAAAGAATATACACCCTCTGTGATGATACACAATTGAACTTGAAATAGCTGTCATGTCCAACTCTTTTATACGTTTTTGTTTTTATCTTTGACGAGTGATTAAAACATACAACTTCAAATAAAGTATTCCTGGCTTTTTTTAGAACATTGTTAATGCAATAAAAATATAAAATATATTTTAGAACATTGCATATATTGGTCCACTATGGTGCATTAATAATTACTGCATAGATAACTCTATGATGATGCCTAATTGAATTTGAAAAAATGGCATGTTTAAATCTCTTATAATATAATTTTGAACATTGTATATATTTGTTCACTATGGTGCATAAATAGAAATAAATTACTGCAAATTTGAATTAATAATGATGCCTAAAATTTAAATAAAACATTGCATACTATGTTCAGCTTTCATGCATATTTAAAAAGAGATCACTGCAAATATATTACTATTTTGTTGTATATTTAATATGATCAATTACTATAGAGGCGTGAGCGCTGATGTTAGACCAGGGCTTAAAATATCTCCGATCAATTATAATGTATATTTATTTATAGTCCGCTGTGTTAATAGTTTTCACAGTGCACCGTATATATGTATTCTACCTATACATAATAATCATACTAATTATGCATTGACATTAATCTAATTATGCATGTAAAAATGGGTAAATATGCACTAGAATATAACTAATAAATTTGAAGTCTATAGCCTTCATGAAAAACCATTTACAATATCTATGAACTAAATATGTACATTGAACAGATTAATTATACGGTGCACTCAAACATTATAATAACACTACATCCAACATCTTGTCAATAGCCTTGAGGGATCAGGAATTCGGAATAAAACCCGACACTACCCCATTCTCGGCGCTCTTCACCGTATATGCAATCTCCTCGATTGGGATCGGGATCAGAACGGAGTAAGGATTGGAAACAGAAATCTTTGCCAGTAAAGATTCCATCGAGGGTGAAGCCATTGAGATCCACATCGGTGGTGGTCGTCTGTCGGCATGTTTGTCACCTTATCCGCCATGAAAATTTTGGCTTGCTTTATTATATCTATTTTTTGAAGTTTTTGTTTTGCTGATTGTGATTTGTATGTGCTGTGAAATTGAGAGATAAAATTGTTCTTGGATATGGTAAGATTTTATTACCTCTAAAATTACACAATTGTCCTCAATAAAAATAATTGGTAATTATGAAATTACACATCTATCCTTAATGATAATAAATATCTCTTCACTATCCTAAAATAGGGGAACAAATCTGATTCATCCAAAATTAAAAATCAATGGTCAAGATAACTCCCTACTGTCTCACCCTAGGAGAATGGTCTCATTTGAACCAATCCCTATATATATAATTGATACATAATCAATTGCTAAATGTTACATGACATTACAAGAAACTTATAAAATACCCAATATTTTATCGATGGAAACCATTCGTAGGCATTACCGAAGGTTTTTTAATTTTCTTTTAAGCTTTAGCTTTTTTTTAAAAAAAAGTTTAACAATATAATTAAATCTATCGTAGTATTCACGAAACAATCCCTAATTATTCTTATTTAATATTTTTAATTTTACTAATGGAAACTAATTTTGTCGGCAACCTTTGTGAAGCCCCGATTTTTCCGAAGCTATTAATTGATCCTTATTGTTGTTTATACATTTGATCGACTATTTTACCGCGTCATTTTGACGGGTAATTAATAATAATAATATATACATTTTGTATTTTATTTCATTTTATTTAATTATTTGTGACCATGATCTTATTTAATTCTATCCCTCATTTATGATCATTTGATTGATCATTATTACTATTTTTGTATTTATTAGTCACCTTAGAATATTAAGAGACTATTTATTTTGGAGACTTTTACCTTATAGAATTAAGATTTTTGATTTAGATTAAGTGATCATGAGGCTTACAAGTGATCAAGGATCACTAAATATTTTGGAGATTGATATATTTCATCTATTATCATTAAATTTGGGACAAAAAAATATATATGGAATTACCATATTGCCCTCATAGTGGACGGCCAACATGGTATTTTTGGGATAAAAATATCATCCAACTCTTGTACACCTACACCATATATTAGTCATCTTGTGTATAATTATATCATTAATTCAAACATTATACACATCATCTTATACACCAATTCTTTATTACTATTTTTCCCAACTTATTCCATTCTTCCCAACATTCTCCTTATTCCTCTCAAATTCCAATTTGATCCACACTTTGACTTGCATTTTGTCTCCATGCAAGAGACAAATTACAAGACACAATTTGATCAAAAATTTCTCTCCCTCTCTCTCATACTACACGGCCATATGGCATATTACACACAAAAAATTCATCTCATTTCATCTAACACATTTATCCTCTAACAAAAATCCTCCTCCTTCTCTCTAAAAACTCTCAACTTCTCTATTCTTCCTTTCACCTTCTTCTTCTATACTTAGAAAATGTTTCAACATTTCCTCCCTATTCTTCATAAAAATCAAACCATCATCATACAAGGTAAGAAATTTTAACTTCAATCCATTTTTGGATATCACATTGTTCATCTCTTCCACCTTCTTAACTTAAGTTTGAATTTGGTTTGGAGGTACATTTAGAAGACCTTGAAGAATAGAGTTTGACAACATTTTGAAGAAGGACCTCAAGCTTGAAGAAGAAAATAGTAAAGGAAATTAGACTACAAGGTAAGAATTGTGTACTAGACCCCTTCTTTCCTACTCTTCCTATTTTTTTCAAATTTTAACACCCCTTTTTTATTTTTGAGAAATAGGGGCTGACCTTAGGAGATTTTGGAGTTGAGCCAAAATTTCCAATTTTTGAGCTTCAACTAGTCTCCAAACACCTACTACACAAGGTAAAGTGTAGTACTTTCATTTCCTTATTTCCTTCTTTTCTCCTTAATTTTTCTCTCATTTTTCTAACTCCAAATTTTGATATTTTCTTGACTTAGGGGCTGACCTAAGAAGCCTCATCCAAAAATTGTGAAATTATCCCTTTTATTTCACAATTTCCAAATTTAAGGTGGGTGGAAAATTATTTTTCCAACTTTTAGGTGTTTTGATTAAATGCATGTAGAAACTTTAATCATGAGCCTTGAGATATATATAATTATGTATTGCATGTCAATTTTATATATCAAATCATGAAAATTCTCAAGAGTTGCTCAAAATTATTATTTATTGAATTTTAGGTGCGCAATGTACACTTTAATGCTTTAATTGATGAATTCTTGTATGTATTGGACATGCATGTGTACGATCTTTAAAATCTATGTTTTGGATGACTTATAAACTGGAAAAGTCGAGCATAATTGATTAAATTTCAATTTTGGACTTAAAAATGCAAAAATAGAAAGTTGGTGGACTAAATTGCAAGAAAATAAAAGTTAAAGGACCCCTCTGCAAATTTCGAAATTTGGGACTCTACTCAGGTTCAAAAATGATTTTTGGACATTTTAATAAAGTTTTAAGAGTTTTAAGATAAATAAAATCAACCTTTAAAAGCCCAAGGACTAGATTGTAAAATTTTGGAAGTTTAAGGGCTACTTTGCAATTTTTAAAACTGTACCAGACCTAAACTTTAAAAATTGAAATTTTTACTCTTAGGTTACTGGGAATGACACATTTTAAAATTATTCCAAAAATCCAAGTGGTTAGGGCTTGGAAAGTAATTTTTCTAAAATTGAGGGACTAATGTGTAAAATATTAAACTTGAGGACCCAAATGAAATTTCCAGGACTTATGCAGCCCATGCACCTGGAAATACTAACTTAACTATAACTTAATTATATTTTGGACCCAAGGTTCAAATTTCATAACAATTGGACCCCTAAAAGCCTTAAAGGCAATTACTTTAAAATGGGACAAAAATGATATTTTCAAAAGTTGAAGGACCTACACATATTGCTTTTAAAAACTGCTTTTGTCCCAACAACCTACTAACCTTAGTGACATTTTCCAACTGGAATCACATTAAAAGCCCTTCCGGTTTGTGAGTTCCGAATTTTTAAAACTTAAGGTTCGAATTGACAATTTTTACAAATTTGGGGCCAATGTGAGATTTTTATAAAAACTCGACCTCAAAAATTTAAAAACCTGAATCTCTGGACAATTTGGAGAATTTAGGAACTGACCTCATAATTTTTCAAGGTCGGGATATTTAATTATTCAATTTTTAACCCCAAAAGTGTTAGTTTTTACATAACAGGGCTAAATTACAATTTTCCTTTTATAAAGGACCTAACTCAAATTATTTTCTCTTTTACTAAAACAGCCCTGGACTCTCTGACTTGGAGATTTAATTTAAGTATTTTACTTTCCCAAAAACCCTGACTTATCGGATCAATTTGACCGATTAATACCCGATCGCGGAGCGACTTCCTCGCCTTGCGAATTGAATCTATAACGGGACTTATGTCCCACCCAATCTTTCAAGATATCGAAGGTTGCTTATCCTTCCGATCATCATCTTCATCCAAAACTACACCAACACTATAATTGCCACTCGCGCTTTTCAAAAATTTTCCTAAACTGCTTCCCTGAATCAATAATACTCGACTGCCTGGTTGACTACCTGTAATTGTAATTACTTTCCTGCCTGAGTCAACTTGGTGTGTCGAGCTCACAGTCGGAATGGATACGTCGGGGATGGAACCGGGCAGCTTGGCTGCTATTCCACTCTTTCGGCCCCATCGTCCTAATCCCGCAACTTAGGCACGGAGTTTGTCAAAGGGAAGCGGGTCGTAGTACTGGGGTATAATCATGATTATGACAGATCCGAGCCTCGCCAGCTCCACTGTGGATTTTGTCTTTGCCTACGGAGCGATAAGGTGCCGGTCTTGGAACATACTGACTGGGGAGTTACAAGGAAGAACGAAGGAATCGCTATCTGATCCACACGATTCCGGAGTTATTGTCCCATTTTGGTTGGCATTATATTTCCGTACGCAACCGCTACCTGGTTTGCATTGGTTGGCGCTACAAACCGTGACGCAACCATTATTTGCCTTGCATAGGATTGGCGTTACACTTCCGCACGCAATCCTACCTGTCTTGACCGATTCACATAGTGCCTGTGTGACCATGAATCATTTTCTTGAATCGTATAAATATACTATTGTATTATTTTATCACGACGCTTGTGAATCGTGTGTGTGAAATCATGCATCATACTCACGCGTTTCATATAATGTTTTCTCACATTAACTATATTGCGCCACACCGCATTACCCATCACCCCATCCACCGAGATTTTTGTCTCATCCCCACCGTTTTCTAACCTTAGATGAGGATTTCGTTGGAGATCTTTGAACCGCTCGGATTGAGACCTTGTACTACGCTTGTTGGATTTCTCGCTTCTTGTTGTTGATTGGACTCTTTTCTTATATTGTTGTCGGACTTTTGTATTTCATTCCATTCGGTTTGTAATTGAGGGGCGTATGACCCTTTGACTTTAAGTTGCTACTTTGTTGATTTTCGGGTTGTAATTTGGATGACGGATTGTAGACTTTAAGTGGTAACTTGTATCATTATTTATTTATTTTCACGCTATTTAGACTCTGTCTTTTGGGTTCTCATTGATATTTATCCGGATTTGTTGGTTCATTTGTATTTAAGTTGTGGATCGCCGTCGTGTCCCGTTTGGGGCGTGACAAGAAGAGTGGTATCGAGCTCGGCTAGTAAAATGGAAACTTACACCGAGCCGACCCCAGGATAGGACCCCGTCCGTGTTTTGGGTAGTATCGCGACTTGACCAATTAAGTGTGAAATCGATTTCAAATTGGCATAGAACCATCTTATTGATATTTGAACTAAGTTGGAACGCATATTTTAAGATTTCATAGTCATACTTGTTTTGACTTAGTTGATTCTTGACTGATTTCCCTTATTCATTCTTCCTTATTCTCTTCTTATCTTTCCTCTACCTTTGACTGATCCGCCTTAGTTTTGTTTGATCAGGATGGAGCCGACGCCGCCTACATGGTGGGATGCATTCCATGCCCGTGCTGAGCGGGAATATTACCGGGCACTGATGATCCATTGGCACCGGGAAAGTGAACGCGCGACCACAGAGCTAGCCCAGGAGCGCCAACGGAATAGGGACCTGACTCAGCGCTTGGCGATGAGCCAAGATGAGAAGAACGAACTGACCACTGTCATTAAGGACCGCGATAACACCATAAGAGTGCGGGAGGACCAAATACAAAGTATCCAGGAGCGCTTGGTTAACATGCGGGAGAAAATGAAGAGGACAAGCGACGGTCGCCAGAAATGGGAGATTGACGCCCGCTATCCCCCAGAAAGATGCCGATCGCTTGGAGGAGACGCTAATTAAGCAGATGATGACAGTCATAGAGGACCTCACACAGCCCTAGCTCGCAGAGACGCCGCACTAGAGGCGCTTTAGGAGCCAATGCTCGCCATTGCCACCGCCCGAGCGCGAGCTCTGTACTCGATGCCGAGGAGGATCCCGAGGAGGATCCAGTCGACATTGGAGAGCCGGAGGCTGCTCCACTCGATGAGGCTCGTGGATTCAAGCGGTGGTTGGACTTTGTGGATTGGCCCGAGGTTGAGGCGCCACCTCACCGACCCCACCGATTATAGACATACATAGCTGCGAGCGGACGATGATGGCGATCTCACGGATTAGCAGCAGATTGTCGATTTGTAATTTTGTTGTTGTAGCGTGTATTCGGTGTTGTACCTTACATTTATTGTACTAGATTCGGGTGTATTTCGATTCCATGTATCCGACTTAGTATTCTTTGTTGTACTTTGGGTGTATTCAAATTTTTCATTAATGGATATACCTTTTGCTATTTATTCAGTGTCTTGTGTTTGTTGTTACCTTCCCTACGATATCTCTTGCTTTACGCGAATAATTATTGTATTCATTTACTCGCGAATCGCAACTAACGCTTGAAGATACAGAATGGCAGAACATCGAGGCGTGGGAGACCTCGTCGCGTTCCACGAGGAGACGATGATGTACCGGGATCGGGTACCCTCTCCGGAATTACCACCACCTCCTCCACCGCTGCAGAGACAATCTGACCGCACAAGCCTTGCAGCAAATACTGGTGTTTATGAGGCAACATGCAGAGCCTCAACCCCGTGCTCCCGAACCCGCCCGAGAGGCGAACGATCGCACATTGGAGCGATTCCTACGGTTCAACCCACCAACCTTCTTGGGAGAGCCGGACGATGTGAAAGCGGAAGAATGGATAGAGAAGTGGAGAATATCTTCAATGCTCTTCAATACTCCGACGAGCAGAGAGTCACACTCGGGCCGTATTTCGCCGGAATCGGCCGCTAGAGACTGGTGGAGGCGGTTGAAAGGAGATGGGAACAGACCGAGTAATCGAACATGGGGAAATTTCTTGGCTGAGTTCAATGAACAAGTATATTCCCAGGTCGTGAAGGAAGCACGCCGGGATGAATTCCATAGATTGAGGCAATGGAACCGATCGTGTCTCAAGACGAAGTTCAATTTCACCGATTTGTCCAAGTATGCCTGGGACAATCAAGATCAAGAGGATAAGCTTTACAAGTTCACTTGAGGATTGAAATCGAACTTTAGAAACAGCTTGTTTGTTGAATCGGCAACCTACTCAGCCCGCGGTAAAGGCACTCCGTATTGAGTCGGGATCGAATCGTATGGGATGATTCAGCAGAGTAGGCCATGGAACAGATTTTAAGAGGACAGTCATGGGACAACCATCTAAACCGCCGCTAAGTTTAGAAAGGACCGATTAATGAATCAGACAAAGGAAAGAGACCAGGCAGGAAAGCGGGTCAAGAGTGTGCGCATTGCCGTAAAAACCGGACATACTACCGACAACTTGTTGGCGTAAACAAGGAAGGTGTTTGCGCTGTGGTAGTAATCGGCACTCACCGCAAGATTGCCCGAAATACGATGACCGAACCAAACAGACGCAACTACGAGAATGTTAGGAAATTTATTGTTTAGATTTTGATGAATGCCATGTAAAACTTAGAATAGAAAGTTGGCACCCCAATTCTTGTTGTAAAATGCATTGTAATAAATAGAGCGCCAAGCCGAGTTAAGTCACCTACGCCCTAACATGCAAGAAGACAATCAAGACTAGAAGGAAGACTCGATTCCGGTTGCGAGACAGTGAGTATGGCAAAGAAGAGTAGACGGAACTCTATCAAGAATAAAGCGGTGAGATGCGGTGAGTGGAGTATCACCAAGTCAACTCAAGAAAAGCCAAGTCTCAAGTTGAAGTGACGGAAGAGTCATCCAATGATTGGAAGTCGACTCTAAATCACCTGGGGAAAGCAAAGAAATGCATCAAGTCGAGATAATCGAAAAAGATCCGTTGACGTAAATCAAGAGAATTACTTAAACAAGTAATATCTCCATACCACCTTTCTGAGTGTGCTCCCCTTAAGCGTGCAAATGGAATGAACCAATGGGAAGCACTACACCGTGTCGAACTCGAAAAGGTGAAAGAACAATTCATACGAGGAAATGGCAATTCCAAGGATCGCAACAAGACAAGCCTAACGATCGCAAGTGACTTTAAAAAATAAGCCTATCTCTTCAACGGGCAAATTTTTGAAAGATCACTATAAAAGGCTGAGGAATTTAAATTGAGAAAGAGGTGAGACACAAGTGACACAAGAGATAGATCTGAACCAAAAAATGTTCAAGCAATTATTAGAAAATCTGAAATATTCTCAATCCTCAAGCCTACACTACGAAGAACATCTATCCAACACTCACCTGTGAAGGAAAGATAACTTCAATCAGTTGAAGAGGAAAATACTGAAAACAAGGGGTCTACATTTCACGAAGGATTGTAGGAAGGTTCAAGATCGAACTGAGTCTTAAACTTTTGGAGGGCTTCGTGATCAAATCCAAAGAGCTTGAGCAAGTGAGTTGTAGTAGCAAGGCGGTGCCTGCCTGTGAAGAAGCCGAGTCGCACGAGAAGCCACCGAGTGATCAAGGCGTCTCAGATCGAGTCCCAAAGGATCAAGTCATTTTGTGTGATCAAGACTTGTATCCTGGACTTTACCACTTTGTATATCGATCATTACCTAGTGGATTCCTCCAAGAGTTGGAGAAGAGAGGAGTAGAAGAATTACCCCATCTTGAACCTCTATAAAATTTTATTGTGTCATTTACATTTCAAAGACTTTAATTCCCGCATTTTTAATCGCTTATATCTCACGATAAATTTGCTATCCACTTGATAATTTATAAGTACTAAACCAAGCACTAAACTCTTGCTTAATCAAATTTAAGGGTGTTAAGTCTTCCGCTGAAAACAAAACCACAGTTGAGTTAATTTAGAACCAATAATGAGTTATTCCATCAACGGCTCGGTTTGAGTCTCTGTTGAGAGATTAACTCTACCGAGTGGCTAAATTGACATGCCCATCAAGGACACAACTGTGTAATATCAACTCGTATATTTAAAAAGACTAAGTCGAAAATTTGGTAAGGTTTATTCAACCCCCCTTCTAAACCTTACACTTACACCCTTGGGACCTACAAGTGGTATCGAGCGGTTGGTTCATTGAACCCTCCGCACCGGTTCTTGAACTAGATCTCCAAACTTTTCAAAGTCTGCTTTAGTACTTAATCTTTCAAAACTCTTTTATCATTAAAAGTTATTATCATGGAAGCAAATTTGACACGCATCCCTATGTTCACAATTGAAGAATTTGATGATTGGAAAATTCGTATGCAGGCTCATCTATCAAAGATTACATGATGAGATGTGGATAGTGATAGAAGATGGGCCACTGCAAATCTTAAAGGTGAACACTTTTGTAAGAAGAGCAGCTGAAGGAGAAGAGGATGGTTCTCCTGCACGGTCATGGTTGACAAACCAAGAACCGAATGGACAAATGATGACAGAAAAAGATATAACCTGGACAATGTAGCCAAGGACATCCTTTACAAAACCTTGGACAAAGCCATGTTCAATAAAGTCAAATCATGCAAAACGGCTAAAGAAATGGGACAAGCCGACATTAATTTGTGAAGGCTCGTGAGCAAATCAAAGAAAACAAATTATCGGTGGTCGTACAGTAAATTTGAGAACTTCAAAATGATCTCGTGGAGAGAACCCGGATCAACCGGATGCTCGGTTCACGTAAATCACAAATGAGTTGTTCGCACTTGGAAAGGAATATACACGTAAGGAAATGTGTATGAAGATCCTAAAAAGTCTTCAAACTGAATGGGAAATGAAGGTCATGGCACCGAGACATTCCATGGACCTATCAAAGACATCCAACCATGAATTATTCTCGGATCTCAAAGCCTACGAGTTTGAGCCGAGAAGGAAAGACCAGGAAGAGACAATTTGTACCCAAAAAATGCTGCTCTAATTGTCAAAGATGGGAAGAGAGCCGAGGTCAAAGAAGTCATTGATCCGAGAAGAAATAACCCCGATGGTTAAGAGGTTCAACAAGTTCTTCAATAAGAACTACAAGAGAGGAAAGGGTGAATCTTCCGTAAGACACTCAACTCCTCCAAATCAAGGAAGATAGGCCAACCAAGAGAACATATCATCAAAAAGTTGAGTATCAAAGGGCCGACAATCCAAGAATGGAAAGAGTCGATCAAAAGGTCAATATCTATCTTTGGAATCGTAGACAACCAGGTCACTATGCCATTGATCGCTCATACCCCGTAGTCAACAAATACAGAATGAAGAAGAAAGAAAGGTCTTCGTGAGAAAGAAGACAAGAAAAGAAAAAGGCAATGATGGTGCAGAGATATTAAACAAATGGCTAAGTCAAGAGAGACAGTGATTCGAGAGCAATGAAGCCGACTACTCAAGTGACTCGAAGAAGAAGCCCCGATCCGCTTGATGGCCAAAGAACAAGATCAACTCGACCAAGAAGATGAGGTACACTCTAACTCATCAAACTCGACTCAGTGATAGTGACGTGTGACACACACACTTCATCACCCACTCGATCTTTATGATTCATTAGGCAAAATGATGAAAGATTTTGAACACATTAAATCCTCACACACACTATTGAATGGGAAAAAAATTTACTCAAGAGTCAAAACTCAAAGCCGACTAAGGAGCCGAGTACTCTAAGTCAAATAGCCGATGAGAATGAAAGTTTAAAAATTTGAAAATGCTAAATTAATAGCAGTAAATTGCCGCTTATAGAGAAGAGGGAGAATGACCTCAAGAATGTTATTGCCTCATTCACTAAGGCATCTAAATCATTGGATGATCTTATTTTGAGTCAAAGAGAATGTGGAGACAAGAGCCTAGGATTTAATTCCTCCGTGCTATGTCAAACCTCAAAAGTAATTTTGGAAAAAGGATCTTCAAGCCATGAAGAGTCCGAAAAATCCAAAACTCTAAATGTTGCACACACATTCACTCCAAAACACTATAACAAGCAAACTGGCCTTGGTTATAAAGGAAAAGGAAAACGTACCATTGATTGTCTTACAAAGAACAAGTGAGAAGAGATTCACCTGAGTTTCTCAAACAAACTCCAAACAAAAATACTCAGAAAAAGAAGAAGCGAGCTACCAAAAACCCAGAAAATCTATAAGAGAAATACATATGTTGGGAATGGTAGAAAATATCCAAGCCAAGTCGATTGGAATAATGTGAACTATCAAAGATAGACTTATGGAATATAAGCCCAAATGGCAAAGGCCAGAACTCAAGAAAGGCCATTCCAAAAGTACAAGAGCTTTCATCAAAGACACATATGCACCTAGGCACTACACTCAAAGACACCACAATTACCCAAGGAAGGCAATTGCTAAAACACATATGCAGCATACAGACAAAAGAGACAAAGTTGTATGAACCTAAAATCCCCAAGCAATTTGCCAGGATTAATTATGATTATGGCATCGATAGATGGCAACCCCTTAGAGTCAAATCATTTGGCTATAGCTTGGTTGGATCATCTTACAATTTAACCCCTCAGACCTGACAAATATGGGTACCTAAAACTTAATTTCCTTGATTGTAGGTTCAAGGAGCAGTGAGTGCCAAGGAACCTGGTACATGGATAGTGGTCATTTCCGGACATATGACAGAAATAAGAAAAATCTGTCAAAATTCAAGGAGGTTAAAGGAGCAAAAGTCATATTTAGAGGAAATGAAGCTCCTGGTGAAATAAGAGGCATTGGATCCATCAAGAGGAATGGATTAGAAATCACAGATGTTGCATATGTTGAAGGACTCAACTTCAACTTATCGAGCATCACTCAACTCGTGACAAGGGTTACAATGTTGGATTAAACATGGGTGTATGCCAAATCAAGGATATTGAATCAAATGAAGTTATGCTGCAAGGATGTAGACAGAGAAGAATATGTATGTCGTTGATTGGTCAATCGCAACACCCAAAGACTGTCTACTAGCAAAGATTACAAATTTGAATCAAGTTGGTTGTGGCACAAACCGAGTCACCTAAATTTCAAAACGATTAACAAGCTTGCAAGAAGTAATCTAGTGGAAGGACTTCCGACTCAAAGATACAAGAAGGAAAGTATATGTGATGCATGTCGAAGGGTAAACAAATCAAATCTTCATTCAAAGAAAAGACATGTTCATCTTCAACAAGAATATTGATCCGCTTCATATGGATCTATTTGGCCCAAAGTGGAACCAACCAAAGATAAGTGGAAAGAAATACACTTGGTGGTAGTAGATGACTACTCAAGATATACATGGACAATATTCATGTGTAAGAAGAAAGAAACTCTACAAAAACTACCACGGTGATGAAGAGGATTCAAAACGAGAAGAGCCAAACCATTATCAAAATAAGATCAGACAGAGGAACCGAGTTTGTCAATGGAATAATAACTCGATTGTATTGAAAATGGTATTGGTCATGAACTATCACAGCAAAGAACTCCACAAACAGAATGGAGTTGCGAGAAAGAAGAACAGAACCCTCAAAAGAAGCAAAGAAGGACCATGTTTTCTTTGAAGCAGGGTTACCAAAAAGATTTTGGGTCAAGCAATCAACACACTTGCTACACCCAAAACAGATGTATGATAAAAAGAGCGGTGACAAAGACTCCCTATGAGATTTGGATGGAAGAAAACCAAATGTTGCATATTTCGAATATTTGGATGTAAATGCTTCATCCACAACAATGGCAAGGACAATCTAAAGGCTTTTGATGCTAAAGTCGATGAAGGTATCTTCTTAGATACTCGGTGAAAGCAAAGCCTACTGAGTACTTAATAAAAGGACTATGGTTGCGAAGAATCCATTCATGTGGTATTCGATGAGCCAAATGTAAATGGAGAAGACATTGAAGAGTCACCGATAAGTGAATCATCCAACCATACGAAGAGTCCCTATGTCAAGTCAAGCCGAATTATCAATTGAAGAAGAAGATGAGATAGTGAATCTCAAAAACAGTGGAAAATTTGCGGCTAAGTGATTACGAGAGAGCCGACCACAAAGAACACAACCGCAAGTCGATCAATCCACCTAACTTACTCCAACCCGATGTAAGATGGCCGAGAGACCATCCACGTAACTTGTCATTGGAGATATAGGAGAAGGTGTCAAAACAAGATCCAGAACTCAACAAGAAGCCATGTTCACATGCTTCATCTCGCAAAAAAAGAGCCCAAAGACGTGTCACAAGCTTTGGACGACACACATTGGATTCAAGCTATGCAAGAAAGAGTGAATCAGTTTGAAAGAAATAAAGTATGGGAATTAGTGCAAAGACCCATACATCAAAATGTTATTGGCACCAAATGGGTGTTTAAATAAAATGAACGAGGAAGGTTCTGTGGGTAAGAAACAAAGCAAGACTAGTAGCCAAAGGATATTGCCAAGAAGAAGGGATAGATTTTGATGAAACATTTGCCCTCGTAGCAAGATTGGAAGCTATAAGGATGTTTCTTGCCTATGCACTCACAAGGATTTCATTGTATATCGATGGATGTAAAAAGTGCATTCCTAAATGGTTTATTGGAAGAAGAAGTGTATGTTGAACAACCTCCAGGATTTGAGCGTAAGACTCTTGGAGATAAGGTATACAAACTCAAGAAAGCTCTATATGGATTGAAACAGCACCCAGAGCATGGTATGATACTTTGTCACAATTCCTAACCGAAAATGGATTCACAAAAGGAAAAGTAGATAGAACACTTTTTAATTCAAGACAAAAAGAGTATACTTTTTGCTTGTTCAAATATATATGGATGACATCATTTTTGGATCCACAAACAAAGAGTCGTGGTGAAAAGTTTTCAAACCTCATGCAAAGTAAATTTGAAATGAGCATGATGGGAGAGCTAACATTCTTCCTTGACTCCAAGTGAAACAGTGAAGGATGGAACCTTCATAAGTCAAACAAAATACACCAGAGATTTAATGAAGAAGTTTGGTATGGAGGAGAAGTCTTCGTAAAAATACCAATGAATACATCACCAAAATGGACATGGATGCGATGGCAACAGAGATCAAACAAGATACGAGCACTTCTTGGATCATTGCTCTATCTCACAACAAGCAGCCGGACATCACCTTTGTCGTAGGTGTATGTGCAAGATTTCAATGTGCTCCAAAAGAGAGCCATATGACAAAGAACTAAGAGAATATTGAGATACTTGAAAGGAAGCCAAGAAGTTGGCTTATGGTATCCAAAGGAAGGTGGATTCAAGCTAATTGGCTATTCATTCTCGACTATGCCGATGCGAGAGTGGACAGAAGAGCACTTCAGGCACATGTCAAATGCTAGGAAACAGCCGATTTCCTGGTTTAGCAAGAAGCAAAATTCAATAGCCACCTCTGGTGAGGCAGAATACATAGTCAATGGGCAACTGTTGTGCCCAAGTCCTATGGATGAGACAAAGTGAGAGACTATGAAGTTGAGGAAAAAGAAATTCCAATCATGTGTGATAACACAAGTGCAATTGCCATTACTCAAAATCCGTGTTGCACTCAAGAACAAAGCATATCGATGTCGATATCACTTCATAAGAGATCATGTTGAAAGGAAGGACATCATCTTGGAATATATCTCAACCGATAAACAATTTGCCGACATCTTCACAAAACCATTATGTGAGTCAAGATTTGAAGAACTCAAACATGAGTTGGGGTTAATTTAATCGAGCCGACACTCGGAAGAATCAAACGAAAGAAATGGAACAAAAAAGAAAAAGAGAGTGAACACTAAAATCACCAAGAATCACCAGATCGAAAAAACTACACCGAGTCGGTGATAGCCGAGTCACCAAGAGAACTCGTGAGAAGTAGAGTTAAATCGGCTAAGGGATAAGCCGAGTCACTTATGAGCAAAGTGACAAAAACGCAATGTTTTGACAAAGCGGGAATGTTTTAAGGAATACGTCAAAGATAATGATCATGTGTACAGACATAAAGCCGCACACCAAGCTTATGATTGATATAAATGTTGCCGCATTAAATACGAGACATTAAATGCTAAATAGGCGTGCAAAATCTAAGCCGTTGATTTCGATCACATTTCAAAACCACCCGCACGCCCTTTCATAAACCATACTTAAACCATTTTCGCCCGTTTCTTTTCTCTCACACTACCAAAACTGTTCATCTTTTTCTCTCAAAAGCAAAGGCAAAAATTCTCTCGAAACCCTATCTATCTTCAAATCATTCTCTAAGTTTTTCTTCGATAAAATCCTGAAAAATGGTCCCAACCTACGACTTTGTCAAATTAGGAAGCAAATCCACACCGGGTCTCTTTGTGGATTTCAACTAATGGTGAAACAGGGTCCGACGACACCCTAGTGAAGAAAATCGCTGAAAAATTGGAAACGACCGGCCGAAACCATTTTCGACGTTAGAATATCCGATGACCTATGTGGAGGAGGTCGCACAGATTCACGTGAATGCCGAGATTCACGATGAAGGAATAAAGTCATTTGTTCACGGAAAGCGGTGACTATCTCTGCCAAGGATTTGGTCGAACATTGCTCACTACCGCCGGAAGGAGCATCGAGATTAACAAAGCTGATGTAAACCTGGCGGATGCTTGGAAAGAAATAGCCAAGCCTCGACTATCCGATAAAATAGTATACACAAAGAAACAAGAGATCTGCTGAAAGAGGATTATCACAAGTCGTTGGACATAGTTGCCAAATGTATTGACATCAAATTTGGCGCTTTGACCAATCACAAAAGCAAAGCTCGATTGTAATGGCCGCAATCATCGCAGTAAAAGAAGATAAAGGGCTGAGTTTGTCTACAAAGCAGACTTACTAGAACGTAGGGAACAAATCCTTCAAAGAAGATGGCACATTTGGAGGATCCCTAGGATATGGCCTAGTGATTGGCCGACCGATGGAGGTGAAAGGAGTCCCTCTTAGACATGGGAAGGCATTCCATGTTAACAAGAGGATGTTTAGAGCAAACCCTCTCGGCGCATGAAGAGAGCCTATGCAAGAGAGAGCGACACGAGTGAGGGGGAATCACCGACCCTCAAGATACTGATTGTTTCCTTTCCACCCAAGAAGAAAGCGCCCGCAATGTTTGCTAAGAAGATCACGCCCAGCAGAAGAAAGAAAGCCAAACATGCTCTCCCGCCCGCAGCAGAGTCACCGCCCGCAGAGTCACCCGCCCCGCAGCCGTGTCTCCCGTCCGCAGCAGTGCGGTCGAGAAGGACTCACAAATACCTTCTCCGATCGTCAAAAAGAGGAGAACCGAGAAGCCAAGATGGCCCGCTTTAAAAAAGACACCAAGACGCCCCCCGCCGCCCTAGACTCGAGAAGAAATCATCTCCGAACCAGAAATTCTCTCAGTACAAACTAGAGACGAAGACGAATCATCAAGCACTCCGATCTTGAGAAACCGGCCGAGTCACCACTCACCGAGCAGAGCACGGAGACTCGCCTGGAGAAGTAGAGTCTCCGATGTAATTGATGAAACAACTAAGTCTCAAGGCGATCAACAGAGGCAAATAGGAAGACACACGTAGTCCACACAAACAAAACACAACAAGAAGGTGATAAAGCGGATAGTGATGTGATGATCCTATCTCCACCTTACCCGGACATCCAAAATCGTCTGCGTGAGTGGAGGAAATGGAAGTTGTGTAAATCAAGGGAACAGTTCCAACGGCCTCGAGTTTATAGAAGAAGAAGAGGAATCGTTAAACTTCCTCGACTAACCATGTGCTCCCAAAGACTTTGGATGAAGACAATCGCACGACATCCCGCAGATCTACAAGGACAAGGAGAAAGAAAAGCAAGCAAAGGAAGCCGAGGCACGTGAGAAGGCAAGCATCCGTCCTATCTCCGCACCACGTAACACACACATCCTCTCCTTGATGTCTTCTCCGACAAAGTGATGAGGATCCGGAGAATGCCGCCGCCACGTAAGAGTTGCAAATGCAGCAAGCATTGCATGAATCCGTAATCCTTCACGAGCAAAGACGATGGAGGGACCATGAGAGTCCTCCGTAACACACACCGAAATTGATCCAATGGGAGTGGTTCAAAGAAATCGCCATCGTTGTTGCCGCCACCACTTCCCCACTCACTCGGAAGAAGGCAATAAGGGACTTGGCGATGAAACCGGGATAATGGGGACCCGGTCGAGCCAACCCCTATTGAAGGTGTGTTACCACCGCCCCAACGGCTGAACATTCAATCGAAACACCGGGAGCTTGGAGACGAGTGACCCCATTCCAAGTCACTCACTGGTGCGCCACCGAGGGGGAAACTCCTCCACCGCAAGCAAGGTCGGAGGATGCCGCAGATGACTCCACAACGAATCAAGGAGGCGAAGTAGAGAAAATACAAACACAAGAAGAACAAAGCAAGTTGCCATCAACGAAGCTCAGGCGATTGAGATGTCTCACCGAGGTGCCAACCGCGCTCGAAGGCTAATGACGCGCGCGATGCGTCGAGGCACAGGCAGGAAGGAATGTACCGGGAGTTAACACTGGCGATGAAAGTGCAATCCATGGGGTTGAGACTCCAATGGATGCCACCGCAGAAGACCCTAAGATAGCCGACATCGTCGAAAGGGAGGACAAGGCCTCGCCGCAGAGAGAGACCGCCGGAGGTAATGAAGGCCCACGGGAGGTTGAGACTTCCGGGGTAAAGAAGTCAAGTAGAGAACATCCCTCCCGCTATCATCGACCCATCCGAGAAGGAAATAAGCGCACTTCATGATTCCCGTGATAATCCTCGATGTAACATTTTCTCGGGATCGAGGAAGGCGAAGAAGAAAGTCGAGTCATCCCCCGTGATGCATCCAAAAGACTCGGCCACGGATGTTCCAAGCACGAGCAAGTCCGATCCCAAGACTACTCGTCAAACCTTTAATTTTGATGATGAGCCACCAATGGAAATCTCATCATCGTCCGATGATGCTTCCGATAAGGCCGAGGACCGTCTACTCATTTGGAGAAAGCGGTGAGACCAACAAAGCTGTTGAGACAAGTGAGGCTCAGCAAAGTCGGGTCCACTTCACAACAAAACCCACCAACTGAGAATCCATCGCGCAGCTCCTCAAGTCGCAGCAGGTTCGATTCCTAGAAGAACTTCACGCACACCGCTCATCATCGAACAAATCCGATTGGCGGTGATGAATCTTTTATAGAATCTTTTCCTTTTTCCCCGGAGGTACCCGACCTCCATGAAGAGTCGAAAAAACGCGCGCGACGCTACCACATCACCAGCTCCCGTTTTCCATCGGCACCATTGTTCCGGTGATTATGATTTTTTTGCATGGCCATCACCGCAACGGAAGAATCACCAAGTCCGCGAAAGTGTTCAAGGCATTATTCGGCCGAGATTGAACGGATGGAGAGGCATCGAGGCCTCTATGGACATGCGATCGACAACAGAGATGCCAATCTCATCGCTGATTTAAGAGGCATCACGGTCCGGATCGGGAATGGTGGCAACAAAGAAGAAACAATGCGTGTGGAACAAGTTAGATACTTCAGGACATTGTTCAACAAGTTTGGTATGGAGAGTCGAAAATGCCGATGCAAAACGAAGCCGAGAGAGCATATTGAGCACATGCATGAAGCTCACATTGCCGAGATTAAGCTACGGCGTGAGCAAAACAAGAGTGATCTACGCGTTTGGAAGAAACCATGAATACAAAATTCAGCCTTCTCATGGCCGAGATGAAGCCGATTTCAAAGCAGAGTCCAATGCTACTCGATCCAATTTCGTCTTTGCCGCATACTGCGCAGAGATGCGAGACAAAACTCAACTATCAGCAGGCTTGACTTCCTGCTTGCCAGCATGTTTCCAGGTGTCCCTCTCTCTTTTAATGATGCCGAAAAGGGGGAAGAGGAATACCTTAAAGCACAGGAAGGAACTGAAATTGAGAAGGAGTGAACGGCTGCGAGGGGAAAGTCAGCTGAGGACGGGTTGAAACAAAAGAAAGGAAAGCTTGTTGAGGGGGAAGGATCGACAGATGTGACCTTGATGATTGCACAAATCCCCCAACAAGGTCTCATCACGGTGACATTATCAAAGAAACTCCTCCGTGACTCGCCACTCCAACACTCGCTATATCTATGGCCGAAAAGAGAAAAACAATTGAAGCAGGGGATGAAGGAAGTGGAAGGAAGAATGGATGCCCGGGTTATGAACATCTTGAAAGAACATGGAGGCATTCCAAAGAGACAGAGACACTTATGCCATTTCGGATGTCGGGACGAGCCACGATCAGTTGATGAATTTAAAACGCTCGAATCAAGGATACTTTGCAAATATGTCTATGGCTCAAGCTTGGGACTTGTTCGGGAAAAGGGTCTCACGTTATGTGAAGAAGCCGACAGCGCGCAGACTCACCGATCACTCTCACGGGTCACTCCGCCTGGTCACTCGGCTAGAAAGAAGAAGACACCAAGACAATTCACGCCGGAGGTAGAGGAAAAAGTAGTGGTGGAGGAAGAGGTTTCAGACCAGGCCTCGCCCAAAAATATTGAATACGTAGATCCGGGAAAGAAAGGAGGGATCTATTGGGCTTGACCAAGTAGCAAATTTGCAAGTGGCTAAAACAAACGTTGAGTATGAAAAAGAATAGAAGAAGAAAACAAGAGACAAACTCGGCTATGGGAGGAAAGACAGAAAGAATAAGAAGAGATGAAGCGCCAGGAAGGCATATGAAAAGAAAAAGAAAGGCAAATTGACGAGAGAAAAAGAGAAGAAGAGAAGAAGATGTCGAACAAGATGAAAGAAGGAGACAACGAAGGAGATGAAGTGTTGTTGTCCAACCCTTCGTGTATTTTATTATGTAAATACATACAATGTAAGTCTTCTGTAATAAAGCTATAAATTCTTTATTTTTTTAGACAAATATGTGCTCACGATACACCTTTGTTGATTGTGTAAAAGAACAAGAATGTTATGATCAATAAAAGGATTGATTTCGCGCATACATTCTATGTCAATACACTATCCAGTATGTATCTTTGATATTTGCATTTTTGAATGATTTAAGTTTTGGCATCATCAAAAGGGGAAATTGTTAGGAAATTTATTGTTTAGATTTTGATGAATGCCATGTAAAACTTAGAATAGAAAGTTGGCACCCCAATTCTTGTTGTAAAATGCATTGTAATAAATAGAGCTGGCAAGCCGAGTTAAGTCGCCTACGCCCTAACATGCAAGAAGACAATCAAGACTAGAAGGAAGACACCGCTGCGAGACAATGAGTATGGCAAAAGAAGAGTAGACGGGAACTCTATCAAGAAGCGGTGAGATGCGGTGAGTGGAGTATCATCAAGTCAACTCAAGAAAAGCCAAGTCTCAAGTTGAAGTGACATGGAAGAGTCATCCAATGATTGGAAGTCGACTCTAAGTCACCTGGGGAAAGCAAAGAAATGCAAAATCAAGTCGAGATAATCGAAAAGATCCGTTTACGTAAATCAAGAGAATTACTTAAACAAGTAATATCTCCATACCACCTTTCTCGGAGTGCTCGAGTCCCCGAAGCGTGCAAATGGAATGAACCAATGGGAAGCACTACACCGTGTCGAACTCGAAAAGGTGAAAGAACAATTCATACGAGGAAATGGCAATTCCAAGGATCGCAACAAGATAAGCCAACGACGCAAGTGACTTTCAAAAATAAGCCTATCTCTTCAACGGGCAAATTTTTGAAAGATCACTATAAAAGGCTGAGGAATTTAAATTGAGAAAGAGGTGAGACACAAGTGACACAAGAGATACATCTAAACCAAAAACGTTCAAACAATTATTAGAAAATGAAATATTCTCAATCCTCAAGCCTACACTACGAAGAACATCTATCCAACACTCACCGTGAAGGAAAGATAACTTCAATCGAGTTGAAGAGGAAAATACTGAAAACAAGGGGCCTACATTTCACGAAGGATTGTAGGAAGGTTCAAGATCGAACCGAGTCTTAAGCTTTTGGAGGGCTTCGTGATCAAATCCAAAGAGCTTGAGCAAGTGAGCTGTAGTAGCAAGGCAGCTGCGCCTGTGAAGAAGCCGAGTCGCACGAGAAGCCACCGAGTGATCAAGGCGTCTCCGGACCGAGTCCCAAAGGATCAAGTCATTTGTGTGATCAAGACTTGTATCCGGACTGTTACCACTTTGTATATCGATCATTACCTAGTGGATTCCTCCAAGAGTTGGAGAAGAGAGGAGTAGAAGAATTACCCCATCTTCGAACCTCTATAAAATTTTATTGTGTCATTTACATTTCAAAGACTTTAATTCCCGCATTTTTAATCGCTTATATCTGCTGATAAATTTGCTATCCACTTGATAATTTATAAGTACTAAACCAAGCACTAAACTCTTGCTTAATCAAATTTAAGGGTGTTAAGTCTTCGGCTGAAAACAAAACCACGATTGAGTTAATTTAGAACCAATAGTGAGTTATTCCATCAACAGCTCAGTTGAGTCTGTTGAGAGATTAACTCTCTTGAGTGGCTAAATTGACTGTCCATCAAGGACACATTTGTGTAATATCAACTCTGTACATTTAAAAAGACTAAGTCGAAAATTTGGTAAGGTTTATTCAATCCCCCCCTTCTAAACCTTACACTTACACCCCTTGGGACCTACACAGAAGCCGGGAAATAGCCAGGGGAATCGGGCAAGGATGCCCGCTCGAGCATTTGCACTAGCCGGACATGAGGCTCCGGAGGCAACAGACGTGGTGGAAGGTACGCTTCTAGTATCTAACCACTACGCTAAAATATTGTTCGACCCTGGATCAACGCATTCATTTGTTGCACCGCATTTTGTACACAAACTGCATGCATGCATGGAACATATGCCTATATGCTTAGAAGTGTCAACTCCTATGGGTGCAAGTCAGATAACAGATATTATCTATAATGCATGCGAAGTTAAGATTTCGGGAAGGGCACGAGTTAAGATTGCCCCAATCATTTCAGCAATGAAAGCGAGAAGGGCGATCACTAGAGGGGCTCAGGGGTACTTGGCATTTGTAATTAACAAACCCAAGGTTGAGACACAAATCAACCAAGTACCTATAGTATCGAGCATATACGGATGTATTTCCACAAGAACTCACCACCTTTGTCCCTCCCGATAGGGAAGTCGAGTTCACCATCGAGGTGTTGCCGGGGGCGCCCCGATTGCGAACACCGTATAGAATGGCTCCTCTTGAGTTACAAGAGTTGAAAACGCAATTACAAAAAAGCGATGGATGTGGGATTTATCCGACCGAGCACGTCTCCGTGGGGAGCACCGGTGTTGTTCGTCAAAAAGAAGGATGGCACATTAAGACTATGTATAGATTATCGTGGACTTAATAGTGTGACCATCAGAAACAAATATCCCCTCCCGAGAATAGACGAACTATTTGATCAACTTCAAGGAGCAACGGTGTACTCAAGTTTGATTTACAACAAGGATATTACCAATCGAAGATCCGCGAAGGAGACATTTCCAAATCGCATTTCAAACTCGATATGGACACTACGAGTTTGTAGTAATGCCTTTCGTCCGAGCGAATGCACCAGCAGGATTTATGGACCTGATGCATCGAGTCTTCCAACCTTATTTGGATCAATTCATAGTGATATTCATTGATGACATACTCGTATACTCTAAGTCCAGAGAAGAGCACGAACGTCATCTGAAAATCGTTTTAGAGACACTACGAGAGCATAAGCTGTATGCCAAATTCAGCAAGTGTGAATATTGGCTTAGTGAAGTCGCGTTCTTGGGACATATAGTATCCGACACCTTTGGGATTGCAAAGAGATCTTTCGAAGGTACAGACAGTGGTTGAATGGAAACAACCCGATTCTATAACGGAAATCGGGAGTTTCTAGACTAGCCCATTGGATATTATCGAAGATTTATCCAGGACTTCTCCAAGATAGCCGGACCGCTCACTCGACTAACCCAGAAGCAAGTCAAGTTTGAGTGGAATGACAAATGCGAGGTGAGTTTCCAAGAGTCAAGAAACGACTTACTACTGACTCGAGTCTTAGCCCTTCCAAAGGGAACCGAAAACTTTGTCGTCTGATGATGCATCAAAAGAAGGACTAGGAGCGGTGCTCATGCGGGAAGGAAAGGTTATCGCTTATGCATCACGAAAGCTCAAGCCGTATGAGGCCAATTATCCAACGCATGACTTGGAATTGGCGGCGATAGTTTTCAGCGTTGAAGAAATGGAGACACTATCTCACGGAGCAACATTCACGGTTTTCACGGATCATAAGAGCTTGAAGTATCTATTCTCCCGAAAGATCTCAACTCGAGGCAACGGAGATGGATGGAGTTGATTGAGGACTATCACTTTGATATTCAATACCATCCCGGGAAAGCTAACGTCGTAGCGACGCTCTAAGTAAAGGCGAGCTTAGCGGACTTATGATTCGAGAGTGGGAATCATTAAAAGAGCTGAGCAATTGGAATCTGACAAGAACCAATACTCAGATTTCATGTGCCAATATTTCAGTTACACCCAATCTGCTGAATGAGATCAAAGAAGCACAAGAGAAAGATACACATCTTCAAAAACTAAAGGAGAAGATACTTAAAGGAGAAAGATCGAATTCTCGATGCACGAAGATGGAGTTATCGGGTTCCGGAACCGAGTGTGTGTACCGAATGACGAGCAGATTAGGAATATAATCCTAGTAGAGGCACACCGCTCGAAATACACTATACATCCTGGAGAAAACAAGATGTATAAGGATTTGAAACGGAGTTATTGGTGGGTAAACATGAAGAACCAGGTAGCAGAGTTCGTTGCGAGATGTTTGACTTGTCAACGAGTAAAAGCGAGAACACCAACGACCATCCGGGTTTACTACAACCGTTGAGAATTCAGTGGAAATGGGAACATATAACGATGGACTTCGTGACGGATCTACCAAGGACCGAGGAGGAGGCCATGATGTTATCACGGGTAGTTGTAGACCGACTCACGGAATCGCACACTTTTTACCCATCAAGAAAAGCGATAGCTTGCGAGAAACTTGCCTGAGACATATATCCAGAAATCATGCGATCGCATGGAGTACCGATCGATATAGTATCCGACAGAGACCCGAGGTTTGTCTCAGATTTTGGAAGTGCTTACACGAGGAATTGGGTACCTCACTAAGTTTCAAAGACAACAAAGACATCCACAAACCGATGGACAGTCGAGCGAACAATTCAAACCCTTGAAGATATGTTGCGAGCCGCACCTTGGATTTTCAAGGAAGTTGGGATTCGCACTTACCATTAGCCGAGTTCGCCTACAATAACAGATTATCGGCCACGATTGGGATGGCACCCTACGAGGCATTGTATGGGCGAAAATGTAGATCCCCACTACACTTTGGGAGATTGATGACCAATGGACTCCGAAAGAGAAATGAAAGTCGCCTCGATTCCAAAGGTCGACTTAGTTCAGGAGGCCATGAAGAAGGTCAAGCCGATCAAGGAGCGGATTCACACGGACTCGGAGCCGCCAAAAGAGTTACGCGGACAAGAGAAGAAAGGATTTGGAATTTGAAGTCGGTGATGAAGTATTTCTCGGACTCTCACCACGGAAAGGATTGATTAATCCAGAAGAAAGGAGGCAAGTTGAGTCCGAGATATGTTGGACCTTACAAGATTTTACGAGAGAATCGGGAAGTTAGCCTACAGACTCGAGTTACCAGCACCATATGCGAGAATGCACGATGTATTCCACGTGTCGAGATTGAAGAAGTATCAACCGGATCCCGAGCATATCATCACTCGAGACACTCCTACTCTAATGGAAAATCTATCCTACACCGAGAGGCCAATCCGGATCATTGATCAGCAGAATCGACAGTTGCGTAAGAGAGAAATCCCGATGGTTAAAGTGGTGTGGCGAGAACCACAACCGAGACGAAGACGCAACATGGGAGATGGAAGAAGACATAAGGAATCAATATCCGAACTATTCAAGAGAATTTGGGGACCAAATTCTTTTAAGGAAGGGAGGATGTGAAGCCCGATTTTTTCAAGCTATTAATTGATCCTTATTGTTGTTTATACATTTGATCGACTATTTTACGCGTCATTTTGACGGGTAATTAATAATAATATATACATTTTGTATATTATTTCATTTTATTTAATTATTTGTGACCATGATCTTATTTAATTCTATCCTCATTTATGATCACTTGATTGATCATTATTACTATTTTGTATTTATTAGTCACCTTAGAATATTAAGAGACTATTTATTTTGAGACTTTTACCTTATAGAATTAAGATTTTTGATGTAGATTAAGTGATCATGAGACTTACAAGTGATCAAGGAAATCACTAAATATTTTGGAGATTGATATATTTCATCTATTATCATCAAATTTGGGACAAAAAAATATATGGAATTACCATATTGCCCTCATAGTGGACGACCAACATGGTATTTTTGGGATAAAAATATCATCCAACTCTTGTACACCTACACCATATATTAGTCATCTTGTGTATAATTTTATCATTAATTCAAACATTATACACATCATCTTATACACCAATTCTTTATTACTATTTTTCCCAACTTATTCCATTCTTCCCAAAGATTCTCCTTATTCCTCTCAAATTCCAATTTGACCACACTTTGACTTGCATTTTGTCTCCATGCAAGAGACAAATTACAAGACACAATTTGATCAAAATTTTCTCTCCCTCTCTTTCATACTACACGGCCATATGGCCTATTACACACAAAAAATTCATCTCATTAAGCTATGTGAACCTTAAAACCCGAAGTGGAGATTTGGGAAGGGCACGAGTTAAGATTGCCCCAATCATTTCAAAGAATGAAAGCGAGAAGGGCGATCACTAGAGGGGCTCGGGGTACTTGGCATTTGTAATTAACAAACCCAAGGTTGAGACACAAATCAACCAAGTACCTATAGTATCGGCATATACGGATGTATTTCCACAAGAACTCACCTTTGTCCCTCCCGATAGGGAAGTCGAGTTCACCATCGAGGTGTTGCCGGGGACCCGCCCGATTGCGAACACCGTATAGAATGGCTCCTCTTGAGTTACAAGAGTTGAAAACGCAATTACGTAAAAACCGATGGATGTGGGATTTATCCGACCGAGTACGTCTCGGGGGGGAGCACTGTGTTGTTCGTCAAAAGAAGGATGGCACATTAAGACTATGTATAGATTATCGTGGACTTAATAGTGTGACCATCGAAACAAATATCCCCTCCCGAGGATAGACGAACTATTTGATCAACTTCAAGGAGCAACGGTGTACTCAAGTTTGATTTACAACAAGTATATTACCAATCTGAAGATCCGCTGAAGGAGACATTTCCAAAAGCGCATTTCAAACTCGATATGGACACTACGAGTTTGTAGTAATGCCTTCTTTCCGACGAATGCACCAAGCAGGATTTATGGACCGATGCATCGAGTCTTCCAACCTTATTTGGATCAATTCATAGTGATATTCATTGATGACATACTCTTATACTCTAAGTCCGAGAGAAGAGCACTAACGTCATCTCAAAAAATCGTTTTAGAGACACTACGAGAGCATAAGTTCGTATGCCAAATTCAACAAGTGCGAATTTTGGCTTAGTGAAGTCGCGTTCTTGGGACATATAGTATCCAACGGGGACTGCAGTAGATCCTTGAAGGTACATAACGGTGGTTGAATGGAAACAACCGAGTCGTAGAACGGAAATCGGGAGTTTCTCAGACTATTTGGATATTATCGAAGATTTATCCGGGACTTCTACAAGATAGCCGGACCGCTCACTCGACTAACCCAGAAGCAAGTCAAGTTTGAGTGGAATGACAAATGCGAGGCGAGTTTCCAAGAGCTGAAGAAACGACTTACTACAACTCCAGTCTTATCCCTTCCAAAGGGAACCGAAAACTTTGTCGTCTACAGTGATGCATCAAAAGAAGGACTAGGAGCAGTGCTCATGCAGGAAGGAAAGGTTATCGCTTATGCATCACGAAAGCTCAAGCCGTATGAGGCCAATTATCCAACGCATGACTTGGAATTGGCAGCGATAGTTTTCGCGTTGAAGAAATGGAGACACTATCTCTACGGAGCAACATTCACGGTTTTCACGGATCATAAGAGCTTGAAGTATCTATTCTCCCAGAAAGATCTCAATCTGAGGCAACGGAGATGGATGGAGTTGATTGAGGACTATCACTTTGATATTCAATACCATCCCGGGAAAGCTAACGTCATAGCAGATGCTCTAAGAAAAGCGAGCTTAGCGGACTTATGATTCGAGAGTGGGAATCATTAAAAGAGCTGAGCAATTGGAATTTGACAAGAACCAATACTCAGATTTCATGTGCCAATATTTCAGTTACACCCAATCTGCTGAATGAGATCAAAGAAGCACAAGAGAAAGATACACATCTTCAAAAACTAAAGGAGAAGATACTTAAAGGAGAAAGATCGGAATTCTCGATGACGAAGATGGAGTTATCAGGTTCCGGAACCGAGTGTGTGTACCGAATGACGAGCAGATTAGGAATAGAATCCTAGTAGAGGCACACCGCTCGAAATACACTATACATCCTGGAGAAAACAAGATGTATAAGGATTTGAAACGGAGTTATTGGTGGGTAAACATGAAGAACCAGGTAGCAGAGTTCGTTGCGAGATGTTTGACTTGTCAACGAGTAAAAGCAGAACACCAACGACCATCTGGTTTACTACAACCGTTGAGAATTCCCGAGTGGAAATGGGAACATATAACGATGGACTTCGTGACGGATCTACCAAGGACCAGAGGAGGCCATGATACTATCTGGGTAGTTGTAGACCGACTCACGAAATCTACAAAATGTATATACAAAATGTATATATAAATGAGCGACTTCCTCGCCTTGCGAATTGAATCTATAACGGGACTTATGTCCCACCCAATCTTTCAAGATATCGAAGGTTGCTTATCCTTCCGATCATCATCTTCATCCAAAACTCCACCAACGCCATAATTGCCACTCGCGTTTTTCAAAAATTTTCCTAAAGCGCTTCCCCTGAATCAATAATACTCATTGCCAGTTGGTTGATCACTGTAATTGTAATTACTTTTCCTTCCGAGTCAACTTGGTGTGTCGAGCTCACTTCTCGGAATGGATACGTCGGGGATGGAACCGGGTAGCTCGGCTGCTATTCCACTCTTCCGCCCCATCGTCTTAATCCCGCAATCGAGGGACGGAGTTTGTCCAAGGAAAACGGGTCGTAATCGAGGTATAATCATGATTATGACATATCCGAGCCTCGCCCGGCTCACTTTGTGGATTTTGTCTTTGCCTACGGAGCGATAAGGTGCGGTCTTGGACCATCTTGGACCGGGAGTTACAAGGAAGAAACGAAGGAATCGCTTTATCGATCCACACGATTCCGGAGTTATCGTCCCGTTTTAGTTGGCGTTACATTTCCGTGCACGCAACCGCTACCTATTTTGCATTGGTTGGCGCTACAAATCTGACGCAACCTTTATTTGCCTTGCATAGGATTGGCGTTACACTTCCGCACGCAATCCTACTCCGTCTTCGACCGATTCACATAGTGCCTGTGTGACCATGAATCATTTTCTTGAATCGTATAACTATACTATTGTATTATTTTATCACGACGCTTGTGAACTATGTGTGAAATCATGCATCATACTCACGCGTTTCATATAACTATTTTCTCACATTAACTATATTGCGCCACACTCGCATTACCCGATCACCCCATCCATCGAGATATTTGTCTCATCCCCACCTGTTTTCTAACCTTAGATGAGGATTTCGTTGGAGATCTTTGAACCGAAGCTCGGATTGAGACCTTGTACTACGCTTGTTGGATTTACTGCTTCTTGTTGTTGATTGAACTCTTTTCTTATATTGTTGTCGGACTTTTGTATTTCATTCCATTCGGTTTGTAATTGAGGGGCGTATGACCCTTTGACTTTAAGTTGCTACTTTGTTGATTTTCGGGTTGTAATTTGGATGACGGATTGTAGACTTTAAGTGGTAACTTGTATCCATTATTTATTTCATTTGCTATTTAGACTCTGTCTTATTGGGTTCTCATTGATATTTTGCGGGTTTGTTGGTTCAATTGTATTTAAGTTGTGGATCGTCGTCGTGTCCCGTTTGGGCGTGACAACCTTTGTTTTTAAAAATAATTACCAATGAAAATTGATGTCATTGGTAATTACTTATGGATATTTTCCGTCGATAAATTAATTTTTAGTTTTATACTTTGTTTTATTTTTACCAATGGAAAATTATTTATTTGATAAATTTATTTTGATATTTTTATTTATTATTTTTATTATGTTCTTTAATATATAATATATTTTTAATATAATATATAATTTCTAATATATATAATATATGATTAAAAGATGCAATAAAAATCAACTTAGCATAGTGGCAAATTGCCACTTCTAAACAACATAGGTCTTGGGTTCGATTCTTCTGGGAGCAAAAAATCACTTCTTAAATACAAGAAAAGTGCTACAAAAAAGTGTTACATTTTTTCCAAAAAAAATGTTATGTTTTGAGAAAAAATGTGTTACACTAGACTCATATGTAACATTTTATAATTATTTTTTTAAAGTGTTACAATATATGAGTACTTAATGTAACACTTAGAAAAAGTGTCACTAAGCTATTAAAAGTGATATTGTATTCTATAGGTAACACGGGCAAGTGCATCACAATAAAAAAAGTGTTACCTATTGTCTATAGTAACATTTTATGGCTATTATGTAACATTTTTGGGTGTTACTTTATGTCAATTATGTTGTAGTGCATTAGCTACCATATTTATGCTCGAAAGGGCATTTTGGATGTGGACCATCAAAAGCATTGAATTTCTCGAGCACTTTCTCCATGTAGTGGGATTGTGCCAAGCTAATTCCTTCAGATATTCTGCCAATTTTGATTCCAAGAATCATATCGGCATTCCCCATATCTTTCATGTCAAAATTCATTTTTAACATTTTCTTAGTGTCTATGATTATATCAAGACTACTGCCCGTGATCAACATATCGTCTACGTATAGACAAACAATGATAAATGCATTTGATGAATCTTTAACATAAATACACTTGTCACATTCGTTGATTTAAAACCATTTGACAAAATCGTTGTGTCAAATTTGAGATGTCACTATTTTGGAGCTTGTTTAAGTCCATATAATGATCTTATTAGTTTGCATGCCTTTTTCTCTCGACCAGATGCTACAAACCCTTCGAGGTTGTTGCATATATATTTCTTCTTCCAATTCACCATTTAAAAACGCGTTTTTTCACATCCATTTGGTGAATCTCAAGATTGTGAAAAGCAAAGAATCGCAAGAAGCACTCAAATGGATGTAATCCTTGTTAGCAGTGAATATGTGTCGAAAAAATCACTTCTTTCTTTCTATTTGAAGCCTTTAGCTACCAACCTGGCTTTATATTTATCAATAGTTCCATCTGCCTTATACTTCTTTTTTAGGATCCATTTACATCCTAAAGATTTACTACCTGCAACGAGATCAACCAACTCCCATGTATGATTTTGCAAAATAGATTCTATTTCACTATTGATAGCTTCTTTCCAGAGCGGAGCATCTGCACTAGACAAAACCTTTTTGTTAGGAAATTTATTTATTAGATTTTGATGATATCATGTAAAACTTAGACTAGGAAGTTGGCACCCCATTTTCCTTGTAATTCTGTATTGTGATAGATAGGACTGGAAGAGCTGAGTGAAGTCAGCTAAGTCAAGGATACAAAAAGTCAACTGCGGACTGGAATAAAGACTATGTTGTGTGTTAATTGAGTATGGCCATTAAGGAAGACAAGGACTCGACTAAAGGAGAAGTCAGCTGAGGAACAACTGTGAGAAGTGTTAGTCAAGTCAACTTAAAGAGCCAAGTCTAACAGATAAAGTGATAGTTGAGTCAATCTTATGATTGGAGCAGACTCAAGTCACCTGGGGTAAAATCACCAGTCAAGTCAAGACAACTGACTTAGATCCGTTGGAATAAAGTCAAGAATATTACTCGATATAGTAATATGTCAAGCTGCCAGGCCTCAAAGTGGTTGGCCCAGAATTATGCAAAAGGAATGAGCCAATGGGAAACACTGCATCTTGTGTCAAAACCTGTAAAGCTGAAGAGCCAATTAATACGAGGAAAGGTCAACATCACAAGGGCTGCAGACCAAGAAAAGACAAGCCAACTGATCGCGAAATTCTTACTGCAAGCATACGGTGTCAAGTTTTAGTATAGGTTTTGAAAGTAGGGTTATCGTCTCTACAGGGATTGTTATCAAATTTTATACTAAGTGCTATAATTAAAATTAGCTTAATTATATCTAGAAATCGAAATGAGATGGATGTTTATTAAACTAAAAATAAAACTAAAATTAAACTAATAATTGGTTAGACAATTAATCAAACCAAGTTAGAAGATGAATTTAGAGGGTTGATTTCACCTAGTTATCCCCTATGTTTTCAATCCAGTTCATTAATCACAAGTTATTAATCTATAAGCCAATATTCCTACCATTTATCACTTCCTCTCTCGAGTGTCAAGTGATTCTAGGTTCCAATTTCTGATTTCGATATCTCTATAAAAATCATAAATTAAACACTAATACGCTCAATGAATATTCTATCACAGGCTTCAAAAGATTCATAAATCTCTCGATTCTATGAAACCCTAGGTCGTGCTATTCTATGGACAGATGTTCAATTACCTCTCTCGAGTGTCAAATTAAACACGCCAAACAATCTAAACTATTGATCAGATAATTCAAATGCAATTAAAACAAATAGTACAAATAGATTAAATAACATGCGAATTTCATAAACTGGAAATCTAAACAGAGGTTCAAACGTAAGTTACATCAATCCCCTAGAAAAATAGGTTTAGCTCATATTGGATGTACAAAAACTCATAAGAAAATAATTATACATCTCAAAAATCGACAAAGAAAAGCAAAGAAAGAATTCAGAAGAAAAGAGAAGGAATTCTCTTTGTGTCCAGACGAGAAGTGCCTCCAATTGCCGTCCCGAACCCTAGCTCTATGTCTCTTGCCTTGCGTTATGCTCAAAATAATGTCCGACCCCTTGTTTGTACGCGAGTTATTGTATTTATAAGCTTGATACCCTCGAAAATCCGTCAAAACGGCCTAAAAATAAAAAGCCCACATTTAGCCCCCCAGTCCGTCCGCGTGCTGCAGAAGACCATCTCGCGCGCTGCTGCGTGTGCTGCTCGTTCGCTCATCATCTCACTCGGGTCGGTGCATTTTTGTCCATTCCCATTGGCCCTGTCATACATATCCGCTTGTACATATCGCCGCTGGTCAGCGCTGCAGCCCTAGGCGGCTGCAGCAGCGCCATCAAGACGTCCCCCCCTGCTGCACTTGCTCGCCTGTTTGCGCTAATCACCAATCGCCTGCAGAAGACCCACCGTCATGCCCACTGTACTATTTTAACCCCCCACACTGCGGCGGGGAGGGGGGGATTTTGGCGCGGTGGCGCTCGATCTTGAACATTCTTTTTCCACTTTTCAACTTCTAAAATGCAATTTTTACCTTCCAAACATGTTCTTCACTGTTTTTGACCAATTTCGGCTATCAAGATCAGCCACAATTCTCGAATGACAACAAATGACACAAACTCGACCCATATGACACTAAACTACCCAAGAACAACGCAAAATCCTAGTCTAGAGCACTCAATATATTGGTATAAAACCAACTTTACACCAACGAACGCAAAGTGACATTTGAAACTATCCTATCTCTTCAACAGGCAAATTTCAAATGTGCACTATAAAAGGCTGAGGAAGCATTTGAGAAAGGGTTACCCGAACCTAGCAAGAGCAAGCAATATTCAAGCAATTAACTAGCAATATTCTCAAAGCATTTCAAGATATTCCTCAAGCCTAAAACTCAAAGAAACTCGATCCAACACAAGCTATGAAGGAGGGACAACTTCAACCAGTTGAAGAGGAAACATTTGAAGATCAAAAAGGGGTCTACTTTCCAAGTTGGAGGATTGTAGAAAGGTTCAAGGTCGAACCAAGTATCAAGTTTGTTGGAGGCCTTCATGATCAAATCCAAGGACTTGAAAGTGAGCTGAAGTAGCAAGGCATCTGCCTCGTGAAGAAGCTGAGTGCAGGAGAAGCCAGCTGTGTGATCAAGGTTGTCTCTAGATTGTTCACTGCTTTGTAAGTTGATCTGTTACTTAGTGGATTCCTCCAGGAGTTGGACAAGAGTGGATTAGAAGAATTACCCCATCTTCGAACCACTATAAAAATACTTGTGTCAATTTACTTTCAACATTTACATTCCTGCATTTACTTTATATTTGTTGTTAGATAAATTTGCTATCCAACTGATAAATAACTAAGTGCTAAAACAAGTGTTAAAACAAGCTTAAAATCAATCAAAGAGTGTAAAGTCTTCCTCTGTTATAAAACCAAATCAACTAAGTTAAGTTAGCTCAAGCAGCCAAGTTATACTATCAACAACTCTATCGAGTATATTGAGTGGGTAACTTAGCTGAATAGCCAACTTAGCTGTCCCCCAAGGACACAACTGATTTGAGTCAACTCTGTTGAACAATTTAAAATGATTAAAATCAAAAATTTGGTAAGGTGTATTCAACCCCCCTTCTAAATCTTACACCACACCCCTTAAGACCTACAAGTGGTGTCAGATCGGTTGGTTTATTCAGCCTTCCGCACTGGTTACTGAACTAGATCTCAATCTTTTTCAAAGGTTTGAACACTTGTGTTCTTCAAAGTCTTTCATCTTTTAAGCGAAGCTATTATCATGGAAGTGAATCTAACTCATATTCCAATGTTTACTGTGGAAGAGTTTGATGATTGGAAAATTTGCATTCAGGCCAATCTATCCGCTTTACATGATGAAATGTGGCTTGTGATAGAGGATGGGCCATTGGAAATATACAAAGTCAACATGCCTTTGAAGAACAAAGACTGCACTAAAGGAGAGGCTGCTGAAGAAAGACCAGTCATGGTTGAAAAACCACGGACTGAATGGACAAATGAAGATCAAAAGAGGGATAACCTGGACAATGTGGCCAATGATATACTCTACAAGACGTTGGACAAAGCCATGTTCAACAAATTCAAATCTTGCAAATCACCCAAAGAAATTTGGGATAAGCTGACCTTAATTTGTGAATGATCACAACAGATTAAGGAGAATAAATTAACCATTGCTGTTGAAAATTTTGAAAATTTTAAAATGTTTGCAGGTGAAACTCTGGATCAGCTGGATGCCAGATTTACAGAGATAACAAATGAGATTTCAGCTCTTGGGAAAGAATACACTCAAAAGGAGATGTGTATGAAGATATTAAGAGCCCTCCCAGCTGAATGGGAAATGAAGGTCATGGCCCTGAGACATTCAATGGACCTCTAAAAAACGTCCAATCATGAGCTATTCTCAGACCTCAAAGCTTATGAGTTTGTGCTGAGAAGGAAAGAGCAGGAGGAAATAGTTCTACCCAAGACAGCTGCATTGTATGCCAATGATAGGAAAATAGCAGAGCCGAAGGAAACCATTGACCGGGAGGAGATTGCCCTTATGGTTAAAAGATTAAACAAGTTCTTTAATAAGAACTATAAAAGGAACAAAGGTGAGACCTCCATAAGACATTCAACACCCTCTAAAGTAAGGGAGGACAGGCCACCCAAGAGAGCTGAAAATCAGAGAGCTAATAATCAAAGGACCGACAGAGCTAATCAGAGAGCTGAGAACCTATATTGGAATTGCAGACAACCAGGACATTTTGCCGTTGACTGTTCATACTCACCAGTCAACAAATATAGAAATGAAGAAGAAAGAAGAGTCTTCGGGAAAGAAGAAGAAAAGAAGAAAGCCATGTTAGTCAGGCCGAGATCACGAGCGCCCTAAGTGCAAAGAAGCGAGAGACTCGCAGAGAGTAGTGAAGTCGACTACTCAAGTGGCATAGAGGAAGAGGCTTTGATCTACCTCATGGCCAAAGAACAAGATCAACAAGATCAATAAGATGAGGTACATTCTAACTCATCTCATTCTGATTCAGGTGATAGTGATTGTGATACACACACTTCATCACCCACATATCTTTATGATTCATTAGACAAAATGATGAAAGATTTTGAGCACATTAAAACCTTCCACACACTTTTAAATGAGGAAAACAACCAGCTTAAAAGCCAAAACTCACGCTGACAAAAGAGCTGAGTACTCTGAGTCACATGGTTGATGAGAACACTAAGCTGAAGGCTGAAAATGCCAAGATCATAGCAGAGTTAGCTTCTACAGAAAAGAGGGAAAAAGATCTTAAAAATGTGATTGGCTCATTTACAAAAGCATCAAATCATTGGATGAACTTATTATGAGTCAAAAAGAATGTGGAGACAAGACATGTATATGATTTAATTCCTTTGTGCATAGTCAAACTCCAAGAGTGATTTTGGAAAAGCGATCTTCAAGCAATGAAGGATTCCAAAAACCCAAAACACCAAATGTTGCACCCACATCTACTCCGAAGCACAATCATAATCATACTGACCTTGGTTACAAGGGTAAAGGAAAGAAGCGAGTAGAGTATGCTAAAAGGACAACTGAGAAGAAATTCAGACAGGTCCCTGCAGACTCCAAACAAAAAATACTCTATGAGAAGCAAACAGAGCTACCAAAAGACCTAGAAATTTCATCAAAGAAATACATATGATGGGAATGGTAGAAACTATCCAAACCAAGCTGATTGGAATAATGTGAAACATTAGCAAAGACCTATGGGATACAAGCCAAAATGGCAAAGACCCCAACCTCAGCAAAGGTCATTCCCAAGGTAAAAGAGTTATTACCAGCACACATATGCACCCAAGCACTACACTCAGAGATTTCATAACTATCCCAAGAAAGCAATTGCTAAAACACACACACAGGCATACGAGACAAAAAGACACGATTTGTATGATCCTAAAAACCCCAAGCAATTTGCTAATGTGTATTATGATTATGGTACTGTATGACAACCTCTTAGAGTCAGATCCTCTGGCTATAGGTTGATTGGAACATCTTATAGCACTAACCCCGGGACCTGCACAAGTATGGGTACCTAAAACCGATTTCCTTGATTGCAGGTTGAAGGAACAATCCAAGGAACCTGGTACATGGATAGTGGATGTTCCAGACATATGACAGGAAACAAGAGAAATTTGTCAAGATTCAAGGAGATCAAAGGTGCTAAAGTTATATTTGGAGGAAATGAAGCTCCAGGGGAGATCAAAGGCACATGATCTATCAAGAAAAATGGATTGGAAATCACATATGTTGCTTATGTTGAAGGCCTCAACTTCAACTTGTTAAGCATCAACCAACTCTGTGATAATGGCTACAATGTAGGATTCAACATGGGGATATGCCAGATCAAAGATGCTGAGTCTAATGAAATAGTGCTGCAAGGAACGAGGCAAAAGAATATGTATGTGGTAGATTGGTCTACTGCTACACCAAGCACATGTCTGCTAGCAAGGAGTAAACCGAATCAAATTGGTTGTCACATAAGAAGCTGAGTCATCTGAATTTCAAGACAATCAACAAACTTGCAAGGAGTCATCTTGTAGAAGGATTGCCAGACTCAGTGTACAAGAAAAAAAGTATACGTGATGCATGCCAGATGGGAAAGCAAATCAAATCATCATTCAAGGATAAGCCAAGTCCTTCTTCAACCATGCTATTGCATCTGTTGCATTTGGATTTATTTGGTCCAGTTGAGCCAGCTAGCATCAGTGGATAGAAATACACCTTAGTGGTGGTAGAAGGAAACACTGCAGAAGTTACCTCAGCTGATGAGAAGAGTTCAAAATGAGAAGAGTCAAACCATTATAAAGATTAGATCTCGGGAACCGAGTTTGTCAATAGGATAATAACTCGATTGTGTTGAAAATGGTATTGCTCATGAGTTATCAACAGCAAAGGACTCCACAGTGAGAATGGAGTAGCTGAAAGAAGGAACATAACTCTCAAGGAAGCTGCAAGGACTAAGTTAGCTGAAGCTGGATTGCCTAAGAGATTTTAGGCTGAAGCTATAAATACATCATGCTATACTCAGAATAGATGCATGATTAATAGGCAATTGACCAAGACTCCTTATGAGATTTGGACAGGGAGAAAGCCAAATGTTGGATATTTCAAGATACTTGGATGTAATTCATCCATAATAATGGCAAGGATAATCTGAAGGCTTTTGATGCTAAAGCTGATGAAGGTATCTTTTTGGGATACTCAACTGAGAGTAAAGCCTATAGAGTGCTGAACAAGAGGACTATGGTCACAGAAGAGTCTATCCATGTAGTTTTTGATGAACCTAATGTGAATGGAGAAAATATTGATGAGTTAGCGATAAAAGTCAATCGATCAACTATGAAAGAGTAATTATGTTGAAGTCAAGTGAGAGCACTCAACCCTGATGATGATGAGATAGCTGAATTTCAAAGACAGTTGGAAGGTCTACAGCTGAATGAATATGAAAGAGTTGTTCAAGACAACTTAGCTGCGAGACGGCTGAATCCAACAGACTTACTCCAACCTGATGTGAGATGGCTGAGAGAGCATCCACCTGAGTTAATTATTAGAGATGTTAGAGATGGCCTAAGAACCAGATCTAGAGCACAACATGAAGCTATGTTCACTTGTTTTATTTCCCAAATAGAGCCTAAAGACGTATCTCAAGCATTGGAAGACACACATTGGATTCAGGCCATGCAAGAAAAGTTGAATCAGTTTCAAAAGAACAAAGTATGGGAATTAGTTCAAAGGTCAACCCACCAAAATGTTATTGGTACTAAGTGGGTTTTCAGAAATAAGATGAATGAGGAAGGATCTGTTGTAAGAAACAAAACAAGATTGGTAGCCAAAGCGTATTACCAAGAAGAAGGTATAGATTTTGATGAAACCTTTGCTCCTATTGCCAGAGTGGAAGCAATACGGATGTTTATTGCTTATGCTGCACACAAGAACTTCACTTTATATCAAATGGATGTGAAGAGTGTATTTTTAAATGGATGTTAGAAGAAGAAGTCTATGTTGAACAACCTCCGTGTTTTGAGCGTTAAAACTATCCGGAGATAAAGTCTACAAGCTCAAGAAAACATTATATGGATTGAAACAAGAACCAATAGCATGGTATGATACATTGTCTCAGTTTCTAATTGACAATTGATTCACCAAAGGCAAGGATGATAGAACACTCTTCATAATTCAAGATGGAGAGAGTATACCGCTTGTTCAAATATATGTGGATGACATCATTTTTGGTTGCACAAACAAAGACGTGTGTGACAAGTTCTCAAACCTCATGGAAGGAAAATTTGAGATAAACATGATGGGAGAGCTGACTTTCTTCTTAGGACTTCAAGTCAAGCAATTGAAGGATGGAACCCTCATAAACCAAACTAAGTATACCAGAGATTTAATGAAGAAATTTGGTATGGAAGAGAAGTCTTTTGTGAAGATTCCTATGAATACATCAGTCAAGATGGACATGGATGCAGATCGCAAAGCTGTTGATCAAACCAGATATAGAGCCCTCATTGGGTCATTGCTCTATCTAACAAAGAAGCGGACATCACCTTTGCGATTGGTGTATGTGCTAGATTTCAATCTACACAAAAGAGAGCCACATGACCGCAACTAAGAGAATCTAAGGTATTTGAAGGGATGCCGTAAAGTCGGCTTATGGTATCGAAAGGAAGGAGGATTCAAGCCTGGTAGGATACTCGGACTCGGTATCTTTGGATGTAGAGTTGACAGGATGAGTACTTGTACATGTCAAATGCTTGAAATAGGTTGGTTTCTTGGTTCAAGAAGAAACAAAATTCAATAGCTACATCCATAGTCAAGGTAGTACATAGTCGCAATTTGTTGCAGCCCAAGTCTTATGGATGAGACAACAACTCGAGAGATTATGATATTAAAGAAAAAGAGATTCCAATTATGTGTGATAACACTAGTGCTATTGCAATCACTCGTAATCTCGTGTTGCATTCAAGAACAAAGCACATTGATGTCGATATCATTTTATAAGAGATCATGTTGAAAAGAAAGGCATCACTTTGGAATACATCTCAACTGATAAGCAGTTAGCTGACATATTCACAAAGCCATTATGTAAATCAAGGTTTGAAGAGCTCAAGAATGAGCTAGGGTTAATTGAGCTTAGTTAGATTACTCAGAAGACTCAATCAATAGAGATAGAAGATGAGATAATAGAAAATAACCAAGTTTCACGTTTTAGCCAGGTGAAATAGCCTAGTCAAGAAGACAACTGTATCGAGTTAGCTGACAGTTGAGTGATGATATGTGAAGAGAGAAGCAGAGCTAAGTCACTTTGGAAGTAAGCTGAAACATTTATGAGCTATGTGACAAAAACGCAGACGTTTTAATTGAGCGGGAAGGTTTTTAAGGATGACGTCAGCGTAATTATGACTGTCAAGACAAAAGATGCACAGTATACCATATTATTGGATATAAATGCTGCTGCATATAATGTGGGAAATTTAAGGCGGTTTTGAAGGCTTAATCTTAACTATTGATTTTGATCAAATTTTGCAAATTCTAAAAACCGTCTTTTCATATCCCATATATACGAAAATTCAATTTCTCTCTCCTCACACAAACTTACTCGTCTCCAGCAAGAAAGCATTTTTTCTCTGCAAACAAGTTCGAAACCCTAATCTTCTAAGTTCAGTTTTTCGTCTTTTTAATCGGTTAAAAGTTCTGGAAATTGCTGCAAATCATGATTTTGCATTGCTATCTGAAAAAACCCACACTGGAGCATCTGTGGATTTCAAGGGCATGATCAAACAGGGCATTGATGAGGCCCTGGTAAAGAAGATAGCTGAGAAGTTGGAAAAGTTCGGTCTAAAGGACTTTCTATCGATGAAGTTCACGTATACATATCTGGAAAAAATGGCAATGTTCTATGTGAATGCCGAAGTGCATGACGATGAAATCCGTTGATCCGTCCACAACAAGGCCATCAAAATAACTGCAAAGGACCTTGCTGAGCACTGTTTCTTACGCTCTGAAGGGATGAAGGACATCGCTGAGAAGGATGCCAACTTGGCTGCAGCTTGGAAGGAAGTTGCAAAACCGAGTATCTTGCTAAATTTGTGTATACAACTAAGAAGGATTTTCTTAAGGAAGATTATCATAAGTCGATGGACATAGTGTCCAAATGCATCGACATGAAATTTGGGAGTTTCAATCGGTTGTCTAAGACTAAGGCTGATTGTGATGGCTGCTATCATGCAAGATAAGAAGGTGAACTGGGTTGAGTTCGTCTTCAGCTGAGTGTGCCAGAATGTGATCAACCGATCCTATAAGGAGGATGGGACCTTTGGCTGTTCATTGGGTTATGGCCCTGTCATTGGCCATCGATGGAGGTTAAGGGCATTGCATTGCGCCATGGCAAGCCCTTCCATGCGAACAAAAGGATGTTCAAGGCGAACCTATCTGGAGCGCAGAAGAAGGCCCATGTGAGAAAGGTGGATACAAGTGAGGGGGAATCGGTGACCGCCAAAGACACAATTGAGACCTCCCGACTCTCACCACCGAAGCCGATTTCCAAGAAAAGAGTGCGACATTGAAGCCTCGCCGCCCCGTAGCCAAGACCAAAAAAGGCACCGCCCCGCCCAAACCAAAAGCCCCCGCCCAAGAAGCCAATGCTCCCGCCCCACAAAATGAGACCGAGGAGGATTCTTGAATTCCTTCTCCGATCATGAAGAAGAAGCGGATGCCAAGTCTCAAAAAGGCGACTTCTTAGAAAGATTCTATTGAAACACATGCCTTCACCCTTGAAGAGCCTACAGGAGTAGAACCAGAGATTCCTTTGGTTGCCACCAAGAGAAGACGGTTGTTCAATAAATCTGAATTGGAGAAAACAGCAAGGTTCGGTACTCAGCCGGAGAAGACTAGTGAGACTACTGATGCTCAAGAAGAGCAGTCTCAAGAAAAAGTGAATTAGCCCGAGAAGACTGCTGATGCTGATCAGCAGAGCATAGAAGACCCAACTATGCGGGAGACAGTTGTGGAGAAAGAAGGAGCTGAGACAGTCAAGACCATGGAAGAACAAGTTGTCTCACCCCCTCAGACAGATACAACTGAGGAGGAGCAAGCTCCATTAGTCGTGATTCCAGAGGCCGGAGAGAAGGATTATGATGATCTTATAATGTACTCTCTAGTCTATCCGGACATCTAGCACAGACTAAGGGAGTGGAGGAAGTGGAAGCTGGATTACTCAAGGCATCAGTTCGCTCACCCTGAGTTTATTGAAGAAGAGGAAGAACTTCTTATCTTCCTTGGACATGCAACTGTCCAATTTGCTCTGAATGAAGAATACTGCATGGATACCCTTCGAATCATCAAGGAGGATGAAAAGGAGAAAGTTGAGGAGCGAGCCAAAGCCTTGGAGAAATCCAAGATGTGTTTGCACACAGGGACACATGAGCATCTCTCCAGGAGTCAACTGATTGTGATATGGAGGAGATGGACCCGTTCTTTGCGATAGATAAGGCGAGTTAAAGCAGGCCACTCAAGAATCAAGAGCCATGCACGAGTAAAGTCTTCAAGAAGGTCCAGTAGAGTCCTCCAAAGTCTCTCATAGGACTGATCCATTGGGAGTGGCGCATGAGATTGCGACCGCTATTGTAGCGACCACGTCCCCTGTGTACTCTATTGATGGCTCTCAGGGACATGGCGATAAAGCTGGGAATTTGGGCACCTAAGCCAAGCCTAACCCTGAAGAAGGTGTTGAGACACCTGCCCATACGGCTGATCACTGGAAGGAACTACAACTGTGTCTCAGGAGCAGAGTAACCCCATCGTCGTTCACTCAACTAGTGCGCCAGCTAAGGGGGAAACTCTCTCCACCACAACAAGGTCGGAGGATGTTGTGGAAGACCAAACAGAGAAGTATGGAGGCAAATGAGAGAATATCACAGAGATGCAGAGTGGAATTAACGAAGCTCAGACAGTTGAGTCTGTCTCAGCTGAGATTTCCTCTGATGTGCAGGCCGATGAAGCTACTGTTTCAGCTAAGGTGAAGGATGGAGAGGCCCTGGGAGTTGAGACTCTGGGCCATGAAAGTGCAATCTAGGAGTTGAGACTACGAAGGATGCCACTGTCTAAGACTCTAAGACAATTGAGTCTGTCGAAGGGATTATAGAAGGCCCCACAACGATTGAGACTGCTGGGGGTAAAGAAGGCCTAAGGGAGGTTGAGACTTTCCTAGGTAAAGAGCTGGAGGAACAGAACATTCCTCAAATCAAAGAAGCTGCTGTAGAAGAGGAGATCAATGCCCTTCGTGATTGCCAAGAACATATTGACACATCATTTCTGGGATCCGAGGATGAAGCCGAGTCCACCCATCCTGAAGATTCTTCGATGGACAAGGCTGAGGATGTTCTTAAATCTCGGAGCTATGTCAGTGATAAGACAACTCCCATGAGATTCAATTTTGATGATGAGCCATCTCCTAAGGCCACATCAAATTCTGATGACGCTGATGAGATAGCTCAGGACCAAGTCACCCAATTGGAAAAACCTACTGAGACCGAAGAAGCTGTTAAGATAGCTGAGCAAACACATTCAACTGCTCAAGATGAAACAGAGCCAGCTGCGCAGGCTACCACAACTGCATCAGTAATGACTCCTATAGCTCTCTCGTAGGCTCCTACAGCTGTGATATCTGCCGATGACGTTGCCGCAGCCCAGGCACAAAGAGCTGGTATTATGCATCAAGGATAACGAAAGGCTCCACATGCACCCTCAGAGATTCCATTTGTTCGCAATGATGTTTTAGAAGATATGTTTCCCTTAAATGCTGAACTGCCTGACATTGGAGCAGAGTCTGCCAGAGAACAAGATAAATATACCATGCAAGAAGATCCCATCATTCCCACAGATTTGATTGTTTTAATGGACTTCATTTCGATGCAGTGTGGCCCGCAGCTGAATCGAATCCGACAGTCGAGTTCCGTGAAGCCTTCAAGAATATTTGTGAAGAGATTGAGAAGATGGAATGCCACCAAGCACCTCTGGATCTTAGATTGGACAATTGGGATGAAACTCTCACAGCTGATTTGAGAGGGATTATTGTTCGAATAAGGGAATGGGCTGCACAACAGACTGCCATACACTCAGAGCAGGTCCGCTACTTCAAGGCCCTATTTGCAAAGATGTTATTGTGGAGTGCGGATACATCAATGTTTCAGCAGAGAATGAAGGAATACATGGTCAGAATGGAAACATCACACAAGTCGGATATGGAGGTGCTCAAGCATCACCACTAGGCCAAAATTACTCGCCTAGAAGACAACATGAATCAGAAGTTCAGTCTTCTAATGGCAGAGATGAAATTGGTGACAGCTGAGTCAAAGGCTACTTGGTCAAAGTTCCGAAAAGCCCACTCCACAGCAGATTCAAAGCAAAATTCTACACTCAGCTAACTTGATTTCCTTCTAAGTGGTTTGTTCCCTGGGCTAACCCTTTCATTTTGTGATGATGCCAAAAAGGGGGAAGATGAGGCCCTGAAGGGATTGAAGTAGGAGAAAATGAGTGATAAGGAGGTGAAGAAAAGTGACACAGCTGAGGGGGAAGGAAGTTCGAAAAACCTTCCTTTGAAACTCATATATGCTGAAACCCCGCAGCAAGGTGATGTCACTGCTTCCATTCTTAGCAAGCTACCAAGTGAACTGTCCATTGAGAAGAAAGCTGAGATGGCTATGAAAGAATCAAAGAAGTCCATTGAAGCTGCATTTGAGAATGTAGCAGAGAGGAAATATGCGCGTGTTCAAGGGATTAGAAAACAGTATGGTGGTCCTCCAGCCGGAAAAGACTATGTTGCAATTAAACCCTCGAGAGATATTGCCATGCTTGATGCTGGATTTGAGCCCAGATCTCTAGAAGAGTTTCAAACTCTAGAAGCAGGAGGTTATTTTAAAGACATGACTCTGCCACAAGCCTGAGATTTGTATTGGGAGAAGGGATTGGAAGTATGTAATTCAGCTGATAAGTAGCAGACTTCCAGCAGTCACTCAGCTGGAAAGTTGAAGACTCCAATACAGTATACTCCCAGAGGAAGGGAGCTGAGTCTTGAAGAGGAAGACATGGTGGCAGAGGAAGAGGTTATCAACCACGACCAAGACCAAAGGATGTTACGTATGTTGATCCACAGAAGAAAGGGATCACATATTGGGCTGGATATGACCATCTTGCTAACCTTGAGTAGTTAGAAGGCAAGAAGCTAAGAATGAGAGAGCGAATAGCGAATGGCTTGAGAGGCAGCAAATGGATGACCTGTTTGTTAGGTGAGCGTATGAGAAAGAGAAGCGAGATGAAGAGGAGAATAATAGGAGAAGGTTAGAGGACGATAGGAAGAGAGCTGAAGATGAAGAGAGAAAAAGGAAGCAACAAAGGCGTTGAAGTGTACTGCGAACCCCTTCATGTATTTTACTTTGTTGTAAATACATAGATGTAAGTCTTCTGTTATAGCTCTATGTATTTCCCAGTAATGTTCATTCTCTATGTAACTTAGCTGAAATACATGTTGAATAGATGAAATTATGTATAACTATGTTACTTGATGTAAAATGACTTTGTAAAGGACAAGAATGCTATGATCAATAAAATGATTATTCAAAAGCATACATTCTTTGTTACTTGACCGCTTGTATTTTTTCTGTTTACTTATGTTGTATGTTTTAAGTTTTGGCATCATCAAAAAGGGGGAATTTTTTAGGAAATTTATTTGTTAGATTTTGATGATACCATGTAAAACTTAGACTAGGAAGTTGAAACCCCATTTTCCTTGTAATTTTGTATTGTAATAGATAGGACTGGAAGAGCTGAGTGAAGTCAGCTAAGTCAAGGATACAAGAAGTCAACTGCGGGCTGGAATGAAGACTCTGCTATGTGTCAGCTGAGTATGGCCATGAAAGAAGACAAAAACTCGACTGAAGGAGAAGTCGGTGAGGAGCAGGATGTGAGAAGTGTCAGTCAAGTCAACTTAAAGAGTCAAGTCTAACAGTTAAAGTGATAGTTAAGTCAATCTTATGATTGGAGCAGACTCAAGTCACTTGGAGTAAAAGCAACAGTCAAGTTAAGATAACTGACTTAGATCCGTTTGAATAAAGTCAATAATATTACTCGATATAGTAATATGTCAAGCTGCCAGATCTTAAAGTGTTTGGCCCAGAATTATGCAAAAGGAATGAGCCAATGGGAAATACTGCATCTTGTGTCAGAACCTGTAAAGCTGAAGAGCCAATTAATACGAGGAAAGGTCAACATCACAAGGGCTGCAGACCAAGAAAAGACAAGTCAACGAACACAAAGTGACATTTGAAACTAGCCTATCTCTTCAACGGGTAAATTTCAAATGTGCACTATAAAAGGCCGAGGAAGCATTTGAGAAAGGGTTACCTGAACCTATCAAGAGCAAGCAATATTCAAGCAATTAACCTGCAATATTCTCAAAGCATTTCAAGATATTCCTCAAGGCTAAAACTCGAAGAAACTTGATCCAACACAAGCTGTGAAGAAGATACAACTTCAATCAATTGAAGAGAAACCATTTGAAGATCAAAAAGGGGTCTACTTTCCAAGTTGAAGGATTGTAGAAAGGTTTAAGGTCGAACCAAGTATCAAGTTTATTGGAGGGCTTCGTGATCAAATCCAAGGACTTGAAAGTGAGTCAAGTAGCAAAGCGCGTTGCCTCGTGAAGAAGCTGAGTCGCAGGAGAAGCCAACTGTGTGATGAAGGTTGTCTCTAGACTGTTCACTGCTTTATAACTTGATCTGTTACTTAGTGAATTCCTCCATGAGTGGAGAAGAGTGGATTAGAATAATTACCCCATCTTCGAACCACTATAAAAATACTTGTGTCGATTTACTTTCAACATTTACATTCTTGCATTTACTTTATATTTGTTGTTAGATAAATAACTAAGTGCTAAAACAAGCTTAAAATCAATCAAAGGGTGTTAAGTCTTCCGCTGTTATAAAACCAAATCAACTAAGTTAAGTTAGCTCAAGCAGCCGAGTTATACTATCAACAGCTCTATCGAGTCTATTGAGTGGGTAACTTAGCTGAATAGTCAACTTAGATGTCCCCCAAGGACACAACTGATTTGAGTCAACTCTGTTGAACAATTTAAAAGGACTAAAATCAAAAATTTGGTAAGGTTTATTCAACCCCTCTTCTAAACCTTACACCACACCCCTTGGGACCTACACTCTTTAACTGTACTTGGTTCACCGTGAAACAAGTATGTGGCAAAATCAGGACCAAATAACATAGCAGTTTTGGTCCTTTTACTTCGTCTTGGTTCTTCACTATCTTGTGAAGAACTACTTGCTTTCTCATGAGTTCTTTTGTTGGAACTCATTTCAATCATTTCTTTACAAGGATATATGTTTTCAAGAAATATAGCATTTCTTGATTCAATGATGGTACCTTCAGATATTTCTGGATTTTCTGACTTTTGTACCAACAAATGGTATGCACTACTATTGTATGCATATCCAATAAAAATACAATCAACTGTCCTTGGACCAATTCTGACTTGATTAGGTTCAGGTATTGCTACCTTAGCCAAACACTCCCAGACTCAAAGGTATTTATAAAATGGCTTATGATTTTTCCACAATTCATAAGGTTTATTATTTTTTCCTTTAAGTGGAATTTTATTTAAAATGTGGTCAGCTGTTAGAATAGCTTACCTCCACATGTTCTGAGGTAATCCAGAACTAATCAACATGGCATTCATCATTTCTTTCAACGTTTGGTTTTTGCATTCAACAATACTATTAGATTGTGGTGAATATAGAGCAGTTGTTTGATGAATTATGACCCACTAATTACATAATTTTTCAAATGGTGCAACATATTCTCCACCTCTACCACTCCAAATTATTTTAATCCGGTTGCCAAATTGATTTTCAACTTAAGTTTTATAATTTTTGAAAGCTTCCAAAGCTTCATCTTTGCTTCTTAATAGATATAATAGTAAAATCTTGTGCAATCATCAAATAAACATGATAAAATTTTTTTACCACCTCTAGTTTGCACAAATTTAATATCACATACATCGATGAGTCAATTCTAGAGGTACTAAATTTCTTTCCACATAGTGAAAAGGTAATTTTGCCATTTAGCTTTAACACATATTTCACATCTCTTTTGAGGATCAATCTATGATGTTGGAAGTAATTCCAAATTCATTAATCTTTTTATAGCATTTATATTAACATGCCTAATCTAACATGCCACAAATTAGAATACTCAAGAATATAAACAAAAGTAGGCTCAATTTTATTCTTTGCTTGAATCGGTTACACATATGAACCATTACATTCAATTTGAACAGCCCATTATAAAGATAACCTATGCCTAGAACTGTCCAAACTTAGTGAAAATAAAATTTTCAGACTCAAACATCAGTCTGGAACCATGATTTATAAGAAGAGATCCTGACACTAGATTCTTCCTGATTTCTGGGACATGTAGAGCATCCTTCAAAAACAGATGTTTCCAGAAGTAAGCTTTAGAACCATGTTTTCCAAAACCCGCAATATCAGAAGAGGAATAATTACCCATATTAAGTTTTCTACCTATACAAGGGTTGTATGTAGAGAACACATCCATGTCAAAATAAACATGTCGAGTGGCTCCAGGGTTAATGTACCACTCTCTTGGATTATCCACAAGGTTTGCTTCAAAAACCATATTTCAGTTAGCTCTTGGATCACACCACTGTGGTCAACCACATTAGCAATGGGCTGTCTATATTTTGGTATTTTCGGAAGCCGACAGTCCTTAGCCATGTGGTTACGCTTACCACAGTTGTGACAATTTCCTATAAAAAAGTTTTTTAATTTACATGCTTCTTTCCCTTGCAGTTGTTTTCATGCTTTCTTTTGTTTTTATTGGAAGTCTAATAAATCTACCTTCACATCAATTGCACCTTTCTCTAGTCTTGAATCTAATTTGTGATTACCTTCATCAATTCGTAATTGCATAATTAGATCTTCAAGATTTATTTTCTTTCGCTTGTGCTTCAAATAATTTGAAGTCTTTCCAACCAGGTGGCAATTTTTCAATCATGCAAGCCACTTGAAAAGCTTCATCCAGTTGCATTCCTTCAGCACGAATATCGTGCAGAATCAACTGGAATTCTTGAACTTAATCCATGACAATTCTAGAATCCACCGTCTTGAAATCTAGAAACCTGCCAACCACGAACTTCTTGGAACCATCATCCTCAGTTTGGTATTTCTTTTCCAAAGAATCCTGGAGATCTTTGGAAGTTTTCATTTCACTATACACATTGTATAGTGAATCAGATAGTCCATTTAGGACGTAATTACGACATAGGAAGTCACCTTGTCCCCAAGCATGGAAAGCAACACATTTCTCCATGTTTGTTTCATTTTCTTCCACCACTGGTGGACCTTCCTTCAGAAACATGGCCAGGCTTAGCGTAGTAAGGTAGAAAAATATTTTGGATTTCCATCTCTTGAAGTGAGTGCTAGCAAATTTTTCGGCTTTTCACCCGAGACGCGATGAGTCGGAATGGTCACTCTTGAAGTGGAACGGATGCCATTGTTTACAAAAATAATATTTATCTTACGATGTTGAAATACAAGTGTGATACAGAACCGGAGTACAAAATAGAACAAATGTTATCTATTACAAAGAAATAGAAATGAAATTGCAGATTAGTTGAGGCGAGTTAGACTCTATCCGCAAGATAAACACGTCCGTATAAGATCTTGATTTTAACAGGCGTGTTATCCCCAAAGATACAACAACAACTCATTCTTGAAATAGTAGCACTTCAAATTTCAAGGCTCCGAATGAACCGAGTATACTTTGCAATGTGACAAAATAATAAAATAAGAGAATGCTTGTGTACTGAACAACTGCAATGCAGTCCTATTTATAGAACTCCCGATCAGATGAGGGCCTCATCACTAGGGGTGGCCAAATGGTACCAAAATCGAGTTCCAAACCAGAACAAGCGGTTCCAAAACTAGAACATAACCGTGTAGGCCAGTTACAGTTCCGGTTCCTTGGTCTAAAAACCGAGGAACCGGTAATTTTAACGTCGGTTAAAATTGTATGTGGAATCGTGGTGGGATCGGCAATTAGAACCGCCAGTTTCAAGGTTAAAATCACCCATTGTTTTTATTTTTTTGTTAAAATATACTAGAAGAAATGTTAAATGCTTATTGTAATGTTTTATATTCATAACTACACACGTTTTAAACCAAATATTGTAAGCAAACTATGTGAACTTTGATTCATCTATACTCTAATAGTATATATAGATAGTTAATTATTATAATAATATAAAATACAAAACTTAATTGAATATTAAGTTCAAGTCTTTTTTCTTCCTTTTCCCTTTCTTTTTGTAATCGAAATTGATAAGTCATTTTAAAAATTAAGAAAATTATCTAAAGATAAACAAACGATTCAGGTTAAAATCGAACCACAACCTTGGAGAATCGGGTTACAAACCAAAACTAGAGCTGCGGTTCGATTTTAGAATCGAAACCATGAGACAACGGTTCTAATTATATTCCTCCAAAATGAGGAACTCAACAGAGCGATTTTAGAACCGGAACCAGAAATCGGTGGTTCGGAACCGTGGCCACCCCTACTCATAAGCTGCCAGTGGCAATAACTCTATGGGAAAGTGGGCTAAAACCTCAAGGGTAATCTTCAATGACCACCGAAACAGAACTTCCAAGTAATGGGCGGACACCTAAGTTAGTGGTGACATATGACGATTTCAACCTTTAAACTAATTGCTCCTTTATATTTTATTTTTCAGAAATAAAAATTAAATATTTTTTTGTGAAAACTAGGCTCATCAAGTCGGGACATGGGAACGGGCTCGCTCACGGCCACGGCGGGTGCGAACGCGTGTTAGTCCACTAAGCGTATTTTGTAATTTGGATGATGGAAATGTAACAATTTATATTTTAGTGTCCGGAAAATAAACCAAATAATTTATATATTTTTAATCATTTCCATTGGGCAAAAAATTTTGATCCACCATTTTCTATTTGTGAGCTAGGGTCCCCAAGATCTTGTATGGTTCTGTTTCCACGGTCAATTTATTTTAGTGTTGAAAAATGAATTTTAATAATTTTTTAATTTTCGTGTAAAAGATTAAATTATATTTGGAATGAATGAGAATTAGTTTTATGCAGGTTTGAAAATAAAAATATATTTGGTTGAATAGTCTTGAAGTAGTATTTCATTTATATAATAATTCAAAATGTTGATAGTGGTGTGGTTCACTTTCAATATTTAATTTTAAAAAAATAATGTTATATTTGTAAGATTGTAGGTGGTGGGTTTCATTAGATATATATAATTTAAAAATAGTAATATTTTCACTTAATGTAGGTGGTGGGTTCAATTACATAGATATAGAGGGTGTTTGGTTAAACTTATTTAAAATATCTTATAAGCTCATATATCTTATACGACGTTAGATCTTATTTTAAGAATTTGTTAAAGTGATTGGATAAAATAAGATAATGTACCTTTTAACATGTTAGTAATGAAAATTTTATAATTAATATAGTCAAAAAGAAATTGTTAAAATAAGATATTATTTTTGGAAAATAAAATTAGAAAACTTATAAAGCTATCAAACATCTTATAAGATTATTTGAAGAGCTTATAAGATGAGTCAAACACCCTCATATTTTTCACGAAATTCTATAACATGCGAGGGTTTGTCGTTGGGGAGGGTCAAGGAGTAATTTCAATAATTGTTTCAACGTAATAGAGCATATTAGAATTAAAGGACCAATAACCATTTTTCAAACCATAGGGTAAAGCCATTTATGCAATCTATATATATATAATAGCGAGAAGTCCGAAACTTTTATTTTCGCTCTTTTTGCTTATTATATTAGAAAACTATTATAAAAATTATAAATGGTAATTATTATAAATTCTTATATTAGAAAAATATTATAAGAAAATCATTGTAATATATAAATTAGGAAAATATTAAATAGTATCAATTATATCTATATATAATATATAGATTTTAAAAATTATAAATAGTATTTCACCATAATTGATATTGTATACGTCAATTCTTCTTAAACATAGAGAAACATATCTTCATCAATTATATTATTTATCTATATCTATATATATATATATAATAATACGAGAAGTCCGACACAAAACATTTCGCACTTTTTATTTCTTATATTAGGAAAATATTGTAAATGGTATTCATACATCATATATGTATATAAATTAGGAAAATATTATAATTGCAATTAAATTAGGAAAATATTATAAATGATATTCATGTTTTATTTTATATATGTATAAAAATTAGGAGTCCAAAATAAAAAAAATTCTGCACTTTTTATTTCTTATATTCGGTAGTATTTTAATTTAGGAAAATATTGTAAATGGTATTCCTACATTATATATATATATATATATATATATATATATATTAGAAAAATATTATGAATTGTATTCCTATTTTTATGTACAAAAATTAGGAAAATTTTATAAATGGTATTTCTACTTTATACCAAAAGTGAGTTTGTACTATCAATTCTATACATATATATAAAAATATTATTCATATTTGAAAAATTATTTCGTCTTTGACTATAATTAATTAAATAATCTATATATATAATAGCAGAAGTGCGAAACAAAAATTGTCCCGCTCTTTTTACTTCTAATATTAGGAATATATTCTTAATCGAATATTTATTTAAATTTTTAATCGAATTTGCAGTATTTATTCATATTTTTAATTGAATTTGACACTTTGCTATATGATCGAATAATTAAAATATGTATAGGAAAAATTGACAAAATAATACCTTAAAATAAAATATTCATCAATCTAGAAATTTATTATCTTACCATAAAAGGACAACAATAACTTTTTTAAACTGTATAACACTCACAATGGACATCTATGTATTACCTTTAACAAAAAAAATCTTATTTAAATATTTACCAAAAACAAAATTCGTCCGTCCATTGCATTTTTAAATAAACTTCCTAGATAAACTTTTTCAGGTTGTGAAAAATTCCATCGTATTCTATAATTTCTTTTGATTGATCAAAATGAGAAAACTCAAGGGGTCTACAACTACTGGAAATAAATGATAGAGAATGGACGTAGATGTCATGGTACGATTTCTATTCTCTGTTTCAGTTATATCATGTTTTTACTCTTAATATTTTAGTGTATTATTATGATATTGCTGTAAAATTTGTGGTAATGCAAATACAATCTATATCTAATGAAAAATAGTTTGCTATAAATTTTTATTCATTATTTTTTCTGCCATATTATTTTGAATAATATCTCAATTAAATTTTATTAATTGAATATAAAAATCTTTATTCATTCTTCTTTAAAATCATATAGTCAATAACATAGAAAATATATATATTATATAGCCAACATATTCACAATGCATTCGAGCCTTTTCTCTTTCTCATTAGTCACTATAAGAAAAAAATACAATTGCACCATTAGCACCTATTATCTTAAATTATCCAAATGTTAATTATATGATATGAAACCGGTCTAATTTATTTTTTTTCTTTCTAAGTTATACCATAGAATAAAAAATAGCAAGTTTTGTGTAGGTGGGGAAAACATTAAGATAATCTTTATATATTTTTATATTACATGTATGAATAAATTTATGAAATGATTATTGATTCTTGAAATTTTGATTTAATTTAGATTTTTTTTTAAAACACTTGAATAATTAATTTTCACACAATTAATCAAAGTATTGAAATCACAATAAGAAATAACAACAACAACAACAATAACAATAATAATAATACTAGCATGCATTAAATTTATTGCTATCTTTGTCTTTATATCATTTGTAAAGTGTTGGTACTTTGTATGTTTGCAAAAAATAAAATTATTAGGATCGCATCTATAGATCATCTCTCAGAAAAGTCAGAAAACCCTATAAACAACGAAAATTTTGATTGAGCATTGAAACCTATCCATGTCAAGAACCCCTTTCAGTGATAAATGATATTTGTTGACTATATTACTTAGCTTCAAATTCTTTAAGCCGTCAATAATATATTTTAGAAAATTATTGAAAATATTTGTTAAATGATGTTTTCTACAAATAACGTCAACTAAGAAAATGCCAAGGTATCAATTACAAATAAACTGTTTTGACTAATGTTATTATATTGAATTATTAAAATTTACTTATTTAATTGACCTTTTTAATCAATTCATCGATGTTTTCAATTGAATATGAAATTTAAGTCTATAATTAAAAATGTAATTTTATAAGTAAATTTGAAATTTTATTTTTATTTACTTTATATGAATATTGTATTAATAAATTAAGTAATAAATAACAACTCATGTTAATAGATAGTTTTAGTATAAACCAATAAAATAAAATAATAATACACATGAATAATAATAAAAATAATAATATATGTAAATAATAAAAAAATAATAATGTATGTGCAACGCACATGCGGGATTACTAGTTAAATATAAAAAGCAAAAATAAAAAGAGCGCATTATCTTGTAGAAAGCAAAAGTAGTAGAATGTGTCCATATTCATGACATATTTCCTTTGTTTATCCACTCAAAAAATGGTTTTGGATGTTATTGTATGCAGATGTTACTTTGTGAACCTTTTATGTCACTTTATGGAGCTGCAGCGCTTCTCTTTCTATACCTTTACACATAAAGAAAAAGAAAGATCAAACATTTTTGTGAAAGAAGATATAACCCAAAAAACAAAAAATAGTTATTGTTTAAATCGATACATCATACCAATGTTATTGATTGAATTCAACTAAATAACATATATAACTAGAAACTTAAAGTAAAATAAAATAGTTTTTGTCAAAGAATATACAACCCCCAAAAGGAAATTGTTTGAAGCGAGATGTGCAAATAGATTTTGAAAAAAACTATCAAAACTTTCTAAATATACATTATTTTGGGAAATAAGTAAATTGGCATACTTAAAGATTTAGTCATTTTTTTTTCCTTTCAATTTTGATTTATGTCCTTTGAGAGATTTAGTAATATAATCTATATATATATATATAATAAGAGACGCTTCCCAAAATAGTAAGCGAAATTTTTCCATAAATTTTTCCTTTCTATTTCGAGGCAATGTTCATTGAATTGAAACGTTGACTTCAATGAACGGCTTCAGTTTTTTTATGGTATCCATTAGGCGAATTTTAGGTGAAATCAAATCATATTGAAAACATACTTTAATTAGTGGTGAAATTAATCAATCAAATCTGTTGACTTTAATTAGTGGCTGCAGATTTTTATTTAAGGTATTTAAAAGGCAGAATTGTAGATGATATCAAATTGAATTTAAAACATACTTTAATTAGCAGCTGAATTTAATCAATCAAATCTGTTTCCTTTAATTACCGGCTGTATATTTTTTTTATGGTATTTAAAAGCCAGATAAATAGATGATACAAATTCAATTTAAGGAAAACTAAATCTCGGATACTAACTATTCTTACATATTTTGGCAAAAATTTGTTACTTGAGAAACAAGTGTTTATATAAAACTCATTAAAATAATAGAATCGATAATTTTCAAAGAAGAATTTCAATCAAATATGTGGAATATGGTAATTTATAATGCACGAAATAGATTGTCAAAAAAATACAATTAAAAACGTGATTGTAATTCAAAAAAATCTTTCCTTAGGAATGATTTCCTTATGAAATATATTTTCTTAATTAAATCTCCTTACACTCACTCATAAATATCAGAGCCATATGCCATATTAAACAATTACAACTTTTGAATTACAGCAATAGAATTAACAACGCAATACATTAAAAAAACGTAATGGCTCCAATGTTGACATTGATCAAAGATTTGAACATCTCAAAAACAAAATGGAACATGAAGCTCCGCCTGATCCGTATGTATGAAAAGCCAGCTTATGGTGATAAGAGACAAATTAACAATCTAGAATGTGTCTTCCATGATTATGAGGTACATACTTTGTTTTTGTGCTTTTTCGATTTCATAAAATTGTTTAAATTTAAATCAAAAATATAAGTTTTGCGGGGGCGATAGAATCCGTAGTACAATTCGGAAGGCTAATATTGAGCAGTTTAAGAAGCTGCTGAGGGTCACGTATTTGTAATTAGGGATTTTATAGTTGCCAACTATACCGAGAAGTATCGTTTAACATTGAGGAAGCATAAAATTTTATTTCATGGAAAAACTCAAATTTTGAAATGTTTGAAAAGTATTTTAGCGATTTTTTCAATTCAAATATTTTCGAGAGTTGTCATCTGAGAACAAGTGGACGATACTATGCTTTTTGGTAACTATAATTCGATTTCAAACAAATTTAAGTTAATATATATAATTAAATTCAATTTATGTTATTTAGAATTAAACGAATATAGATTTTTTCTTCTAAATTAATTAATTGTGTTTTATGTTTATAGATATAATTGGCGGGATTGTTTCAATGCATTCGCCAAAAACAACGAAATTCGAGGGGAAGAAACGCGATTTATTGATATTGTCTTGGAGGATTTGGAGTAACATACAAAATCTTTTTTTCAATGTTTTATACTTCCATTTGATTTTTTGGTAATTTAAAAAAATATTCGGCGTTTTAGGAATAATCGAGTAACTTGCATGTTATGGGAGGAATATGTTGATCAAATTTTACTGTTTCTTGACGATGGTAAATTCGAACCAATTGTTGTGATTTTGCAGATGTGCAGGGCAAAAGTGTTTCGTGGTAATGATTTTTAAATTTTTTCTGGAAATTTGAATTTTGCAAGTTATTGGAGTTTCTGCAATTACTTTAAGTTTCTGATTTTTTTTAACCAAAACAGAAATAGATGTGCATCAACTTTGTTCGACCATTTTTTTATTTTTTTAAGATTTTGCAATTTTATAAGTTTATGCAATTTTATAATTAACAAAAAATATATGTGAACTAATTTTGTTCGGCATTTTTTTTTATTTTTTAGAAGTTGTGAACTAATTTTTTTAATTTTCTGTCATTTTAGAAGAGGTGAAAGTCTCCAATGCATTTCATGTTACAAAAATGATTGTTAATGGAGATATGGAAGAGGTTCATGATTTTAAGTTAAGTTTTGAATAATTATTTATAATTTTTTTTTATGTTTTTATATATAAACTATTATTTATAAAGTGACATTATTTTTAAATTTTGACTCATGGCCATCAACAGACCAACGAGATCAATTAGTCATATTAGTGTGCCAACTTGTTAGGACTATTCTTTGAAGATTTATCATCAGGAGATTCACAGTTATAACAACGATCGGCTATCTTTGGAACAATGATGTAAGTCGAACTTAAATATAGTCTTTTGTTACAATGTGTATTTTAATTGTATATTTTTGACTAATTTATTTTATTTAGGTTGGAAGTTTCGGATTTGTGCCACCATATTGTCTTTTATAGGTGATTGGTGGTATCTCTCATGCTCTAGATGTCTAAGAAACGACCAAAGGTGGGGACAAATTTTATTGTGAAAGATCGACATTTTCTATCAAACGGATATTTTAGGTATTTTTATTTTTATTAGTATAATAATAATAATTAAATTTATTTATTTATTGGAATTCCTATTTATTATGTCATTAATAGTTCCATAATTTTGATATTAGGTACAAAATCCGGATCTGAGTTATAGATGATACGGCGCAATCTTTGCTTTTTCTTGTCTTTGGGATAGGGATTGTGAGCACTTAATAGGCAAATCTTGTGCCAATCCCTGAGAAACGAGTACATGGAGGTTTTTTTAATCTTTGTGATTTATAATTTAAATTCCAAACTTATTTTAAATAATTTTTTGTTTAAATTCTAATCTCGATTTTTTATAGAATCAAAGTGGTAATGGACAAGATATACGGATAAGTGGCTATTTTGATTGATAAGCAAGTGTTCTTTTAAGTTCAAATCGAAGTAGACCAATTTGAATAATTATGATGGATCATTTTCTGTTGTTAAACTGACAACAGATCCTGATTTGATCAAAAGATTTTATTCTGCATTTAAGAGCATATTTGTTTTTTAAATTACGTTATTTTTAAATTGCGAGTATATATTAATATTTATAATTTTGGCTAATTTATATAACTAATTCTTTTATTTACAATTATAGGAGTCAGATTTTCTTTCTAAACTCCAGGAAGAAGAGCTCGATCAACAGAAGGTATTATTGAATTTTTTTTGAACTATCTAATCGAATTTAATATTGTATTTCTATATTTATTTGGTTTATTCATTAAAATAATAAGCAAGCGATCGCGGTTCTAAAATTGTAGGAGGTTTCATCGGAGAAGCGAAGTGAACACACCTAGCAAAACTATCAAGAAAGGGATCTTTGTCGGTGGAAGTCCTTCACTTAAAAGAGAGTTGTTGTTCGAAGATTTATCTTCATGCACTAACTTAAAGAAGATGAAGTCTATTGTCAAGGAAGAAGACTTATTGAAGAAATAGATAGGATTGAAGGATGTGTTTTTAAATTTATGGAAGTTTTAAGTAGATAGGATTTATTGCTCTGATTTCTTTTATTGTTTAGTTTTCTAGCAAAATTAATATTATTATTATAGTTTATATTATTATTATTTGGATTTTTATGCGATTTTGGAATATTTTATGTTTTGAAATATTAGTTTGAATATTTTATAATTAATGTTATCTTATTTTTGTAATATTATATTGAATATCTATACAAATGTGAAAACAAATCGAACATGTACATTATTGCATCATTTTAAATATCAATTTTTTCACAATCAATATTTTACATTATTGTCACGCCCCAAACGGTAGCGCGGCGACGATCCACCCTTAAAAAGCGAGAAATAAACCCAACGATCAGAAAAATGATACAACAATCCGAAGTGAAATAGAGTCAAAAGGCCCGGAAAACTACAAATGCGATACGATTACAAATACATCCCAACAACATCCAAATAACTACGAGTCGAACTAGGAAATAAAATACACATCATATCACCGGACTTAAGTATCAAAGGGTCCTACGCCCTTAAGTTACTGATCGAGAATGGCAAAGAGAATAAAAAGAGACCAACAACAATAAAATAAAAGAAAGAAGTCAGCCAACATTGATAACAATAGAAAGTAAGTCAACAGCGGAGCACGGGAATTGATCCATGGTAGGTTCACCATCTTCAACAAAGTCCTCTTCTAAAGGTTAGAAAATAGGAGGGAATGAGGCAGAAATCTCAATGGGCGGGGGTGATCGTGTGCAAGTGTGGCGATATATATAGTTAATGCGAGAAAATCAGTTGTATGAAAAACGCGTGAGATATGATGTATGATTTCACACACTATCCACAAAAAGCGTCGTGATAAATATATTTAAGTAATATACTTATACGATTTTAAGAATACGATTCGTGGTCACACATGAAGCTATGTGATTCAAGACAAGGAAGTCGCCGCGATCGGGTATTAATCGGTGAGCGATCCGACAAGTCAAGGGGTTTTAAGAAAATAAAATATTTTAATTAATTATTAAAAGTCAGAGGGTCCAGGGCTGTTTCTTTAAAAGAAAAATAATTTTAGTTAGGTCCTTGTTAAAAGAAAATTTACAATTAGCCCCGTTTTGTAAAAACGATACTTTTGGGATTAAAAATTAAATAAATAAATATCCCGACCTTGAAAAATTATGAGGTCAGTTCCTAAATTCTATAAATTGTTCATAGATTCAGGTTTTTAAATGTTTGAGGTCGAGTTTTTATAAAATTCTCACATTGGCCCCAAATTTGTTAAAATTATCATTTTGGGCCCTAAGTTTAAAATAATTGGAACTCACAAACCGGAAGGGCTTTTAATGTGATTCCAGTTGGAAAATGTCATTAAGGTCAGTGGAATATTGGGACAAAAGCGGTTTTTAAAATAAATAAGTATAGGTCCCTTAACTTTTGAAAATCTCATTTTTGTTCCATTTTGAAATAATCGCCTTTAAGGCTTTTAGGGTCCAATTGTTATGAAATTTGAACCTTGGGTCCAAAATATAATTATGTTATAGTTAAATTAGTATTTCCAGGTGCATGAACTGCATAAGTCCTGGAAATTTCACATTTGGTCCTCAATTTTAATCTTTACGATTTGGTCCCTCAATTTTTATAAAATTACTTTCCAAGCTCTAAACACTTGGATTTTGGAATACTCTTAAAATATGATATTTACAGTCCCTTAACAGTTAAAATTTCAAATTTTAAAAATAAGGTCAGGTACAGTTTCAAAAATTACAATATAGTCCTTAAACTTCTAAAATTTTACAATCTAGTCCTTGGGCTTTTAAGGGTTGATTTTATTTATCTAAAAACTCTTAAAACTTTATTAAAATGTCCAAACATAATTTTTGAATCTGAGTACAGTCCCTAAACTCGAAAATTACATAGGGGTCCCTTAAGTTTTATTTTCTTGCAATTAAGTCCACCATCTTTCTATTTTTTGCGAGTTTAAGTCCAAAAATTAAAATTTAATCTATTATGCTCGACTTGTCCAGGTTATAAATCATACAAAATATGCATTTCATGATTCATACATATACAAGTCCATTGACACAAGCATTCACCAAATATCACAATAAAGTATACATGTATGCACCCATTTTTCAACAAATAGCATTTTGAGCCATACTTGAGAAATTTTCAACTTGATACAAGAAATTAACATGCAATACATAATATATATATCTCAAGTGCTCAACATCAAAATACTACATGCATTTTAAGTAAAAACACGTAGAAGTTGGAAAGATTTTTCCACCCACCTTAAAAATGAACTTGTTGGTGAAAGATGAAATAAATCACTCTTGAAGAAGAAGTGACTTAGGTCAGCCCCTAAGTCAAGGAATACCAGAAAAATATAGGAGTTATAAAATGAGGTTAAAAATTAAGGAAAAAGAAGAAGAGGTGAAGAAGTTGGTAAAAACTACACTTACCTCGTGTAGTAAACAAAATGTGACAAGTAGAGGTCTCCAAAAATGGTTTTACTTGCTCACCCTCAAATATCACTTAAGGTCAGCCCCTAAAAACTCCAAAAATAAAAATGGAGTGTCAAAATTTTGAATTTTAGGGGAAGATGAAAAATGTCTTCGCAAACCCGATTTCTTACAATTTCTAGTCCAAATTCCTTCACAATTTCTTGAGGTCAAAAGTCAAGATGGTTCCAAGTGTCTATTATCTTCAAGATGATTTTTAGAACATAATTTCTTACCTTGTTGAAGGGGTGTTGAATTTGTTGTTGAAGTAGAAGGTGTTGTTCTTGAAATTTTGGTTAAGTATAGAGGTAGATGATGATAAGAAGAAAAAAGAAGAGAGAATTAGGAGGATTTTTTTTAGAGAGAAGGAGGTAATTTGCAATTAGAGGGAGTGAATGTGGTGAAATGAAGTGTGATGAATGAAAGTTGAACAAAATTTCTTGCCCATCTAAGGCCATTTGGAAGTCCATTAGGGGGAGGAGAAAAAAATTGTTTTGTTTTGTTTTTAGTTAAAGAATAACTTAGTGGGAATAATTGGGTGATTTGGGAAATAAAAAATTAATTAGAGTCCTTTTACTAGGGACATGAAGTCAAAGCTATGTTTAGGGAATTATTGTTTGTTGACCAATATGTATTGGAATTTGTAGGGTAATTTAAATGTAGGCTTGAAAAATAAATTGAAAAATTCTCAATTTTAATGAAATTTCAAAAATTAGTAAAATAAAATAACAAAATAAAATATTTGGTTTCTTTCTTTTATAAAATTAAGGGAAATACAAAATATATAAATATCCATAATTGAATATTTAGAAATTTAAAATTAAGGATGTGAAATAAGAAATGTGTATTTAAAAAAACAACAATTTGGAAGTTATTGGGAATGAATTATAGAATAAGATCAAATATTTGGATAAGGGTGAAATGTACTCTAAATTATAGGGCCTAATATTTCAAGTCGTAGTCATTCGATCAAGTATTAATACTAGAGGAGAATATAAAATTGCTAATCTCAAAAATGCAAAATGCGTAATTGCGTTGAAAGAATTAAATAAAAGTAGAGTCGCATTTGATTAATAATAGGTTTGTGATACATAACCGAATAAATAATCACTACATAACACCGTATCTCACGTTGTTAAAATTTAGGGCCTCACAATTATTATGAGTATTCTTCACACAATTGAACGGAGACTACAACAACAACATAAATAATGGAAGAACTAATGAAATGCGGAGCAAGATTCCCCTTGCACCTCAGGATTCCACTACACTCTTGGTGCGGGGGTCAATAGGCTTGAATGCTTAGGGTTTCAAGTCCAAGATAATATGGATAGAATAGAGACAGGCTATAACCAACACACAAAATTATGATTTCTGAGTCTCACAAAGCAGTAAAAATTAAGATAAAATTCCTCCAAAAAACTAATTACCGAGATAGCTTTGTGCATAAAAAAAAGATTGATTTAACACACAATAAATTCAAATCCTTTTGTATCAGTGAGTTTTTAAATACATTTATTATTTAATGCACTTTACATATTTAAAAGATCGGGTTCAAAAAGCCACAAATAACAGTAATTTTTTCTGAGAAACATAAATAAGGGAATGATATAATATGAGGTTATAAGAATCTGACTTTTTGTACAGAATAAAAAAACGAGTCTATAAGAAATTTCATACTCTGACTTTGTGAAGAGAAACAGTATAAGTTCCCATATTCAAATGAAAGATTTTGAAAGATATGGCATAATATTAAAATCTGAAATGATATTTTAACATAAGGAATGATATTTTTAAACTTAGGAATGACAGATTTCCGAATCAGATTTTAAAATAAGGAAGGATATTTTATTCTTCATTCAAACAAGAAAACACAGTATATAAGATGTCCTATCTTTATCAAAACATGTCTAATGAAAAACTCTAGATATAGCTTTAGAAAACACAAAAAAAAACCACCAGCAGGACTATACTATTTTAACAAAGAGAACAAAAAGCAAGAGTATGACTATAAGAATATAACAAAGAGAATAAAAAGCCAAACATTGAAAAACAAGCAAGACTCCATCGACCATGACGAAGTTATTAGATTGTAATATCGTGGGGAATAAACGTGCCAGGAATAAAGACATTGCAGACGGTATTTTATTTTTCATTGCATAACTAAAATTCATCGAATTCAGCTTACTTATCTGTGTATATTTGTTTTGGTATTGTATTAGTAGATTTTTTCTGGATATTTTCTCAACCTGCAAAAAAAATCAAATATCAATTAGAATTGGCAGAAAATTAAATATCAAAGAATAATAGACATAAGATTGATTGACTTATCTTTTTCGGGCTTGATGAGTTAGTCATCTATTTGGATATAAATTACTGTTAGATTTAATACAAAAATGATTACAAACAACATAAACAATGACAGAACTAAGGAAATCTTGGTCAAGATTCCCCTTGCACCTCAGGAGTCCACTACACTCTTGGTGCGAGGGTCAAGAGGCTTGAATGCTTGGGGTTTCAACTCCAAGAGAATAAGCAAAAAAGAGACAAGCTAACCAATACAAATAAAATTAGGTTTAGAAAGTAACACAACAGGAAAGTAACGTCATTGTTTATTCCTCCGAAAAACTAATTACCAGATAGCACTGAGAACCAACGAAATGACCCAAAGCACCAACCCACCAAATCGGCAGATATGTGCTCTGATATTATACTTCAGTCAGATTAGATTATGATATAAGAGATATAAACAAATCGATGCTGATTATTTTTTCAAAATAATAGTATGCATTTTTTTATGGTATTTCAAGCAGATGTAAAGAACTGATTCCTGAAAAAATAGCAGCATTCACTTTTACAAAAAAAAAATGAGGTCTGTTTGAAATACCGTAAAAAAATCGTAAATGATGAGATAGCTTAATATTTTAGCCAGATCTAAACAAATCGATTCCTGAATATCTAAGTGACAACTTTTTTTTATATGAAATTTCGCACAAGAAAATAATTATTGATAGATACACAAATGAGAGCAGGTAGGCGGACGAAACAAAAACCCTAAACAAATTTTCATATGTACACAAAAAGATTTCTAGCCGCATTGTAACCACTTTTGCAGATGAAAAAATCATGAAAAAAATTTTTGCATATTGATTTACGAGATCATTTTTCATAAATCACTATCCCAAATTTATCATGAAACACTTAATAACAAAGTAAAAATTGCGTGAAATTTGTTTTTGTTTAGGGTTTTTTAACAATAGATTTAAGAAAAATCTATAATAAACTGATTGAGAAATCATATCGCAAAATTTTTCTAGAAAAGAAAATGATTCAGAAACCATATCACAAATGTTCTCGAGAAAATAAAAATTATTCAGAAACCATTTCACGAAAACCTCAACTTGAGAAGACAAAATCGAAAAAAAACAGAGAGATAAATGAATATAGGGAGGCGGAATACACCCACACACCAAAGAACCCTAGAAAATCTGTTGAAATATTAAAATGGTGAAGAAAGCAGGATGGGTTTCCAATCCATATCACAAAACTTTTCGAGAAAATGAAAATGATTGAGAAAAACACATCACAAAACTTTTAAAGAAACTCAAAATGATTGAAGTAAACCATTTTCCGGAAAACCTCTTGTTTCGAAAGAAGAAAGAATCGAAAAAAATATAGAGAAATGAATAGAGGGATGCGAATACACCCACACACCAAAGAACCATAGAAAATGCATTTGAAATGTTAAAATCAAACCAAGAATAAGATGTATAATTGTTAGTAAAAAACCAAAAGAAAAGAGAAATATAGATGGCGGGGTGTGGGAGGCGGAAGAAGCAAGAGCCAAATGAAACTTTAGAACAAACCAAATGATAACTGATCTTTAGGTTTAGATGAAGACTTCACTCGTGCCGTACACTTGGCACAATCCAGACGCCCATTGAGACATGTGTGTGTCATGCAGCAAGATAGGTTTCAGTGAGGGGCCGATGGGCTTTTTGTTTGGGTTCAGCGTGTGGGCCTAATGTGGGGCTAATTTTTTCGTATCCATTTTGGGCTTGGGTAGGTTATTTGTTGGGGTTGGGAAATGAGTATTTAGTTGGGCTTTTATTTTAGGAATCAGATTTTATAATGGGGCTTTTGATTTTTATTTTTCCAATTTAATTTAAATTAAGTATATAAGTTTTATTTTTAAATTATTATTATAATTTTACAAGAAACTATTATATACTAAATTAAATCTATACACTATATATATAATAATATAAAAATTAATTTTTTAAGGTGTTATGTATAATTTTTTAATGTTTAATATTAAAATGGATGTTTAAGTATAATAACATTTGTTGTAATATTTTTATAATAAAATTTTTTGTTAAGGTATTTGTTTAATTTTATTATTCTAATCCTTTTCAAGTCTTTGGAAAATATGAGAATATCAGAAATATTCCTTTAAGGCCACCTACGAGAGTTGTTTTTACGATATTTCATCGAGCAAAAATGCGGGACACAATATCAATATCCCCATTTAGTGACATCACAAATAGTAATAGCATTGCAAATCCATCTTCATCGAGAAATAGAACTTATCCTTTTTCGAGTTTGACATAATGGATTCACAAGGTATATTTAATTTATGTTTTTAATTTCTTGAATAACATTATTGAATTTAAATCATAATTTATTTAATTTATTTCAATTTTTAATTTTTTTAACGAGAAAAACGTGACACTATCCGGAATAGACCTCGAAGTTACCTAAAGAGTTAGTTTACCAAAGGATACACCAAATGATATTGTTTATTCCTATTCAAAATCCGCATTGCCCCGACATTACAAATGGTATACTTAAAGTTTTGTTGTTATAAATCAAAATTTTAGATACTTAATGTTTTATTATATTTCCAATATGAAATACTATTTAATGTTTCTAACAAAGATATGTTCCCAAACTGACAACACTCAGAATTCAAACATCGGCTTTGTCGTGCATCGGTGAGATCTTCGAAGAAGATTTTCTAATCAAACGACAATTGATCTCACTACTGAGATGATCGTCGAGATAACTATGAATGATAAAGGCGATCGATCAAGCCATAGTAATATGGATTCAAACCCACTTCCATCTCAAACTAGTGAGACAAATACGGTGATAAAAGTTGGTGGGTGTAAATTATTTTATATATATGTGTTTTTATTAAATTAATTTTTGTATTTTATAAGATTTTACTAATTAAAATTTATTAATTTGTAAATTGACAGATTATTGGGATATCGGTTAATCGGTTTTGTATGGCCATATTTTGATACGATGAAAGAATAAACGCTCGAGTTAAATCCGATAACCCGATATTCTCTTTGTTGCGATCATGGAATTATCCACTTCCAGCTTTAAAGCAACCACCTGTTTTGCTTGAGAATTATTGTTTGGTGATAGTGAAAGAAGCAAAACACTTTCAAGATAACATTAGATCTTATAACAACATGTTTTGTTTCACATCCATGGGGGTAAGATCGACAACGACATAAAGAGGTGGTGGACCTCGGTCTTTCGAATGTATGGGCAAAACTATCATCTATTCGTAGTTTATTGACGCGTACGATGGTTCAACTCAAGTTTGCACAACTTTACATATATGATCGAAAATGAAGTATCACATAGACTAAATTATGTCGAGGTTTGTGTAGGTCCCAAGGGGTGTGAGTGTAAGGTTTAGAAGGGGGTTGAATAAATCTTACCAACTTTTCGATTTAGTTTTTTAAAGTGGTTGAGTTGATTCTTCACGGCTAAGTTCTTGATGGGCGGCTAAGTTAGTTAACAAATAGAGTTAGCCACTCAACGGACTGATTGAGCTATTGAAAGAATAACTCATTTTTAGTCTAAAGCATTAACTCAACTGTGATATGTTTTATTGGAAGACTTAACACCATTGAATATGGTTTAAGTATGTTTAAACAACTTTGGTTTTAGCACTTTGTTAAAAGTTAATTGGATAGCAAATTTATCGTGAGATATAAAATAATGTTCATAATTGAAGTCTTTGAAATTTAAATGACACTGATAAATTTTATAGAGGTTCGAAGACGGGTAATTCTTCTAATCCTCTCTTCTCAACTCCCAGGAGGAATCCACTAAGTATTGATCGAGTACAAAGTGGTTATGATCCACATGCAAGTCTTGATCACATTTGTAAGTCAGCGCTACGATAATCTAGAGGGGGTGAATAGATTATCTCCGTCTTTTCAATTTCGCCTCTTTTAACAATCGAATGCTTTCAAACAAAATAATGAAGGTGCGGAATATGAAAGCAACACACGTCGATTTAAAGGTTCAACCCAACAGGGCCTAATCCTCTACCACCCCAAAGTATATCTAGGGATGGATTTGAAAAGAAAAAGAATTTTATTAATTACCAAAATTAATACAAATTCAGCACAACACTTGAAGAGAGCCACACTTCTTGACAGCACCTTTGAGATTACCACAATCTCTTCTTCAAGATTACCCCAATCTCCAACGCACCTTGTGAAGATTACCACAATCTTCAACCTAGAAGAATACCAAATTCTTCAACACCTCAACAAGAAGATTACCACAATCTTCTTACACCTAACACCTAGATCACCCAAGTGTGTTCTTACCACAGAGAACACTCACTAAAAGGATATCTTGTGTTTGAGATGACGACCACAAATTCAAGATTACAACTCGATAATTGATAATACAATAGAGTGCAAGTGTAATCAAGAATAGCCTAGACCTCAAAGATGTGAAAAGTGATAAGCTAGGCAATTTTACAACAAGAATAATGACAATGAAAGACCAAGTGTTTGCTTGAAGTGTATCTTGTTGTGTTGTATCTCAATTGTTATGTTGGTTGCTCCAAAACTTCCTCTATTTATAGGAGATGATTGATCAAGCATAGGCTCTCTTGGGGATTGAAAATCTCTGAGAAAAATACAATTAAAATCAGAATATAGCCGTAGAAATCAATCCCACAATTTAAGGAAAGTTTGTCTGCGTCAAACAGTGAGAAATTTCTTCAGTAAAACATAGCTATAGCGGCGACGGTCGCATTAAATAGCGTTGGAAAAAGTACGATACGAAAGAAAATAACCGCAGGCGTTCTGGCCGACGTCACCTCGACGATCGACCATCACCCCAACCGGTCCCCCTCATGGATTTTGCAAGGATAAAACGTTCGTTTCAAAACGAAACTTGCGGTACGGCCGACCATCAGGCGGCCGACCGGGACGGCAGTCGACGCCCGGGCGGCCGGTCGACTGCGCATCGTTTTCTTCCGTCTCATTTTCATTTCTAAAAACATCTTCGAGGTATGGGTTGCCCTATAGGGCGATTTACCCGTCGACACAAGATTTAAATGTTGTCCAATTTTTAGAAAATAAAACTCAAGAAATACTAGAAAATATAGTAAAAACATTTTAAACCGATCGGAAGTATTAGGACAACATTTAGAAACATCGTTTGAGAGTGAAAAACCGATAACGTAAAATCATTAAAAGCGTTGTCCAATTTAGACGAAAATAAACTTTGAGAAAATACTCCGAGGAAAATATTAAAATCATTTTAAATCATTTAGGAGTATTTGGACAACCCTTTAAAAACATTGTTTTGGTGATAAAATAAAATCATCAAAATTAAGATAAAAACATGTATCAAACAATCTCCCCCTTTTTGATGATTACAAACCAAAACAATTTTATCCCAAACTAAGAGAGCAATTTTAGAAATGATTTTAGGTAAAAACATTTGACCGTTTGGAAGCAACCAAAATTTCCAAAATATTAAAGCAACCAAGCAGGGAGTAAATATTTTCAAAAATAAGCTCAAGCTCCCCTATCCACAAGCACATCAAGAATAATGTAAAAGCAATTATCCATAAGCTAAAAACTTAAGCTTTTACAATTTGTAGGAGCTTATAAGCTCCCCAATCGTCACAAAACAACATTAAACAATAATATAGGTCCATCAAGCAACAAATGGACTAACAATAAATCACAACTTATGGCTTTTATGAGCCATAGCTTATAGCTTTTATGACAAGCTTTAATTAGCGCTTTGAGCTAACGAGCCAAATTTCCTGTTTCTCCCCTTGGAATCATCAAAAAGAATGTTAGTATGATAGAAACATCATGTAAGTATATCAAAGTGCACAAAGAAATGGTTTATCAACCATTGAGCAATTTAGCTTAAAACCAAGGAAAATGGGAGAAATGTATCATGAAAAGTTCATACGCTCGTTTTGTTTCTCAAAACATGATCTCAATGAGTATTGGGGACTTTTTGAAGCGAGAGAATCATGTAGAAGTTGAAATTTTCATTGCGACATTTTAACAAACACCTTGTGTGTGTGAAAATAGAAGAGGTTGTATATAACCTTTGTAAAATGGTTCAAGCCAAAAAAAAAATTTCATATCATTAATCAACCTCATTTCAAAGCTCAATCATATGCACCATATGCAATAAATTGTTCATCAATAAAGTTAAGCTCAAGTAGATTCTCAAGGGTTCAACCCAATTGAGATAAGCTAAGAATGATCAAGCATTACAAATGCCAAAAATTAGAGCAACCATCAAGTAATAAGTCATACTTTCAACAATACATGTATCAAAAGTCCCAACATATTCAATCAAGCATAACAACAGCAATAAAAGAAGCACTTTTACCATCAAGTACTTCATACCAATGATCAAACAATGCTTTAGAGTATTTTTACCATCAAATACTCCATCAAAATCGCGATCATCCACAAGTCATTATCAGCTTGCAATATTAACCCTTTTAAGAAAAACAAGCAAATATCATTAAGTACAAATGAGTTTTACAAAAAATTCATCAAAATACTGAAACATCATTAATGAAAATGCTAGAAAGTAAGGGGGTGGGGTAACATCATTCGTCATCGGAGGGAAGCAAGTCTGGGAATAAAGTCCTTGATGAATTTCTTTAACTTGCCGATAGACTTCTTCAAACTAAATTTTCCTTTTCACGACCGGAGCTCTTTTCTAAGAGAAGCCACATCTACTAAATGTTTCTCTTTCCACTTTGGCCATTCTCTCTTTGATATTTAGATCTTCAACATCCACTCCTCTTCATCTCCTTCTCATCATTTCTTCTTCCTAATTTCTTGTTCATTTCCCACATTTTCTTCTTTCATTTTCCTCTTCATCCCCACATCATCTCAACATTCATCAAACTACTCTTCCAATATTTTCAACCTCATTGTCATTAAAGAAATCATCCCGAGGTTGTTGTTGATGTCGAGGGCCCGTCCCTAGCGGCTTTGGTAGGAACCCGTGGTAAATGTCGTCGCATTCTTACCATTTGTAGAATGTTGGCATTATCAAAATCATTGTGGCCAATTTCCTGTATTCATTTCATTTCGGGTATCCCGATAAGTATAAGAGTCGCAAAAAATTTCCCAAGGTATATTTCTTCTTGGTAAGCTTTCTAGATTCTAACAAGCAATGTACAAAAATCGCCCCCATAATTAACTCTTTCCCTCGAACAATCTTATAGGTGAGAAGAGTTCGAGATTACTTGGAAGTTTTACTTCCTTTCCACAAACACAATAGGAGCGAAATGAAGTAGATATGTCAGATAATTTTGGCGGCTTGAATTGCCGGAAGTAAGTCACTTGGGATATACTCTAAAAGGTTTTCACATCATCTAGTGAGACACCGAAAATGTTATCATCCCAACGGGTGCAACTGCATCGACTACTCCATCATTCGCACGTTAAAGTGATAGCAATACGTAACTGGAACGGAAGGCATACCGAG